>VWZW01003650.1:255253-277051 GCA_013397115.1 Edolisoma coerulescens | reverse complement strand
AGGAGGGGGGGAAAAAAAAAAAGGTAAGGAAAAAAAGGCACGGCAAATTAAAAAAAGCAAGCGCCTCATTACTCCCCATCTCAAGCAGCTTTGACAGAGGCACTGGAACTCATAAGCCGCGTTCCACTGGGCTGGGATGGGCTGTTTTCCAGCCATCCCGCACGTTCAATGTCAGCCATTAGTTCTTCCCAATCGGGCATCAATGTTCAACACACACCCGAAAAAATATATAATACTGGTAATAATAATAACAATCTGCAGCCTCTCCGAGCTTCAATACTTGAAGTATGAGTCAAAGCAGCAGTTTCACTTTTCACTCGGGAAGCTGACAAGCATGACTAGAGGGGGAATAAAATAACATTCAGTTCACATAAATATCAAGCGGGCTGCTTGAGACTGATGGGCCAGGAATGTATTCTTAGCCATCATTCTGGCAGACAGGCCCAAGGACACTCATAACTTATTTTACAATCATTTAGTTTCAGCTCAAGTGGAAAACGTGACAACTTATCTCTGCTGACAAGATGCCATATCGAACCTTACAATTAACTCTCCCCCGATTATCTGCCCAGCCCATCATTAGCTCGGCGGCTCTTGATGGACTGCACGGGCACAGCTTCCCTTGATGATGGTCATGGCTCCATTACACCACACTAAGGACAAAAACTCTCCCCTTGCCACCTAGCTGGGGTTGTCCTGACCGGCACATCCTCATTTTTGCAACCGTTTCCAAGTGATGTGCAGAGAAATGCTGCTGAAAAATGTCTTCTCCCCCAAAAGGGAGCGTCCTCGTGTTTCAGCCCACGCCTGCTGCTGCCTGTGACCCACAGGAATGAGCCAGAGATGCCCACGGCCTGTCCCAGCAGCCAGGAGCTTTTCTCCCTGCCCTCCATCCCTCCTCAGTGCCATTATTAACTCCTTCAGCTGGAAGGGAGAGCTGACACAGCCATATCGCAGAATCATTTGGCTTGGAAGGGACCTTAAACCCCAACTCCTGCCATGGGACACCTTCCACTATCCCAGGTTGCTCCAAGCTCTGTCCAACCTGGCCTGCAACACTTCCAGGATCGTGGCACCCCTGTATAAGTATGTGCAGCATCTCACTCCGTGCCCAAAAGCAGCAAGTGACACTTGGTGAGCGAACACCCCTCAAGTTCTGAAGAGATGGGACATAAAAACCCCAGCACTCTGCTCTTCGCATGGTGGTTTTTCTCTAAAGGTGCAGGACACGTGGATTAAGACAGAGATTCTTCTGCTTGTGCAAGTCCAACCCTCACTTGCTAGAATTTACCAAACAAAACAAAAAAGCCAATGCAGCTTTTACTCCACAAAGAAGTCCCATGTCTGGCATCTCTCTCCAAGATCCATTTTGCAATTATGGTCATGAGAGAAATTCCTTTCAAGCATGACAAACTGTGGTAGAAGAAAGGAGGGGTGGAGCAGAAGAAACACTCTGTCTACAACTACAACCCAGAGTCAAGAGACAGAACATGAAATGAAAGGAAATCCTCAGAAGAGTCTCAAGGGCTGTGCTGTTGTCCTGGGCTTTATTTGCTCTCTGACACAATTTGATATCCTCTCCCAGTGTCACGGGTATTTGCAAAAGGTAACTTTCCACCCAGTTCCCACTTCCTATCTTTTATTGTTTTGTTGTCTGGAAGCTGCCTGTGCTCAACAAATGGATCTCAGAGACAACTCCACCCATGCCCCTCAAGGACTTTGTGAGTGTCCCCCTGGATCTGAAAAGGGTGGGAAATGAACAGAATCATCATTGAATCACAGAATTTGAAGTGACCCAACAGATCATCCTACTCTACCCCCTGCCATGGGCAGGGACACCTTCCACCATCCCAGGCTGCTCCAAGCCCTGTCCAACCTGGCCTTGGGCACTGCCAGGGATCCAGGGACAGCCCCACCTGCTCTGGGCACCCTGTGCCAGGGCCTCCCCACCCTCCCAGGGAACAATTCCTTCCCAACATCCCATCCATCCCTGCCCTCTGGCAGTGGGAAGCCATTCCCTGTGTCCTGTCCCTCCAGCCCTTGTCCCCAGTCCCTCTCCAGCTCTCCTGGAGCCCCTTTAGGCCCTGGAAGGGGCTCTGAGGTCTCTCTGGAGCCTTCTCCTCTCCAGGTGAACACCCCCAACTCCAAGCTATCTGAAACTCAATCCAAACCCAGACTGTGCTTCCTGGTGCCCCTAGAACTGAAAAACAACTATGCCACATCCCGAATTCCCAAGCCCCTGCACCAAACCTGTCCGAGATACGACTCCTTCAGCACCTGCGGCACCCACCACAGCAGAGGTGCAGGAGATGGCAGCACAGGAACCAAGCAGGCCAAGGAAATGAGGGAAAACAAGGCAGTGTGAGCACCCCAGGCCAGGGTAGAGGAGCTGGGGGTGGAAAAAGCAGGAAAAGAGGCGACATGAGAGGTACGGGAATAGCACAGCACAAAGGCCTGGACACAAAAGTCCAAGAGCGGAGCTTCGTCGTTGGCCCACGGCTCCTATTCTCTCTGTCACACACACAACCCTCTCTCCTGTGTAACCATCTGCAGCGCAACCAAGGATATTCTGACCCCTTCTATCTTCGTGCCTTTTGATTTATTTCATATTTTTGTCAAATCACCTATTTACAAAAACTTGAAACAAACTCAACAGGTGACGCTATTCTCCAGAGACCAAAGTCGAGCTTGATCTGGTTTACATTTTTCTTGCATCTTCTTGTTAAAATTTTCCAACAGGCTTTCAAAGTGAAATTAGACTTTTTTGTCAAGCCCAGCTCCCCAACACGGCCTTATTCTCAAGTGGCTGGAGATTGATTAATTTGGGTTTTTGATTTGCCGAAGTGACAAGAAGTCAGACGTTACAAAAGCGGGAGCGGTGAATGGGATCAATTAAAGAGCAGAAGCAGCAACACAATTAATGGCACCAGGTTCAAGGGGAGAAAGAAAGCGCTGATGACGAAAACAACAGCAACAGCTCTGCCTGCAGCAGGAATCTTTGCTGCGACCCAAGGAAGGCTGAATCCAAAGAGGGTGTTTCAGAACTTTCACTATGCCATTAGTGCTGAAATGAAATGAGGCAAAGATGTCGGTAGCTGGTGGACTGAATAATAAAAAAATAGCTGGACACTTTCATCTTCCACACGTGTGTTTTAAATAAAGGTGAGAAAAGCAATCCTTTTATTTAAGCAGGGGAAGCAAGAGACTGTAACTATCTGTAGTTTGGATTTCAGACCCATTTCCCTGAGCTGAGATTTGTCTGGCTGTGAAATCCACTGCTCTCCAGCTTCCCTTTACAGCTATTACCATAAATGTTCTCTCAAGTTCTTTATCTTGCTCCTCTGCCTCAGACCGAAGTTAAAGGGATGCTGCAATCGCACGGCGACTGCGGAAGGCCGGAGTCAGGCACAGACGTACAGGACTGACATTAAAATCCTGTCAGAACTGCAGCTTGGCACGGGTCTGTGGATGTAACAAACACCTGGGAGTGGGGGAGAAGGGGTGGCACAAGATTACAGCCTCCAGGATGGAAAAAGAAGGCAGATATTTGTCAAGTACAGAGAGCTCACACCTTTGGGAGGAATTAGGTGCACCTGGTCATCGCTGAGCTGAGCTCAGCTCGGACACTCAAGCAGTGGAGGGCTTAAATTAACCTGCTGGACTGAAGGAAATTAAAGGAAGCTCTGAGCAGAACTGGGGGATGGAGATCAAAGAGCCTCGGGAGTCTTCCCGCTCCACAGCATCTCCCATTTTCGCAGCCTTGCGCCCAGAGCCTGCGAATCTCAAAGCTGTCCTGCCATCCTCAGGAAGCCCCACTGAACGACTCCTTTCCTCTAAGAGCAATTTCAATTCAATAAGGAAAACAAAGCTTCCTTCTTGACACAAAAAGAGGGATCTCCCTGCTTTTGGAGGGCCTGGCTCTTGCTCAAGCGACCAGACCTCAGGGCATGTTTGACCTGAGAGCATCACTTCCACTTTGTGATAAGGGAGGGACATCACCCACAGCCTTGGGAGAGAGAATCGGTCTCAAGATGGCCAGGCACAGATACTGGAAGGCTTCAGTAATTTTGGAAAGACCCTCATTACCATCTCCCTTATCTAAAGGGAAGACAAGTCACCTCCAGCTCATTCCCTACCAACGCACAACGTTGAGCCATGAAAAAGGAAGCAGGAGAGCAGAAATTCAACAACAGTGCTTAAAAAAACCCCCACAAAAGTACATTTTCCCTCCTAAGGAGCAACACACTGCAGTGCTGGTGAAACAGCATCCTGCTCCCTGGAACTTGAAGGACTGCTGGGAAGAAAAGAAGCTCCCTTTCAAAGGAAGCTCCTCGTATCCAGGAGGAATTCACCAGCTGGCACAAGGAGAGGACACATCCATTCCTCCACGAGTCTCTCCTGTGTTGCCAGGACGGTGACAAGCAAAGCCAAGACTGTGTTTTGGAGGAGCTGCAACCTCAGAACACGAACTGGGAATGAGATCCTAATCTCCCTCCACACATCTTGCCTGGCAGCAGGTTTAGGTCAGGGGCAGGGATGATCCAAACTACTCCCCGAGTGAGCAGGGATTGGTAATTTATCTCATCCCCCGTCACAGACGCGTCTCTGCGCTCCCCTCCCCTGCTCTGGATGTGAACATGCCCCGTGGAAAGATCAAGCCTGACAAGTTGTTTGAACACATAAGGACAACGAACCAGGAGAGAGCTGCGAGTCTGGGATGCTGCAGGATGCCACCACCTCCCAAGGCAAACCAACTCCGTGGCTCCTGCTGCACAGACCTACAGTGGAGACGTCCAGGGAATTCTCTAATTCTTCTGGCAGAACGTTTTCACTGGGCAGCAGCAGCCCTGTGAGCCTCACGTGGTGTCACCCTGAGCTGCTCCCAACTGGGTGTACGATGCTGTGGGTGTTGTTTCCCTCGGCCATCAACTGTGATGTGGAGCAGAGAGGTGAAAAATAGCTCAAAAGGCAGAAATTATGGGGTTTATTGCAGGTAACTTGTTCATTTCAGGGAATTTGTTCCCTCTCCATGAGGGAGAAAGGAGATGGATGCTCCTTTTGAAGGCAAACCTCAGGGCAGAGCCTCCTGGTTCAATTCCAGGTCACGTGTTGGTCTGTCTGGGCCAGTTTGGGTGGGATTTGGTCTAATGGGAGGTTGGAACAGGATGGTCTTTAGGGCCCTTCCAAAACCCCTTCTGTGCTTCACGCTGTGACTGGTTTCTGTCTCCCCCTTCTGAAGCCAGGTAGATCATCAGACAGCTCAACAACAGCTGCCAACTGCACAATCCTGGATCTGGGAAATCCACCAGGACCATCCCAAGGAATGGTGATGTGGGAACAAAGAGACACTTGGAGCCCACTAAAAGAACACATCCTGGGTGACAGAGCTCCATCACAGTCAGGTACATACAAATGTGTGGCAAATCCTATTTTAGATCAAAATGAGATGCATAATAAGTTCACCTGAATTACACAGAGAGCTCCACCCTGATCTAACCATCAGCATTGTCTTCTCGTTGCATTAAAAAACTCTCACTTAACAACATTTTGCTTTGAAACAGAGCCTGCAGGTCACCAGGCACTCGGAAAATAATGAATCCACGGCTTACTGAATCACTTCCTACTAAAATATTTACTTTGTGTTTCAAGATAGGCAAAGTAAGACAGAGAGGAAGAACTGACTCTCTTCAAAGAGATGCTCAGAGCCAGAAAGATGTCTCGTCTCTACTCCTGTACTTTAACCTTCCGTCTGTGGCGGCGGCGAGGGAAGGATGCCAAGCAATCAATGTGATTGATAAAGCAAGCTTCGGTTTATTCCCGAATAGCGCAGCCTTTTACACAGACTGAGTACAGTGGGTACAGTGTGAGTGACAATAATGCCTTATGCACAGTATCTGCATTCTGTCCTTGCTGTATCTTTCTGTGTTCTTGCTGTATCTTTCTTCAGGGTTCTTCCTTGTCCCACGGTCTTGCCAAGGATTCAGTGTTCTTGTCAGTTCAGCTATTCTGTTCTTCTACCAGCATGGTACAGCACAACCGCCTGTGCCTGCCTGCACGTCCTGCAATATGGAGTGTGGCCTGCTCTGCTCAGCACAGAGATTGTCTGTAATGTCAGGCCATTCTCCAACACGTCTGTCTAACCTGTGGATAACTTCAAGCTTCAAACCCACTCTGTGGTAATTGAGAAGAGGTTAGGAAACTCTCCACTGTCAGTCCACGAGACTTCAGTGACAAGCCCTAATATCAGTGTTTTGGAGGAAGGAGAAAAAAAAAAAAAAAAAGAAATCAAGAGACTTTCGCTATTAACATTTTCCAATTAAAGCTGAATAATTGCTGTAGAGCAAATTGGCTGTTAATTGCATCATGCTAGGCAGGCAAAAGCTAAGGCTTTCCTGGTAATGTATGCCACGAGCAGAGGTGTCAGAAAGGAAAAGAAATAATGGAAGCAACACCAAGACTACTCTTAATCAAAGGCAAAATCAAACATTTTCCTATGGCAGAGACCCGGAGCTGAAAAGCAAAGCTCTTAAAACACAAAGCTCTGGCTTTCAGAGGTGTCAGGCGGCGCAACTGCCGTCGGCAAACTTTTCTTTGGTTTAATTTTTCAGTTTAATCCAGCCCTTTTTCTAGCTGCTGGATAAATAAGCTGGGGCCCTCCTTGTGCTCCTGAGAGAAGCCCCCGGTGCGCTGGATACTCCTCACGGCCCGTGGGTGGCATCAAGGGGTGACATCAACTGTGACAAATGAAGGGCCCGGGGAGTTGAAAGGAGAGCTCTCCCACCTGCGGGAAGGGCCGGCCAGGGCTCCGCGCTCCAGCTGGCCCCCCACAACCCCCAGGCTGTGCCCAGAGCCCGGCACAGAGGCTCCTTTCTCTCCCTGACCTGTGGGCAATGTGAGGCAGCTTTGAAGGGTTGGGTTCCACGGGTAAGGAATCCACAACATCCCTGGAGCAGCCCACGCTTCGGGATCGGGGCCGGGGAGAAACTGAGCCCGCCAACAGCCACGCTTGATGGGGCAACTGCTCGGCTCTTAATTGGGACAGAAACTTCATGAAGGCCCAGATGGAATAAAAGCACCTGGTGTGTTGCTTGCACACTCTTTCTCCAGACCCTACAAGACAAAGCACTGCGCTCTTGGACACACATTAAACAAGAATGGAACTGCTACAGGCATCTATTGGAACTTCTGGAGTATGGATGTACAAAACCCCAAATCAGGAATTGCTCCCATGGTAGCTGTACATTAACATTTTGCTTTCTCAATTTTGTGTTTAAAACCTTACTAAACTTCAGATAAATTTAGCATTACCATTGTTAGATAAACTTAATTATTTAAATTGAGATTAAAAGATTAAGAAAAAATAAAAGTGGACTGATTTGGGAAGCTTATTTATTTCCCTCCTTAAGTCTTCCTTATAAAGTCCTTAAATATAGAATGCACTGGGCTTATGAAATTTGTAAGACACACTACTTGAACCAAAGAGTTTATGAAATGTCACATTGTGCTCTTGCAGCATTATGTCTTTGCTCTGTGTTCACTTGAGAGGGTGTCTCTCGATTCATAATGTTCTCTGCAAACATGATTTTATTTCCAAACTCCATAAACTCCTGCAGGATATTGTGTGAATCCAGATCCTGGATTTAATTCCTTGCAATTACTGCAAACATTTCAGATTAAAGCAACCTTCAACTGCCAACATCCAAAATAAAAACCTTTAAAAATTAAACTCTTCTATGAACGAGTGAGAGTACAGGATGGCCTCCCTGATGAAGAATTCCCCCTGTCCAGGGGTGTGATCATCTTCAATATTAAACCTTACATTAAAAGGTTTCTATGTTTTGATTCAAAAGAATGGTTCTACTATAGAACCAGAGAAGGGAATACATTTTGCAGACTTCTAAGAGCTGTATCTGTCAAATGTCAAACGTCTGAGCTATACAGAACCACCATGGGTATCCAGCTTCCTTCCTTGAGAAGTCCTGACTTTTGGAAAGTGTTTCCTGGACAGGAGCTTGAAGAGCTGATGAAGACAACATTCCCTCTCCTCCCTGTTCTGTCAGGTTAAAGCTTAAACTCCAAAAATGAAAATAAAGTGCTTTGGCTGGAGGGTTTTTTTCCTCTTTTTCTCCTGAGTGGGGCTAACAGAGAAAGTGTGACAACCAAGGCCAGCTACAGGCAGAAGCAGCACTGATTTACTGAGCACTGCCAGACAATCAAATCAGATTAATCAACATCCAAAAAAATCACCTTTTTTTTCCCTATTAGAAAGAACGTGCCACTTGCATTCTCACTTCAGTGTAAATCCCAAGCTGAACTAAATGCAAAATATGTATTTAAGCATCCGTAAGTAAATGCTGGGAAAACACAGAGCTTTATAGCTCAGTCTAAAAGTTAATTTAGCCCCAGGAACAATTTACTGGCAGACATTTGGCACTCCAGGCTGTGAGCAACATTAAGATGAGCATTAGGTTGCCAATGTCAAACTACCTGAGGATGCAAACTCCTGTTTCTTGGAACCAAGAGCAGGCTTTAATTGCTGAATGCAACAATTCTTTGTGTTTTAATCAGGGGGAGAGCAGAAAGAAGAGGATCTTCAAGAAGAAAAGCAGATGGAGAGTTGCAAAAACGTAGCTCAGGATTTAAACAGCAGCACCAGATAAATACAGAAGTAGCTGCAACTCAGCCAAGAAGTCCTCCTTAAACCAGAGTTTAAACCTCAGGGGGTTCTTGGTGCCACCACAAAGTGAAGAGCTGCCTTCAGATCTTTCACACTTTTATGTCACATCTCTGCTGGGTGCCAGGCCCAGTGGGACCAGATGGCGACAGCTCAGCTCCAGTTTGGAGTTTGCTGAGCTGCCACCCATGGCCTGGATGGGCAGGGGAAAGGCACAGACCCACAGGGTAATTTAGGCTGGAAAAGCCCTCTGAGACCCTTGGGTTCAGCCCCCAACCCACCACTGAAACCTGTTCCTAAGTGCCACACACTTTTTAACACTTCCAGGGATGGTGACCCCAAAGTTTCCCATTAAGCTGAGATTCCCGAGGTCTGCAGAACAGGAGGGGTGAGCACTGGGTCCTACAGCTTCCAGAGGCTAACACATTCCTAAAAAAACCCCAGGCAGAGAGCATCAGTGGGATTAATGCTCTGAACCCCTTTTCAGAGCACTTATTTATCACCACTGGCCTCCAGGCCTGACATCACTCTGGGGAACCACAGGCTGCAAAAAGACATCGTCCCCTGCCTGAATTAAAATCAGTCCGAAATCCCAAGTCCTGCAGGATCAGCAAACCCAAACAAATACCAGTTTCCTATTGCATATTCATTGTTACACAGAATTTTTTAACATTTCTGGTTGACTGGGCTGTTTCAGGTAAGAGCTTGTCAAGAATGTCAGGTAAATTTAAACACTGGAAGTTTCTCAGTACACAACCTCATGCTGAAAGGGGAGGGTTTTCCAGAAACTGCTAAAAAGTAGTACTCCTCAAGGTATGTAGAGAAAGCAAAGGCAATAATAAGTTGTTGTTAGCAGAGTTTACCCTGCTGAACTGACACCGTTTCCCTCTGGAAATATCTTGCCAGAAGCAATCTGTGGGTCACAAAAAGGTATGAAAAGTAGAATGTTCCCTTTCCCTTCCTGTGTAAGGTGATGTAAACTATGTGCACATATTATACAAGGTGAGTTGTGTTATATTAAGGACTAAGAACTACAGAAAACCCCAGAGCAGCTCTAAAGCAGCCAGGAAAAAAAGGAGAAAATTAATCTATATTTGCTTTTCAGTCACAATTTCCATATTTAAAAAGGAGGAAAAAGCTCTTCCTACCTAAACCATCTGTATACACTGACCACAAATAATTCTGAAATTCTATAAATCTAGTTGAAATGATGTAACTGATCCTGGCCTATGGAATTCCAACAGCTCTAAATGGTATTTTCTGATGTCAGATGCAGGTTGAACCATTTCCTTTCCCAAGGCAGAGCAGAAGGTTCCATCATTTAATCATTCCCAGCACTTAGGATCAGACAAGGAAGGCAAGTTGCAAGGTCTGCATTAATATCAACACTCCAGCGACCTCTCACACCCCATGGCACAGTGAGAACTCAATTTTACATTAATAAACCCTAACACCAAACTGTTAGAAACTCAGAAGACACCAGGTATTACAACTTCCATAAATTACAGCCGAGCTCAAATGGCCCGTACAAGCAATTGTACAGTGATAAAGCCTAAGTGGATGATATTTAAACAGATATTTGATTTATGGCAGAAATTTTACATCATGCTGGAATTCAAATGACAATTTACAAGCCCAGAGATGAGAAATCCCTGTCCCACGCAGGCTGATGTTTGCAGGGCTCTGTCAGGTGAGCTGAATGCTGGATCCTTCAGGAAGGAATCCTTCCCTCTGGTGGCCTCAGGGCACAGAAACCAAATGATAAAACAGGACATTTAAAAAGAGAATGAATCGAGCTGCTGCTTCATCCCCAGGTAGGAAATTACATCCTCGGTCTTCTCAGAGTGAAGTCTGACAAATCTCACTTTTGCAAGGCAGCTGCCTGTGGTTCCTGGCACCACAAAAACCTCTGATGGCAAATTTGAGGGTCTGTCTGTCAGGCTCTTCAGAGATGCACAGATTGTGAGGACTGGAGAACAGACAGACCCAGCTCCTTAGTGGCATCAGCACCTCTAAAATCACGGAACTGAACAGGCTGGAAAAGCCCTCCAAGGCCATCGAGCCCAGCCTGTGACTGTCCCCAGCCCAGAGCTCTGAGTGCCATGTCCAGGTGTTCCTTGAACACCTCCAGAGATGGGCACTCCAAACCTCCCTGGGCAGCCCCTGCCAAGGCCTGGCCACCCTTTCCATGGGGAAATTCCTGCTGATGTCCACCCTGAGCCTCCCCTGGCCCAGCCTGAGGCCGTTCCCTCTCCTCCTGTCCCTGTTCCCTGGGAGCAGAGCCCGACCCCCCCGGCTGCCCCCTCCTGTCAGGGACTTGTGCAGAGCCACAAGGGCCCCCCTGAGCCTCCTTTGCTCCAGGCTGAGCCCCTTTCCCAGCTCCCTCAGCCCCTCCTGGGGCTCCAGCCCCTTCCCCAGCTCTGTTGTCCTTCTCTAGACTAATTATTAACCATCAAAAAAAAATTGCATTTCGGACTCAAATGGGAGATGCCTCAGGAGAGTCCTCCTGGGCAGGTTTTCACTGAAGTTTCAGAACAGTCCTGTTAAGAAAATTAGCAGAAAAAGTGGCCTCAAGTTGTGCCAGGGGAGGTTCAGACTGGATATCAGGAAAATTTCCTCACTGAAAGGGTGGTCAGGCACTGGCACAGGGTGCCCAGGGAAGTGCTGGAGTCACCATGCCTGGGAGTGTTCAAAAAACACGTGGATGTGGCACCTGAGGACAGGGATTAGTGGTGGATTGGCAGAGCTGGGATAAAGGTTGGACTTGATGACATTAGAGGGCTTTTCCAATTGTAAAAATGTTGTGATTTTATGAAAACAAGAGCTGGATTTCCAGAGGAGGAATTGTGGGATGCACAATCTAGAACCCAACTTACAAACCCAAACAGGTCACAAATGGCTCCCCTGAGACCAGAAACCCTCCTGGCTCCCCAGCAACAAGCACCTACAGACAATTCTGGGTGATAACAACAAAATAAAATCCATCAAGGAGAAGATTTATCAGAGAAAAAACCATCCCAGGCTTCCAGTGGGATCCAGGAAAACCTCTCGGCCAATAGCTGGAGCAGCAGTAATTGTTCCAAATCTATCAATAAAGCTGAGCTGCTCCTTCATTGACTGCAAACACCAATTTCTTTCATGGGGGATTATAAGTTGATGTTCATGGTCTCTCTACCACCATTAGGGTGATAAACAGTTGAAACTACATCAGGATCTGACACGCAGATCAATTCTGGGTCCATAAAGAATCTACACAAGAGGTTCCTGGACAGGGATTTACTGCCCCCAGTTTTTATTCTCTCTCGCTGCTAAAATTACTTCTGTCAAGCACTTCCAAGAGCACGGAGGAGAAAGGGGAGGGGAAAAAAAAAAAAAAAGAAGAAAAAAAAGGCAAAAAAGAATTAATTTTTCATGTGCTGCCGGAACAGCCTTTTGAAAATTCAGGAGTTTTTAAGGCAAATATGTTCCTGCATTGGAAATGATGCTGAACAGCAGGTGGGACTGAGCTAAATAGTGAGCCAGCAGCACGAGCTGCTCACTATCCAGCACGCAGCAATTTGAAACACCAAACTCAGCCGTCGAGATTTCCTCCCAGGGCAGTCGCGGGGCTTCACGTTACCAGCGCCAAATTATATTAGACATTTAATTTTAAACCTCAGGTACTTAAATGTAAAAACCTTACAACAGTAATAGTCATAAAGCAGTGGGGCATTCCATTTCAGAGAATGGATTTTTCTATTTTTCCCCTTTAATTTAACCAGCACCTCCTGTTTTGTGGCTCTGCCCACTACAAAGTAATTTATCTAATTAGGAGATGTTCACAGCTGCTTGAAAGACAGAAGCCCCAGGAAACCAAAGGTCTGGTTTGGAAGACTTTGAAAAGTTCTCTGGAGCCACACAAAGTATTAATTTAATGTGAAAAAAAGGCGCAGAGAAAAATTGAATCCCAATATGTTATTTTGTCTACAATAAAACCATGTGACAATAAGCAGGCATATTCTCCAGTACATTGGCATTTGAATTCCAAAAGATGCTTAGCTTCTTGCCATACCTGCTGCTTTCACAGTATTAGCTTTTTATGACTAAAATTCAAAAATCTTTTAATGGAGAAAAAACCCCCTGAAATTAAAAAGGGTTTTTCATGCGTCAACTTGCCAACATAAAGGACACATCTCTGAGCTTGCCCAAAGATGATACACTCAGAGCAATCAATTATTCTTGAGGTTTTGTAGCAGTTTTAGAGCAATACTTCTGAGTCTGCTGAGCCTCAGTTGCCTAGAACTCGTTGTTAATCCAATTTTCCCTCCATATTTATAAAAAAACCAAACTTTTAATTTTTTAAATTTTTTTTTAATATTAGAACCTCTGCAAGAAATTATTCACAAGAACCCACCAGTCACCTGCAATTTCAAAATAAATACTTCACAGGTAATTCTGGCTGTCGTCTCTTTTGAGGCAGAAGTAATCCCACATGAATGTCAAGTCAGAAAAAGGTACTGCACATATGGGGGAGTGCAGAGCTGGGGTGGGAGAAAAGGTTCCCTTCACCAGGGATTGCAAACCAGCTCGGGATCAGCAGCAGGAGCAAAAGGCAAGGCCAGAAAATTCAGCATTTTGAAGTCAAGGGGATGGCAAAAGGCAGGAATTGAGGTGCTATTCCTGCTTTTTCAGATTCTATTTCCACGCCACTTGTAGGAATTCACTGAATTTTGAAGGTTTTTCTCCCCTGCAGCCTCATTTGGGACATCTGGCATGGGGATGGCACCTGCTCACCTGCCTGCAGGTGTGTCAAGGTGCACAGGAGCCTACAGCTCCTGCTTTCCCCCTGGAGCCAGCACGCAACATTCTCCACCTTGCCTTAGGAAAGCTACAGGATAAAAGGCACAAAAAAGCTCCCAAACTTTGGTCTAACCTTTTAGAAGGGAGGTAGAGTTGGGGTGGGTTAAAAGGACAAAGCAGCTCTGGAAAAAAGAGGCAGAAAATACAGTTTTAAGTGGGAAAACAGCTCAGCATCCACACAGGGCAATGCTGCCTCCCCTAAAAGCTTAACCAGGAGTGGGTGAGAAGAAGAGAACAGGGCTGAAGCATTTATTTCACTGTGCTGCTGCTTCACAACATCCCTGCCTTCCTGCAAGTTCTTAGTCCAAATCTGGACCATTTTAATGCAAATCCTCCTGAAAGTGCTGCCCCCGTGTTCACAGCTCCAGAAATGCCTGTGCTGTGGTAACCATGAGTTTGATAGTTAATGCCACTCAGAAACAAGGTGATCATGGATTTTAAACCCTCTGTTCTCCTAAGGTGGCACTGAAAACCTGTCCAGAGCTGCTGGAAAACCCAGGGATGCTCTCAGGGCTATGCTCAAATTCAGACCTTATACAGAGACAGAGATATATTTGGGACATGGGAAACAGTTCCCACATCCCCCTAACTGTCCCTATTTTAGGGGCAGCCATCAGCAGCAGCATTCCTCCCCTTTCTCCTGACCTATTCACCCCCCGTCTGGTAGCAAGTATCACATCTACCCTTTAAAAACAATTATTGCTACAATCTAAATAATTCCAAAACACCGTCAGGGACAGTGTCTGCTCCTTTTAATGCTGTTAAGTGCTCCACAGAGGAAACACTAAGACCACGCCAGGAGTGTGCATGCATCAGAGCAAGAGCACAGCAGAGAAAGGACACACTGAGGAGAAGATCTGGAGGGTCATTTACTGCTAGTGTCTACCATACAGGGCAAGGAATCTGAGTATCAAGCCAAAAACCTACATTATGTGGCTGCCCCATTCCTGGGAGTGTCCAAGACGAGGTTGGACACGGCTTGGAGCAACCTGGGATAGTGGAAGGTGTCCCTGCCCATGGCAGGGGGTGGGACAAGATGGGCTTAAAGGTCACTCACAACCCAACCCATTCTGGGATTCTCTGATTATGCACCTGAAATTAAAATTAAGCAGTATTGTAACTACATCAGCTCTTCACGTTGAAAAAAGAATCACAAAATTCTCTCAGGCTGCTCCAAGCCCCATCCAGCCTGGCCTTGGGCACTGCCAGGGATCCAGGGGCAGCCACAGCTGCTCTGGGCACCCTGTGCCAGGGCCTCCCCACCCGAGCAGGGAAGAATTTCTTCCCAATATCCCATCTAAACCTGCTCTCTTTTAGTTTAGATGTGTCCTGTCACTCCATGCCCTTATAAAAAAGGTATTCTTTCACCTAATCCCAATTTCTCCCTCAGGTGCTGCAAGTTCGGCGCCCGACAGCACAAGGAGGGGTGGCACCATCTCTTTTTTTTTTTTTGAAAAAAAGCAAGAACACCAAACTCCCCCTTCACCCCACAGCACGAGACCCTCCCCCCCGAGCTCCAGCAGGTTTCTTACCACTGCTAATGCCAGAGTTGGCAATGACTGTGGCCTCGCTCCACTGATCTGCACTGGAGACCGAGTAGGAGCGCTGGTGCATACCGTCCGGGCGGCTGTTGAAGGACACCAGACTGATCCCACTGGCCATCTGAGACACAGATGTGCTAGTAGTCACGTTCCCTAGGCACAAACGGAAAACAAAGCGTGTCAATAGACAGGACAAAAAAAGGGGTTTTGCATCAAGGATGGGTGGGGGGTATCTCAATGAGAGGAGAAACAGGGGTTGCTTCACCCACACGACGACCCTCCCTGACGGAGCTGAGAGCAGAGCTTCCAGCAGCTCAAATCCAGCTAAGAAGACAAAAAAGCCAGAATTTTCACGGTGTCACCTCGTTCTGCTCGTTCACTGTCTGGGAAACACGATCTTCCACCACCCTGCCACCAGGCACGCTCTCTGTAGCTTCTCTGCTTGTTAGACTGCGCCCAGAAAATCAATTTATTCCTGAAAGCCACTGTTTGTACAGCTGAGATGAGCCAACTGAGCCAACTCCATGAGTTTAAAACAATTCATCTCTAAATAACACCTGACACAGGTATGTTCCCCCAAGAACACGGTGATGGGGAGCAAATGACTGCCAGCACTGAGAGACCAAGGGAAAAAAAATCTTACTTGGACATTTAATCTTCAAACAACATCGTGACACAAAGCACACGCTGGACTGACTGCAAGGATCACTCCTGGGTCTTGTCCCAGGAATGTGACACAAAAGGGGACACAAAGAACAGCCTTTACCCAGTAAACACTTCTGTATTTTCATGCTCACTGAGGCCTAGGACATTAAAATGCTGGGAGCTGTGTGCGAGGGGGAGTGACAGGGACAGGTTTCCCACCATAAAACAGGAGAAGAGGGATCTGGTCGAATTCATTTTAGAGTAGAAGCAATTAAAACCCTTCCAGAAACTCAGGTTTCTGATGGTCATACTCACAACTTGCTATGGGCCAAAACCTGCTCCACAGTTTTGGGTTCTGAGCACATTTTACTCCATTCCTAGCACGGGTCTTGCACATCATAAAGCCACAAAGAATTTACAGTGCCAGTTTCATTGCTCATGGCAGGCCCTCTAAAGGTGCCCCACAGGTCCTCTGTGGACTGAAGAATACTCTTAAAAAACACACGCAAAGGGAAAGGGACAGATGCAATATCACAACGTACCCTCACGCTTTGCATTTCCATTGCACCTTCTACTGATGAGTTCAGAAAAATTAATGAATTAATTTTCAATGCTCCTGTGAGGTTGTTAATTATCTGCTATCATTTCCCCCATTTTTCAGAGGTTAAATGACCCAGGGCCACAAAGGAAGATTGTGGCAGACTTGAAAATAAAACCCAGATCTCCTGACTCCCAGTTCTATCATTATGTCTTTTCCCAGAGCAGCCTTTGGGAAGACAGCAGAGCTCAGTGAACTACTTTGTGTTTATTAGAGTTGGCATAATTGTCCCTTTCTCTCCTCCCCTTTCCCAAGACAAAATCTCCTCTTCAGTCCTCAACACAGATCCATCACAGTATCTGTCTTCAACGCACTTACTCAGCCCTCAAGAACTTCTGCACGGCAATCCCTGCTTTGCAGACACAAAATACTGACAGAAAAACTCGTTTGTTTAATTATGCAAAGTCTAAGGTGGGTTTTGGAACCATGTTGGGACCTCCCAAGGCATGAGACTACAGAGCAGAGGACTACATTGTAATTCAGTACTTTAAAACCACAACACAAAATGAAAACATGAGCTGACAGAAATTGTATTTTGTGCTGTCTTAAATATCTCTTTCCAAACCAACTTTGGTGATGCTGCTGATGCTCACTTTGAAATCACCTTTTCCTCTGGTTTTCACCATCCAGAAAAACTATGAACATTAATAAATTATTTTGATGATCCACCAAATGAAAGGGAGTGGCTGATGGGAATGACAAGAGTTTGAGACTGAGTGGGTTCTGGAAACTTGAGATTTAGGCCAACACAAGCAGTGATATTTTTCTGCTGACATCTTCCACCCAGCCCACAAGTTTTTGAACACAAGTGTCCAATCACCTCCTAACCATGATGGAAAACCAAAACCTTGGAAAGAGAATATCAAGATTTCTGTGTCATCACGTCAGCACCAAAAGCTTTACTCTCACCTTAAAGCCATCTGAGGAAACTCCAACCCCACGTTGTGGCATGAACCTGTTGAGAAGTGACTTATTTTGGGAACCAAAGAAGAATTTTTCTTCCACTGCACCTCTCTCTAAGGTATGGGCTGCTGGCACAGAAGAGGTGCCAAGTGCACTCATGTGACTCTTCACTGCTCAGTGATGAACCCAGCCCAGCTCCCTCTTTCCTGCTGCCACAGCCTGGTAACCTTCATCCTGCAACCTTTATCATACTATCTCTTCAGCATTAAATCCCACTCTGTCCAGGTGCTGCAAGGTGTGTATTTCCATGACATATCACACCATCAGGCCACAATCCATGAGCAGATATCAGAAGGGCCAGACTATAGAAAATAGCGTTTTTTTCTGTCTCCTTCCTCAATCTGTTCAGCTCTAGCACAAACTTGTTACTTAGAAGCGTATTTAAAAATCATCCTTTCCCAATCCATCGCTGATTTTTCCACTTTCCAGTCTAACTGCAGGACACGTGTCCCACACCAGGCACTAATGCTGCCACCCCAAAACAAGGCCTGCTGCTCTTGCACACTGCGTGTGCCACACAGAGCTTCTCCAACACAGTCCCATCTACAATGGGCAAACCCCAATCCAGACCTGGAAAAAGTCCTTTAATTTTCCTCATGGATAAAGCCTCGACAGCAGAAACCAGCTCAGTCTTTCAGCAGACAAGCAGGAGATGGTGAAAAAGAGGAGGCCAGCAGCACTCAGTGAAAATGCTGAAGATCTCCCTACCCCTGGCAGGGGGGTTGGACCAGATGAGATTTAAGGGTCCTTCCAGCCCAAACCATTCCATGGTTCTCTGATCTACCAAAAGCAGAGTCTGTATGTTGGGTTAGGCACAGGAAGCCTTTACAGCCTGCCCCTCTTGTCCCCCACCCACAGACAGACACCCATCTCCACGTTAACCCCGAGCTCCTGGCCTGCTACCTGGCCCACGCTGGAGCTGTGAAAGAGTTGCCTCTTCAAATGCATCCCACATGCATCAGCTGGTTGCTCAAGTTGATTAGCAGGGGGCAGTTAAATTACTATGCTAATCCATGTATTCTCAGCACTGTTTCCTTGATATGGATATGTGTATATGCTTACTGGGAAGCCTTGATTAGTTCAAGCTTCAATGTGTCAAAGGCTCCAGATTCTTTCCAAAGAATAATTTTAGCTGTACTCACATCCCTAAAGTGTGGGAGCTGATTTGAAAAGGTACTTACCTCCACCATATGCTATTTTTCTTTAAACAATTTGCATTTCAAAGGGAATATGGCATTTATATTTGAATGAATATCAGTGTGTTGCCAGAACTTGTCTCAAATGAGCGAAAAAAAAGATGCTGGTCTCCTATTGAACAAAAATGTTTTCATCTACCAAAGGAGCATCAAAGGAAGAGTTCCTCTTTCTAGCTCTAGACAGCTTTATTAAAACTATCTTTTCTGATGTTATAAAACACCCCGTTACGAGCGCGCTTACAAAACGTTCAAACAATTAAGCCCCACAAAACCCATCCAAATTAAGATTCACAGTAATTTCCAGGTTCGGCCACTGCTCAGCAGAAGAGCCCCTAAGAAAAGTGAGCGTGCTCACACAAAATCCCATTTATATGGCCATTTATTCAGGATAAATCGCTGCAAAGAGCAGGTGGAGACAAGAGGAATTAAGCTGAGCAGCGCCTGTGTGAGGAGAAGCTGAGGGAAACACACACTGGGGGCAGGACGAGAACAAGGGAGTCACTCTGGCTCCTCACACACAGCCCTTCTGGATTTCCAGAACAACAGAGCAGAAATGCAACACTCAGAAATGATATGGGAATAACCAGGATTTGTACAAACACAGGACCGGACAAGATGTGAAGTGTCTTTCTAGGAGGTAAAAGCCAAAAGGTGAAGGGTCTACTGTAAAAATGGTAATAAAATATGCAATTAAGGTTAATATAAATGCTGCCTTACATACATGCAGTGACTTGTCCATCAAAAAAGAAACCACTCATGGTTTTGGCCATGTTTGCTCCTGTGATGGAACAGCGTGAGGGACAGCACGTCAGCAATCCCTCTTTTGCTGGTTTTTAACTTAATAACCCAGTGAATCATCCCGGGTTAGTGTAACAGACACATCATTTCAAGCCTCCACCAACTACACCACCCACTAATTACGAATGCAGAACGAATGTAATTCACAAGCAGACCCTGAGAAGTGAGGCACAAGTGACACGAACGATCCAGGGCACAAATGATTTCCATTCCCCGCTGCAGACACATCTGTGATTTCCCCCAAACAAATCAGCTACCACAAGTTACATTCTCAAGTGCAACTAATACACTCCTGGATTTATGAGAGGAGCAGCCAGCGCAGGAGTTGTGAAGCAGAACTATATTTTTCCATGAAGCAGCAGGGTATGAGACTCGCAGAGGGGCTGCACAGAAAGACTGAATCAGATAAACTGCAGCCCTACTGCTCTGCTTTCACCGTGTTTTATTTGTGCCAAGCTCCTCATGTTCAGACGAGTTTCTCTTCCAAAAAAAAATAAAAAGAAAAAGAGAAGGAAAATAAACCTCTTAAGGCCAGAGGGCTGCGCTCACCAGCTGTTAGAACTAATGAAAAATACATTAGAGTTGTGGGTCAGGAAATCCTGACTCTTGATATCAGAGGGTTAATTGTTTCAAATCATGTTGGGTCAATTTGTGTTGCAGGAATTCTGCCTACTCTTGAAATGCCCTCTAATTCAGCGCCAGGCACTGCCAAGTAGGTTAGACTGGCTGCTGGCTGCCCCTTCCAAACCCACGCCCAGCACTGCTCCCTCGAGTCTCTTCAGGCATCAGGGTGGAGAGGGAAGGGGAGATGCCCCACTGCTGGCTGCAGAAAGGTGGGAAGCATTCCCTCCCCATCCTCAGTTCTGCATCACGCTCAGCAATTAATTCCCAGAGCTGTGCAGAAACCTTTCCAGTGGACAAACCCTCCCTGAGAAGTGTCTGACCATCCCAGCTGTACCTCCTGCCTCTCCTGCACCTAGAGATAGGAACCCTGGCACCAGGAACATTTGGGGATGGCTCTTCTGGGTTCCATTAGCTTGCTGCCTCAGCATCCACCTTTTCCAGGTGCTTCCTCCTTTCTGTGCCCACTCTGGAGATCGGGTGCTGCACTGAAATCTGGGAATACAGCTACTTACAGCTCCCTGCCTCTCCCACTGAGGAGAGCCCCATGCTGGGAAGGGAGGGACTGCCCAGGTGTCTGGCCACGTTCTCAGGAGACTGGAGGACCTGGAGAGCTCCAAATTCCATAGCCAGGTTCTTGAGGGGGTAAAATTCCCACAAGTATTGCCATGGATTCTGTTTCATCCCGACAGCAGTGTGCAAGCAGCACACGGCCTCTGCCCTGGGTTTATCAGGCACCTAAAATTACTTGAGGTTACTCACACATAAAACAAGAATGAGTGAGAGGGAGGGGTGGCAACAGATGATCTTTCAGGTCCCTTCCAACTCAAACCGTTGTGACTCTGTGACAAAAACCTTTCCAAACCACCCTGGTTCCACTGCTGAAACCCTCCCTCAACACGCTGACAATCATTTTCAACACTGCAGCAGCAAACTTGGTGTTTTTAAAACTTTACTTAGTTTTAAGACTTTTTTTTTCCAGAAGCATTTACTCACTGAACAAAATTCCTGAGGACAAGCAGCTATTCCTAGAGGAAGCCCTTCCATCTCCATCCCCACCGAACCGGGCTCGATTAGCAGCGCACAAACCGAGCGGGGTCAATCCTAATGAACAAACCAGGCAGTGCCAAGAAATATCCTGGCAGTGAAGGACGTGGTGCTGGGAGTATAACGAGGAAAGCTATTATTCTCAGAGCATGCCAAAGCAACACAGCGAGCGTGGAGGAAAATTAAGTCATCAGAGGAGACATCTCTTCTAAAAGAAAGTTAAACCCAAGATCTTCACCGCTGGCTTCTGCTCGAGATCCCCGACTATTTATTCTGCTGGGATCAAAGTCTGCTTTCCTTTCCTGGCAGGCACATTATTATTATTTCTGTGGTTTTAACAAATAGCAGTAATAAATAAGATATGCTTGGCTTTCTGGGCAACTCCTGATTGAGGTTATCTGCTTGTTCAGGGACTGCAGCTTTAAGACCTGGAGGTGAGTGTTTTACACTGGCAAAAACTCTGCTTTGTGTTGCTCTTATTTGGTTGTGAATCCCGACAGGAACCACGGATTTAACTCTGCACAAAACAACAGCAGAGATCCAAATCACTCCGAGGTAGGGACAGCAGAGCACGTGCAGGGCCCTGAGGCAAAGGATGTGAAATGCTTCCTAATCCCTCCGACTGCCTGTGGAAATTGTCAATAATGGAATTGGAGAGGGGTGGTGGGTCCTACCTGGTCCTACTGCTGAGACCAACTTTGGGAGCTTCCCAGGAGCTCCAAGCCTCCCCAAACGCTGCGAGCTGCAGCCAGAGCCTCCTCGGGGCGGGGAGGGACCACTGCAGGCATTCACCTCCTCCTCAGCAAACGGAACAAAGAAACTTTATTTTCGCTAAAAAGAGACAATAGATACCAATGCGAGATGACTCCTCTTTTT
>VWZW01003650.1:229095-255239 GCA_013397115.1 Edolisoma coerulescens | reverse complement strand
TTTTTTTTTTTTTTAATAGCTATTGCCACTGTAACAGCAGCTAAGTGAATGCATGTCTGCAGTGTGAGCAGTTTTGATAAACAGCCTCTGCGGGCCACACAACGGGGATAATGTATCCTTAAGTACTGCCAATGAGCTGCCATTCTGCACAGCCAATTACTTCTGTGCGTCTGTCACTCAAAGGAAAAATGACTGAGCCCATTAGATCAAACCTTTGTCACTGTTCCTAATGCACTCTTAGGCCTCATTAATCTGAGGGAGCAGCAACACAGCCGCCGGTGCCTCATTGCCTCCCCCACAACAGGCCCACGTGAATCTTCTCATCTCTCCCCCAAGTGCACCACGTTAATCAAGCTCTCCT
Source organism: Edolisoma coerulescens (assembly GCA_013397115.1). Taxonomy (NCBI): domain Eukaryota; kingdom Metazoa; phylum Chordata; class Aves; order Passeriformes; family Campephagidae; genus Edolisoma; species Edolisoma coerulescens. The sequence goes on along the minus strand of VWZW01003650.1, from coordinate 254,878 downwards.
TATTACCCCGGTCCCTGTCACGGCGGAGAGCGCTCTCTCTCTTAAATGCTCTCATTATGGTCCATCTTTAGAGCCGGCTGAGTGGAAAAAAAAAAAAAATTAAAAAAAAAAAAAAAAGAGGGGGGAAAAAAAAAAGAAAAACCCGAGCCAGAGAGAAAGAGAAGAGGAAAAAGCAAGTCCGATCACATTAATATTCATGACAATAATTAGTATTCTAGGTCACTGAATATTCATGCTATTAGTTTGGTTTTTTATGGGTTTGCTGGATGTCCTGATTGCTGGAGTGTGGAGGAAAACAGCATGGTTGGGACTTTAGATGTCAACGGCAGTTCAATACTCCAAACACATTTGTGAATTTTTTTTTTTTTTCTCCCCCGTTTGGTAAATCAGCTTCAACCCTCCCGATGGCTTTAACATCTTAAAATCACTGGGGGGAAAAGCACGAACAATCCTGCAAAGGTCTGAACATCCAACCAGTGAGTGCTGCACCGTGTGACCGTCAAGACACCGGGGTTGCACCGGGAGGACAAGGCAGATGTGGGATTTTATCCAGGATACGGCGCCACGGAGGAATGAAAATCATCCAGACTGTGGGCTCCAGTCACCTGCCTGAAGCTCCACGACACGTTCCTACCCTTTATCCACCTCATCCTCATTAGGGATTCGCCCACCTCGAGAAAGGATCCTCAGACAGCCTGTTCTTCCTTTTTTTTCCCCTGAAGAGAAAAATCTCAGCAAAGTCATTTTTCTCAATATTTAACAAACGCGGTTATTTTATCTAATATTTATTTCAGTGGGGTTAATACGTGCTCTGCTCCTTTCCCTACATTGTTAAGGAATATAGGGTACTAACAGTGAAAGTTTGTATTTCTCTAGTTCTGGAAAGGGCAAATCCTAGTCCAAAGGAACGGGAGAAAATGACCTTGAGGGATCCCCCTCTAGTGGGACGAAAGGGAAATCTCGGATGCACTTGAAATTGGGCTTGTTTCCTTTGAAACGAGCACACTGCCAACTTCTCCCGTCGCTGCAGCTGTGTATCACCGAGCCAACAGCAAAGCCACCCAAAAGGAAAACTGACTCGGGTGAGTGATGACAAAACTAAGTCCCAAACTCGCATTTGTGATCTGCGGCAAAGGCACAAAACTCGCTTCAAGTTGAAGCCTGGAAAACGTTTGGCGCGAAGTCACCTCACGTCCCTCGCCCGACTGCAGGATTAGTGACAAACAACTCCCACCAACCAACCTCTGGCCTTGTGGGAGCCACACCAGATCAACCTCAGTCACCTCCAAGCAGGGAATTCAGAGCAGATTCCAGAATTCAGGACTCAGTTCAGCATTTCTCTGCAAAGGCACCCAAGATCCACGGGCTTTGGAAAAACTGCCCACGCTTGTGAGCTCTTGGCTTGATAAACATTTTCACTCATCATCAGCCTGATCCTAACATCTGAATCCTCACGGTGACCTCCAATTAAAAAAGATTATTGCACGATCTACAAAAAGCACAGAGGATTTGATAGATGATCACAATGAATAACAGACAGGAACCTCACACTGATAAGAACGTGGAGCTGCCGTTCCTGCAGCATCTGAAATGTCACAAGCAGTTAGCAGATAACAACCTTCAGCACACTTAACGATGGCCCTGCAACTAACACATTTTGGGATGCTTCACATACTGTACAGTCACCATTTTAAGGAAATTTAATAGCACCGAATTATTTAAATGAAGTGTTAATCAGGAAACAATTTATCTCTACGCCATGAGCTATTTTTAGACGTGAACTTTCTACATCAGTGGCTCCTGCTACAGCTCAGGCTTTGGGTTGTTTGGAGAGGAGAAGAAATAAATGACTCCTGGGAGAGATTTCAGGACTAAGTTCACCTTCAGGTCAAGCAGCTCAAATCCAACCCAACTCGGGAGTGAATGAAACCTGGACCCACTCCTGGCTCCAAAGTCAGGCTGAGGCAGCTCCTAAAGGGCAGAGAGACCGGCCAGGGGGATGGACAGGACTCTGTGGGATGGACAGGACTCTGGCCCTGCTCCCAGCTATTACAGAAAGCTGGAACTGAGCAAGACCAACAATTACCCTTTCCTGAAGGACTTCCAGTTGAGCTGCATCAACAGAATGATGCTCAGTGCCATGTAAATTTATTTTAATTTCAGTTACTTAAGCATCATTCGTCAGCTTGGATTGAAGATACCACAGAAGTGACATAATTTTAGATTGAAGGGAGTAAACATCCATTTCCCCCAGCTCAGAGATTCCTACCGAGTCAGCTCACAAGTGTGAGCACCTTCCCTAACCTGTGATTTAAACTCTCTATATAACATAAATAACACAACCAAACCAACCCCCCATCCCTCTGTATTTTCTGGGAGAAGCTGCCCCACAGAATCCCAGATTTTATACAACAAACCCCAAACTGCACCTCCAAGAACCCAAGAAGAGACCAGTTTTCAAATCAAAGTCAACCTTTTTCCAGGCAAGGTGCCTGGCTCTGCAACAGCAGGAGCAGCCCAACCTTCTACTCCTTTCTCTGCTTTCTGACAGAGCACAGAAAATATTCCTTTTTCCTACTGCTGTTTCACTTCCAGCTTGTTCACTGTCCCACCATGACTGTGACAATGTCCACCTACCAGGACTATGACTTGATGTCAAGGGAAAAGTATTTTTCCCAAACCTTGTGCCAGTGGAAACCCAGCAGGAAAAGAGTCATCCTGAGCTTTTTTAATTCATATATTCTCATGAAGGTCTTTATTTTTTTTTTTTAAACATCTCTGAAACAGAGACTCTCAAGGACTGGAACTTGGCTTTTGTTGTTAAGGTATTTTTTTCCCAGAGATACCTGCTTGCAGAATTTTGGGATGTAAACACATTTATGGATCGGGAGAGCTGTCATGGAGGGATGGTTATGATATGTCTGCTTGTCCAAGTCTTTAAAACCGGAAAAACAAGCTCAGAAGTGCCCCAAAGCATGACAAAATTCCATGTGATGGGAATGACACACTCCCAAACTTTCCCTTCTGCATGTGACACCCACATCAGTCAAACCCAACAGGAAACCCTCTGCCTGCTGCTTGGCTGCTGTAACTCCTGGTGCCAAAAAACTGAGTTTGCCCCTCCTGGATTCACAACATTGCCCTGATCAGCCTCATTCCTTCTGTTCTGCTCACAGCACTGTCATGGGAAGCACCTTGGGAAAGAGCTGGGAGGAAATTAAAGGTGTCTGATCAACCACTGAGGTCCAAAAAGGCTTTAGAGAGGGAAGGGGATGGGAAGGAGGAGGAGCTCGAGCTGCTCTGCTGCCTCACAGGCCGTGGTAGGATCAGAAGAGTGGCTGAACCACAAGAAATTACACTCAGAGAAAACTATTTGCTGAAAAATGAACTTGAAACATCACTTATAGGCAATCAAACAGGCATTTAATCCATAGATTTCTTGGCAAAGTTGGCGCTGAAATCCATCTTTAAGGGGCAGCTTCCAAGCAGTGTTTAAGTGCCAAATGAAGGCACCATCCAAGACAAGCAGCATTTGACTGTTTTGGGGAAGAGGTAACGTGAAACAGCAAAAATGTAGTGAATTTCCAGGCCTAAAAATCAAAATAGCAAGTGCTGATTCTTCCTGATTGGTCCAAACCTCCTCCACGTGGCAGAGCCAGGCACAGAAACCTCCCAGTGACAAACCAGGGAGCGACAAGTTCGGGCCTGGGATCAATTTTCCAGCATCACACAGGCTCCAGAGACTTTTCCCAGCACTGACAAGTGAGGGGAAGCCCTGAGACAGCAGCACAGCCTGCAAGGGATCGTGTGCAGGAGCTCTGAGCTGCATGGCAGGGAACTGCAGATATTCCAGATGCCCTTCTGGCACTCCAGAACTGAGCCCTGGCTACCTAGAGGTCTCCCACCCATCGGGAGCTGTGACCACCACCCCTGACCACATCAGAGCTCAGGTGAACAAGGCAGGCACAGCTTGGGACAGTGTCTCTTTTTACAACACTGAATTATTTTAATTCCTGAATATTTTTAATTCCCTCTCTGCAATGCAGCCCTCCAGCCTCGCCTGAACACCAGAGCACTGGGAGTGACACACGGGCTGATGCAGAGCTGAGCTGCTGGCAGTGATTTCCAGATCCAGTCTGTCCTACTACTTTTTAATTTCCATTTTCTTTTCCTTCCTTTCTTTCTTTTTTCTCTCTCTCTTTCTCTCTTTCTTTCGCTTTCTCTCTTTTTTCTTTCTCTTTCTTTTTCTTTCTCTTTTCTTTTTTTCTCTTTCTTTTTCTCTTTCTTTTCCTCTTTCTCTTTCTCTCTCTTTTTCTCTCTCTCTTTTTCTCTTTCTCTTTCTCTCTCTTTCTTTTTCTCTCTCTCTTTTTCTCTTTCTCTCTTTCTCTCTCTTTCTTTCTCTCTCTTTGTTTCTCTCTCTCTTTCTTTATCATTCTTTACTGATTACCAGCTCCTTTCTCTGTTTGCTTTTAACCCAGTGACAAGCAGCAGATGCTGACCAGACATCAACAACAGCCAAGTCTTTCAAGTATTTCTAAGCAAGAGGATGAAGAAGCCCAAGAGGGAGGAGAGAAGCTCCAACCGTTCCCACAGTGTTATTTGAAATACACTATCTACATTTGGAATTTCTGGCATAATTGACTTCTTTCTTTCCCCCTGACCTGGCAATCCAAGTAACATGCCAAAACATGTAAATTCCATGCTATAAACCTTAAATTATTACATCTCTCTAAATACGTTTGCAGAAACTTGCTTTTCTGAAGCAATCAAGTAATTTTTGCCTGTGTTCAAATGTCTTAAAAGCCAGAATCTCTTTATTTGAACGTCTCACCTGTGGTTCATTGACTCAGTCCAGCACTTTTCTTCCCTAAATTAGGAGGTATATTGAAAAACAGAAGCACTCCCCACACCAAGTCATCTAAATTAAAGAGTAAACTGGAAAAAACCAACCCAACCATGAATAATTTTCTCCTACGAACTCTCCCAGTGCCAAGTCACAACCTGAAAAAGGGTTTGATGAAATCATGGCTTCAGACACCTCAGGTCCCAGGCTGACATCTCCAGGGGTGTCTGCTCAGTGGCACAGCTTTAAAAATCCACCTCAACCAGCACCATACACAGCTGGAAGGAAAAAAACCTTCTCTGTTTTCCCCTAATGAAGGGGAATGTCTCAAAAAAGCAGGGAATTACACCTTGGCTTGAAGGAGCAGGGTTGGAATTAGATTATATTTAATCTAACCCAAACCAGCCTGATTCTATGAAGAGAAGACACCAGGATATCCAGGAATCCCAGGGCTGCTCATCCCAGTGGGTTTTGCACAGGGACAGGAGTGTGGGGATGGTTTTGGTGGCACATGCAGGAGGTGTCTACGTTCACCATAAATGCAAAAGGCACTTGGCACTTTATGGATGCAGTCCCAAACATGCTGACAGAACTTCCACTAGACCATTACGAGTTTTGTACAAGCTGTGCATTTTACAAGATAAATTGTCTCAAATGTTTTCCCTTAATGCAATTTTTTTAAATCCACTTAGCTGTATGGACAAGTACTTCAGCAAACAATAAACTTCTTTGTTTAGAGCTCAGGAGGAGCTATAAACCACTTCCATCAATAAATTAAAACAGCTTTTCACAGAAGAATCTTGCTGTTAGAAGAATGCATAATATTGAACTTTCTAAAAGCAGAAAGAAGGGCTGTGGATCTCACCAGGAAGCCATAAAAAGCCCTTTCAGATCATACAGCATTTGTTTTTCCTAAGTATTAGATAAGAGATTGTAAATTCCTCCCATCTGTTAATTACTGTGAAATTATGTAGGGCTTTGGCAAGCACAAGGTAACAAATACACAAAGACACACACTGAAGGCTACTCAGAAACTCAGAATGTCTCCTGGGGGACAGCTCAGCAGTCAGGGCTTAAAAACGTCCACATCAGTGGGTTTGTAAATCCCAGAATGGTCTGGGTTGGAAGGGATCCTAAAGTTCATCTCATTCCACCCCTTACCATGGGCAGGGACACCTTCCACGAGACCAGCTTGCTCTGAGCACCAACCAGCCTGGCCTGGGACACTTCCAATTATTAAGAGATATCCATCCCTATCCCAGTTGTTCACAATAATTCACTGGAAATGCAGGTTTTTTCCCTTTTTTTTTTAAAACCCTAGCAAGGTCTTCTCTTACCTGAATTTGGCGAGATGTGTAAACTGCTCATGTCTTTGGAGAGGCCGTTGGTTTTGGGGCTGGAGATGGGGGCACAGGCTGACGTGGCGCGGGGTGGCCTCTTCCCGGGGACCTTCACAGTGGTTCTCAGCAAGTCGATCTCCTTCCCGTGAACGTTCTGCATGTAGTCCTGGAGAGAGGGAAAAACCCCAAAAGCCAACATCAAACAGGGAGTTCCGTAAGCAACAGAATGAATAAACCTGGTTTCACAAGGTTTTGGCCCGACATCCTCTGCCAGCACCCACCATGTGGTTTTCCCCTTCCTTCTGTGTTCCTGATAATCCCTTCCATGCTTCCCATGACAACCCCAAAACTCTGGAGCTTTCTCATGGATCCTCCAGCTGGGTAAGAGGTGATTCACAACACAGCCATGTGTGGGAATTCACCAGCTAAAGGTCCCAAACAGAAGGAGAAGACAAGACTGAGTGTCCCTCAACCGTGCCTCCTCTCTGCCTGTGTTTTATGCCATTATCTTTTCTCCCTCAAATTTGGCTGGAATGGGTCAGCAGGCACCAAAGTTACAAAAGGGCACCAGCAGGAAGGTTTCAGCAATTCCAACTCTGTTTCCTTAGAATATGACCCTTCCTGCACCCACACAAAATGTCATCAAAGGGGAAAAAATAATGCAAATTTCATCTGGTAAGAGCAAACACATTAAAAACTGGGAGCCAGAAGTGGAAAAGACATCTGTGCTGCCCAGAGAAGCTGTGGCTGCCCCTGGATCCCTGGAAGTGTCCAAGGCCAGGCTGGCTGGGGCTTGGAGCAGCCTGGGATAGTGGAAGGTGTCCCTGGAGCAGGATGAGCTTTAAGGTCCCTTCCAACCCAAACCACTCCAGGACTCTGTGGATTAAGGACCCCAAGATAAAAACAGCAGTTTGGGGTGGCTGGGAAAAGATCTGGGCTTAAGCTCTCGAGTTAAACTGGAGACCAAGGGAATGACATTCCTGAGCATCTTCGGTGTGGAGGCCAAAAGTCTGAGCTCCTTTTCAGACAGAACTCGATCACCTCACAGAGACCTGGCTGATGCTGTGGGCATCTCCACGAGGAAAGGTGTAACTCCCTGTCGTCCAGGTGATGAGGGCAAGATTTAGCCAGATGATGGGTTTTAGATGAAAGACTAACTAGGCTGGCTCCCAACCTGCAGCACACAGACCTGGACACCACCAGAACAGCCATTTCACAAGGAATTTCCTGATTTTTCCCAAATTCTGTATCACTGCTGCCACAATCCAGGGAACAATCAGCTCCCTCATCAAGATTCTTTCACCTTTGGCAGTTTTTACAATACAAATTATATATTCTGCTCAAAAGCCATCGAAAATCTGGACCAGCAATAATTTCTTCACAGTTAGTAGAAATCAGTGCTATAACCCTCAAACTAAGCCATCACAGCAGCTCATTTTTCCAAGCTGAGAATTATTAACAGCAAAAGGTGGGGTCTGAACAATTCATGGGGAGAGGACACAGAGCTCTGCTGCCAAGAGAAACAAAGGCAATCCACTCAGGGAAGTTCCTTTACTAGGTGTTGGAGAAAACAAACGCATTTCATCCATAAATTATCAAGTTGGTGGAACTTTCTTGTTTGGGTGTCAGTTCTTCACAAATTAAAATACAATAAGCAGGAGATAATTGAGCATTTATTGCTTCTGGGCTCTAAAGTGAGGTTTAATCAGAGAGTGACTAAACCTCGGCACACGCTTTTTTCTAATAGTTTTATTTAACGTACAACCCACTTCAACGGGAGAAGGGGATTTTGGATCCAAATTTCTTCAGGTGAAGGGTGGGTGTGATTTCACATCTTGTGAGATGTGGCAGGGTGTTATTAAAGCCCTTTTAATGGGGTGTAAACCAGGCTGAGGTGAGCCACAAAACCACGTGAGGAAGCGAGGGAGTGTTGGCAAACACAAAACCAACGCGTTGCGGCCGCCGTCAGACCGAAGCGCCCGAACGACAACAGATGCCGGGTAGGTATTAATGTCAGCTTAAATATTTATGGGGATATCTCAAATGTAAATAATAAAGGCCCTTTCATCGTGGGCAGGATGCACGGCGATAATCTGCGGGTCTCCCCGAGGAGGGGAGGGCAAGGACCACGTTCCCAGCCCCGTCAGATCCCTGCTCGGGGAATGAAAGTTCAAACTACAAAATGATGCCAGGGCTTCAGAAGCGCAATGGAGGGTTTGATCAGATTAGAACAGATGAGGGTCTTGCTGTCATCTGGAATATGCTGTGTTAAAGAGAAGACAGCAAGCTGGATTTTGATATGCAAATGGTACAGGGATAACTCCCCGAGATGTTAGTTGTGGAAAATGCTGATCCGAGAAAAAAGGGGAAAAAACCCTTTAACAAGGCATGAGGGTAATTCAAAGCCAAGTACTTTTAAACAGCACTTAACAAGTCCCTAGAGCCCACTCAACAGTGGGCCACCCCAGACGTGCCATCTTCTGCCCCTCAACAGCTTGAAAAAGTAGTAATTGCGAATCCATTTGCATTTTTCTTCTCAACTTGTCCGCGTTCATCATTCAGCAAGGCAGGGGGAAAAAAAAAATTAAAAAAAAATTAAAGCCAGCAGCAAAGCAGAGGGACCCCTCCCCAAACATGTGGCGCGGAGGAGATGCCGGCGCCCCGATCCCCCACACCCCGCGCTCGCACCTCCGCCGTCGCTTGTTTTTTACATTTCGCTCCTAATTATGTTGCATCTATTGCCATACACTTAATTAGCTGCATTAATGTGATTTCTTTTCACATAGTCAAGCAATTAAGAGCTATGATTGAGTTTCATTCAATTAGCCTCAACAAACATGCTAATTGATGTCCCAGATGCAAATGAGGTGCAGTGAGAGAAACCTGCTAGCAATTGAGAGTTGTGGCGGGGGGACCCGGGGCTCGCAGCTCGCTGGCAGCAGCACGGCTCAACACGGCTCCCCCTCCTCCCAGGGCAGGGGGACACCAGCCATTAGTGCCTGCTTGTCCCAAAGAGCTCCCGACGGGAATCACGGGCGGGCGCTGAATCCAATTGGGAACGTTCCGCTGATCCCGGGAACCGAGGGCTATCCGAGGTCTCCATCCCGGCTCCGAGCTGCCGAGGCACCACGCAGGTGATGGCCTGCAGTCAGCACTAACTGGCAGCTCCATCTTAGTCAGAGCGGGGCGATGCTGCCCGTGCATCCATCAATCCGTAATCCCCCAAAACGCGCTCCCCGCGTCGATTCTCATCCCTTTGCGTCCCCGGGTTACCGCTCCGGTACGGCGCCGCCGAGGTGTTAATTTGACTACTCAAGGCCATTGACCATTATCTACAGGACTAAATAAACTGTTAAAATATCAGGGGAAAATCAAAAAGAAAAAAAAAAGCTGCATTGACTGGAGATGACACCAAATATTACTTGACAGCCCCACAAAATGAATTGCCTTGAGTAAGAAAGGAACGACGTGCCATGGCACAGAATAATGTAAAGTAAAATTACTTCAGTTCTGCTCTTAATACAGCAGCTCTCTGTTTACAACAGCGGAAATTAATTTAACCAATTAACTGAGCAGAAGCCTTTCAGACATGCAAATTGAGCAAATGGGTATGATCATGTTTTCTAAACAGGCCTACCAAAAAGAGACACTGCTATTTTGGGGGGGCCTCTTTGGATTTCGAATGCCAGCAGTTGTTCAATTTGTAATGATTTCTGATGGTCCTCAAAGCTGGAGAAGACACTCCACCACGGGCCACGAGCTGAACCCAGGCTATGTGGTGGTTCCAGCTTGATGCCCATGTCCAACCTGGCCTTGGACACTTCCAGGGATGGGCTGGGGCCTCCTCACCCTCACAGGGAACAATTCCTTCCCAATATCCCATCTGGATCCACTTTCCTTCAGCTTAAAGCCATTCCCTCTTGTCCTATGCATGGTTGTGCTCTAGAGCCATCCTTAAGTAAATGACATGGCTCAGATTAGTAATCAAAAACACGGATATAAAAAACATGATGGAGTTCGAGGGTTTTCCAATAATACAAGAGATGTGGATAGAGAGCAAGCCCTTCACTGGGGTTGTAGTTTTACACTGGGTAAAGGGGTTTCCAAGCTCACACTGAAACCAGTCCCTTTGGGATAAGCCATGTGTCACAGCACTAAAATGTAAAAAAATACCTGCTCCTTCTAGAGGTCTCCCCATGCTTCTTCCATCTGTCCCACTGCCACCCTTTTCCAGTGCACCACATATGGAATGAGAGACTCTCCGAGAGCAGTGACTTTCCATGGCTCTAACAGTACACAGGTATGAGAATCACACTTTTTTCTTCCTTCTCAGCTATTCCAATCTCTCAGAAGCCTGTTTTTCCATCACTAGGAACAGGTCCAGGCTAAGAATCCTTCCCAGATCTGTGCCTGGTTCCCACTGAGCTTCTGATGAGCTTCTTCCCTATCCCTGGAAGTGTCCAAGGCCAGGCTGGATGGGGATGTGAACAACCTGGTCTAGTGGAAGGTGTCCCTGCCTGTGGCAGGTGGGTGAACAAGATGAGCTTCAAGGGCCCTTCTAACCCAAACTATTCTGTGATTCTACAAAAAACACCTTCATTTTGTGGCAGTTTCCCCTCACTGCTCAATCGGACATAACACTCCTAAGGCTCCACTTACTGAGGCTGAAATAGTGTTTCCTGATCTGAGGCATAATAAAAATTACCATGGAAAAGGAAGTTTACGGTTGCACTTCTGGATGACATTTTAAAGACCGCGTGCAGCGTATTTTTTGAAAGACAATTCCAATTTTGTGAGCTGACCTATTGGACCCACAAAACCTATTGTTCACCCTCAGCAACAACCAAATCCTCTTCCCCCCAAACCAGAGCAGCCCGGGAAATTGGATGGAGCCCTGACTTTTGTGCCTCTCTGTGGCAGTCAGACATTTTTATTGCAAAACGCCGTCTGGAAAAGATGCAAAACAAAATTGCTAAACTGCAAAAAGAAGAAAAGGAAAAGGGGGTGGGGGGAGGGAGAAGAAAAAAAAACAAAAGGCCCCCTTCCCTTTGCTTATTGAGTTCAAAGGCATAACATGCAGCACCCTGCAGCAAATGGGAAGCTACACTAATTTTAAAGCCATAAAACGCTATAAAGTGCCCTGCGGGGCAGGACTACACTGGAGCTAGTTGCACCTAAATAAGCCATGGTTCATTTACTTCGCAGCTTAGCCTAATGTAATCATCAGCAGATTCCTAGCCTAGAGTTGTAACAGGCACGGAGCTGCTGCCGCCGAGGCGACACTCCCAGCCATGGAGGGGCCGCCGCCACATCGCTGTTGATTAGAAAATTTTTCAGTTTTGACAAGCCCTTAATGAACATAAATCGCTCCTTGATTGGTTTCTGTGTGGGGCCACAGGCACACCTAAGAAGAAACAACACACACACGAAAAAAAAAAAAAAAAGTCTCCCCAACTCCTCGTCCTCCCCTGCTTTTCCCAGGAAGGGCCTGAGCTGCGGACGGAGCGTCGGGATATGAGCCACGCTGGAATATATTCATCAAACGGTCCTGGGAAATTAGCTGTGCCCCCCTCTCGCATATAAACACGGCCATAATACCATTCAGCTTCATAATACACAGTTAATCTTAAGGAAAGCCATGAAATGTTATTTTCTGAGGAGAACAGAGGGATGGAGACGCATTCTGGAAAACACTGATCACCCTAAAGCGCTCTGTCCTGACAAAAAGAAGGTCATCATGAATCTGTTTGCTTCACATTGGGAATCAAGAACATTAAATTTCAGTAATAAAAAGCACTGGCTGTATCTCTGCCGTGGTGTTAATCAGCTCCATCAGTGTTGCAAGGGCAGGGGAGGAAGTCAGGGCAACACTTGGAACACAACAGCAACAAAATGTTGGTGTTTTTGTAAAAGGATCACTTATTTGCATAAAATTTTAAGAAAACTCCTCCCCTTGCACCTCACTTCTCATTCAGCCTTTGTAATGAGAGCTGCTGTAAAAGACAAACCAGAGTTTTACCATCCTGAGTAATTTATGAAGCATTTATACCCACAGCAGTTAGCTCGGCTGGACAGGAAGCTCTAATTTCATAAACCCCCCTGATTAATTAATAGCTTGGCTTTGGCCTTTTAAATTGCGACTCATTCTGATCCTAAGAATTTTCCTTGACTTTCTGAAGAGAGAGCAGACAGACAGGAGACTGAAATGTGTGTTTGCTCCAGCCTGTGCAGCTCTGCCAAGGCTGCACAATTGTGTTTGCCACACTACTGAGTGCCGACTCCCTCGAGGGCACGGGGGCATGGACAGATCCTTGTGGGGCCCTTCCCACTCAGGATATTCTGTGATTCCATGATCCTCGGTTTTATGTTTTCCTCCCAAATTTATCTTCACTCCATTACATCTTTCAGGTTAAGATAATAAAGAAGTTTTCCAGGAAGCTCAAAAGCGACTGAGTGATCTGTACAGCTGCAGCACTTTATAAAAATCAGAAATTACTATACCCATATTTAACTGTTCCTATCATTCATTTTTTCCTATCCTAACCAATGTTTTAGGCACGTTAATGCACGCAGTAGTAACTACAATAAAAGCTTACACAAGCTTCAGATTTATCTTCATCAATAGTCAAACTGTAGCTCTGCAGGATCTGTTTTGATCACTGCTCTCTCAGGAGGGAGATCTGATTTTCACATCACATGTGAAAAGTAACACAGAGTCCCAGAATGGTTTGGGGTGGAAGGGACCTTAAAGCTCATCCTGTTCTACCCCCTGCCATGGGCAGAGACCTTCCACCATCCCAGGTTGCTCCAAGCCCTGTCCAACCTGGCCTTGGACAATTCCAGGGTCCTTTTGTCAATCCAAGTCTGTATTTACCAAAGGATGATTTAGGATTAGTTGTTGATAGGAAATGCCAGTTAAAAGGCCCTTCAGAGCCAGCCAATATCCAGCTTTACATTCCTCCAGAGCAAAAACAAGGAGGGAAAAAAAATGGACATACACGATGGTATTTCAGAAATATATAACCATGAATATTTCTATTAAAGCAACACAAACAACACATTTCAGAGCTATTGAACTGCCTGAGGTAACACAGCCCTGGAAACGAGGCTGAGCTCCAACGATGGCTGTGGGGAATATTCCTGATGGGAAAGGGAGCGTGGTTCCCTCGGCTGGAGCAGCACCAGGCCCTGGGTGCTGGCCACACAGGACACCATGCTGCTCTCAAGGATGAGGGGAGATGGGATCCTGCCTTTGCAAGCAGGCTTCATGTGATGCCTTAGGTTTTAACTTTTATATTTTTCAAATCCTGTAGTGCCCAGTGTGTAACTCTGAAGTCTCTTGTGGCCTGGGAGCTGCTGCTCTCTCACGCTGGTCAGACACAACAAACCTCTCTGGGTTTGCTCTCCAAGGACACCCAGACTGTCCCAGGCCCCAAATGTGTCAACCAACATCTTTAGAAGGGGGGTAAGCTTGGGGAAATGACATCATTAACTGAAGTTTTAATTGGAGATTAACCCTGATATGCAAATGGAGCAAGCTCGTGACCCGGGGTCCATCTTGGGTGTGAAATGACATCATTAACTGAAGTTTTAATTGGAGAATTAACCCTGATATGCAAATGGAGCAAGCTCGTGACCCGGGGTCCATCTTGGGTGTCGCCTCTGGCCTGCCCAGGGTGTGCCTTTGAAGGCCCTTCAAATAAATCCCTGCCTTTATCCCCTTATCCCTGTCTAGTCTCTGTTTTTCAGGTGGCCTCTTTAGGCATCACCTGTTTCCAAATAGTTCAGGAAAATCACAAGAGTTGATAACAAAAATTTCAACTGCAGCTCTGAGAAAAATGCTGGGACCTGAGAAAAGTGCACGGAGCTACACCACTTCCAGATACCAACACAGAGGAGGTTCTCAAAAGCCTCCTGCTTCTTTTACCACCTGCTTTTTCTGGAGGAAATGGCCAAGCAGAGAAAGCTCAAATGACACTTCAAGTCTTTAAGAATTTTACAGGGTCTGGGGTTTGTAGAGTATTCCCAGAGAATGTGTCTGTATAATATATTGCTGAAGCTCTGGTGCCAAGTTTAGCCTGGTGTTGGGTCTGACTCCTTAAAAGGCTGAAATGCTGCCTTTAAAAAAAAAAATCCAACTTATTTGAGGATAGAACAACACTGCTAATGCTCACATGGGCTGCTCACCCAGCCAGCACTGTATTTAAGGCAGAATTTGGAACTGTGGCTACTGTGGGATGAATTGAGCAAACCCGGTGAATCCACACATCTCTCATGGAGATAAAGCCAGATATCCCTGCCTTGAGGACAGTTCCGATCCTCAGGTCATTAAATCAGAGCAGCAAGGATGAAGGTTAAAGGTTGCAGCAAGCAGACACCAACCTTGCTGAGTAGACACACGGGGTTTGTGTACCAGGTGTGTTCTAGATGGGCATCACACCTTCCTTCTCATGTATTTAAGAAGCTCTTTGTCCCCCATAAGGTGCCCCAGCACTGTGCTTTCATTTGAAATCAAATCTAGACCAGACTAAACATAAAAGGGGAAAACTGCCCTTACCAAAAAAAAGCTGTTTTCAGCCTTTTTTCCCCCTTTTCTTCTTTTCATAAACGAGGCGCAGCCACGGTGAAGACACGAGAGCAGAAAATGGACATCCACAGCTACAGCTTTGTCATGTGCTGACCTGTGGCACGCTGGCAGCCCTGTGGCAGGCAGCCAGGGGTGAGACATCACCAGCTATTCATCGGGAGCAGGCTCAGATAAAGCCGAGCTGCCCAGCAGGCATCCCGGGGAAGGCGTCCCGGGAGCCCCGCGCAGGGCACCCCGCCATTAAAAAGCCGGGAGATGCCTCGACAAATTCCCTCTTTGGGGGAGGCTGACACGGAATTTGCCGGCCAGGATTTTAGTGATCCACTCCACGGCTCTGCTCCAGAAGCCCAAGATGAATAGGGAGCTCTGGTGAACTTTGAAGCCTGCGGGTCAAAGTTCTCTCTCATTATCCCCAACCATTTTCTATCGGCGGAGCTCCTCGGCATCCCAAGGGACGCAAAGGTTTGAGGCTCTTGAAAAAAACCCTGACACGACCAAGTCAGGAAACAGTAGGGTGCTTATGTACATATATTTTTCTTCCCCCGTTTTCCTCTCCCCCCACTTCCTTGCAAAGAAAGGAGAGGGATTTCGCTATTGTGTCAAACATCAACCTGGTGGCATCAGGAGTCACTCATTTAGCTGGCACAATGCCGCACTCATTTCAGCACGCTGCCCTGCCAAACAGGCCTGACCCTCCTGGGGACACCTCCTCTGCAAGAAAGGGCCTAATTTGATTTTTCCCTCCCCACCCCAAAACCTTTCATTCTGTAGGCAATGCTTTCAAGGAGGATGTCAGGGCTGGTTCCTGCAATACGTATTTTCTACGTTAAAACTTCTGCTTCATGCCTGAGCTGCATCTGGCAGAGACAACTGATCCAAATCTCGAGCAATATTTAACATAGGGCTCACTATCAGCCACTTTAAACACTGTCATTGGTCCTTCCAACACAAGGTGTTATGCTCTGACTCAAACCACAGGCTGGACAGGCCAAATGATCTCCTAAATTTACTTTTTCTGCCACCACTAGAGGCCAGCCCACCTTTCTCTGCAATTAAAAATTCACTCCAGAATTAGAAGGAGTGAATTAAAATATTTTGATTAGCTAAAATGACCTGCACATTTGAAACAGCCCAAATCTAATTGATTAGAGCCAGGCTTTACACAAGTTTAGGAAACTGACTTTAGATGGCTAACAAAAGCTCTTTTCTTCACTGCTGCTTAATGGGAAACTTGGTAGGAATAACGCCCTGATTTTTCAAAACAACGTAAGAAATGATCCCAGACAGCAATGCAATCACAGCATTAAAAATTCATCACTTTGTTGTGGAAAAAAAGGAACAAAAAATTACTGATAAACAAAAAACAGCAAAAGCAGAGTATCAGAGTCCTGTTTGGGGGAAGAACCTCTCACCTGGCAATCCACAAGAGCAAATTGTGACATTCCTGCCAACAAAGTTTAGTACAAAGTGTACTGGGGGTGTGACTGACTGAAAATCTCTGTGGTTCCCCTACAAACCCCTCCGATCCACGCAGGGAGCAAACGGCAGCACCGAGCCAAGCACCTTCTTCTTGGGGTGGGGGGGCACGGTGGGAGACAGAGGGAAACAATTACAGGCTGGTAATTACTTCTTCTTTAAATGGATTCTCTCTAATCTCCGATGGATTTACCTCTAATCTCAAAGTAATTACGTGTAACCTCAATGGATTCCTACTCTGGGGGAGCCGCCGCAGCTCCGGGGGAGCCTGCAGAGAAGAAGTTTCTCTATTGTCTGCCAGAGCAATGAAAAACTAACACGTGCACGGCCCTGCCAGGAACAATAGAGCCCTTCCAGCAGCCAGGAAGGGGCCAGGGCACACTCAACAGCCTCCTCCTTGCTTGATGACCAACACAATCTGAGGCAGACTCAGGTGGCAGCTCCATGGGAGCGCAGAGGATCCACACTCCCCTTCTGGGAGCAAGACCAATACACAAATTTGGGTATTTCAGGGCTACTTCACAGCAGAATTACTCAAATTTAGAGGCACTAAAAGTGACCAAATTGGGCAGAAAGATGTGAACTACATCACACAAAGGAGCAGTGAAAACCCTGCTCCAGAACACAGGGGCTGAGGGACAAGCTTTCTGATGGGAAGCAGCAATGCCTTGAAGCTACTTGTCATCTAATTTACTACATCATTTTTAAGAGGCATGGACATCACATCAGAAACCAGAGCAAAGCATCATTACGGCAGGACCTGAGACTATAAAATCTTGTGTCAGGGCAGAGAAAAAGTGCTAATATTCCACAGACAGGGCACAGCAAGTTGGGGCAAGCACAGCACCAGTGTGGCCAGACGTGGATGTGGCACTTGGGGACGTGGTTTAGTGCTGGGCTTGATGACCTCAGAGGGCTTTCCAACCTTAATGATTCTAGGGTTCCATGCTCCTCAGACACCACCCATCTAAAGCAGAAGTTTCCTGCCAGTTCCAGGTGCAGGTCTATAAACCTCAGAGTTTATAGAAAATGCACCAAAACCTTGATTTTCACTCCTTAATGTAAAAATGCCTGGGAGCCCAAAATGCCACCAAGAGGCTGAGAAACAACTGGCCCTAAAAACATTACAAGTGGCAATACTTTGATTTTCATACGTGGGATGATGATAAAATACAAGATCAGATATTGTATAAAACCGTATCTGTATCTGTATCTATATCTATATTTCTATATATCTATGTTTCTATATATCTACATCTATCTCATATTTATTATTTAACCTTGGTGAGGGTCACACCATGATTTTTGGGGTGGGCTAGTCCTGAGTGGGATCTCTGCGCTCCTTCCGCCTCCAAATCCATACCTGGGATTGTGTCACACACTCTGAGGGACAGGAAACATCCTTGGACAATGACAGATGCCTGAACGTGGAGAAGTTGTATGGAACATTATTTTACTGGCTATGCCATTTCCAAAAAGCTGCTCTGATTTACTCCTGAATAAACCACAAGCACTGCACACTGACAAAGACCTCTCCTCACTCTTTACTACCTCTAGGGAAATTCTTGTAGAACGCTCCTGTTTTTTAACCCTGGGATCAACAACAAGTCCATAAAAGAAGTAGCAGAAAATAGTGACCTCATCACTGTCTACAACTCCCTGAAAGGTGGTTTTAGTCGGGTGGGGGTCGGTCTCTTTCTCCAGGCAGCAACTGACAGAACAAGAGGACAGTCTTAAGCTGCACCAAGGGAAATTTAGGTTGGATATTAGGAAAAAGTTTTTTATGGGACGAGTGATAAAGTACTGGAATGGTCTGCCTGGGGAGCTGGTGGAGTCACCATCTCTGGATGTGTTTAAAAAAAGATTGGATGTGGCACTCAGGGAGGTGTTAGGGCATGGGTTGGACTCAGTGATCTTGAACGTCTCCTCCAACCTAATGATTCTGTGATTCTGTAAAGGCTTGAACAGTTCCAGCAGCCTCCTGGGACGTAGGGAAGCCCCAGTCCCAGTGGATTGAAAGGGACCAGAGTGCTCTCAGACTTGCAGCAGGGAGGTTTATTTCAGATGATGATTCTCTGAGAGGGAGGGGAACGAAGAGAGAGGAGGAAGCTCCTCCACTGAAGCGGTCTCACCAAAGCCATGTGTGAGCCTGCTTTGCAGGGCTGCTGAACATTCCAGGAGCAGGGAATACTCACGTGCAGGCTGGGATGGTAGGTCAGCACGCCGTTGTCACACAGAGTCACGTACTTCTTCTTCCACTCCTTATTCAGGGACTTGCCACTCCGCTTCAGCAGCATCCCCTGGTGGGGGGAGAGAGAGGGAAAGGGTTAAACTCCCTCCAGACAGCACACAACTGCCTAAGACACTGAGGGAAGTGTAATTGCCAGCTTTTCAGAGAGGCTTTCTCCTGCAGGTTACTCTCCTTCCTCTGCCACAGTGCACACTCCCTCCATTGGCTTTGTCCAATGGGTAGGAAAAGCCCCTTTTGCACTGAATTCTGTGCCTCAGGAAAGCACATTTTAGTGTGATGCAGAGTCAGGTGACCCACGTGGATTCCTAGCTGATGAAGACACCCTGCTCTGTATTCCCTTACCCTCTAAAATAAATGATGAGCCCCGGGCTGAGGGAGGATCCTGCTGTGTGGCCTCCCTTCAGCGTGTTCCTGGGATTCCTTGCCCATGGAAGAGCACACATCTGTGTTCTCATTCCCTCTGCACAAAGGTGACACCACCATGGAAAGCCCTCCCGGCTCCTCATTCCAGCAAAGATACCCCAACCCCGGGCAAGAGCAGCAAAACAAAACCAGAGCAAACAGAAAGTTTTTCCAGTAAATCCTGGATAATTTAATGACAGAGATGTGATAGGAGGGAAAAGGAGCTGGGTAAAGTGAATCACCTTTCCACACACCATATTCAATCTAAACATCAGGGATGAATGCCAACAATCACAGAATCCCAGAATGGTTCCAGTTGGAAGGGACATTAAAATGCATCCAGTTCCAACCCCCTGCCATGGGCAGAGACACTTTCCACTGGATCAAGTTGCTCCAAGCCCTGTCCAACCTGTCCTGGAACGCTTCCAGGGATGGGACAGCCACAACTTCTCATCAACAGCAAAGATTAAAAGTCATCATTGTGTTCCAACAGACAGACAGACAGGAACTGCTGCTGTACATTCACCTGTTCTCAGCTGAAAACCAGAAACTCATTTTGAAGAATAAAACATCACATGCTGTAGAACACTCAAGGTGGTATATCAACAATGCACTTCCTGAGGAAATTTTAATTTCCAAACCCGAGCCAGAAGGCAGTTCCCAATGAATCCAGACACCACTCTGGCTGTGCAAAGCCCTACTGGAATGTCCAGTGGAGACCCTGTGGTCAGTACCCACATCACGGGGACGCACTGGTGTCACAGACCAAGCTCTGAACAAAGTGGACACTAATATCAATTTCATTAAATCAAAACCAGGAATCCACCCAACACAAACTTCAGCTCTCTAATCCCTTTAAAACAAATTTTTCCCTTGTCATTGTACAAGGCAAGTAAAATAAAGGGAAAACAGAACACAGGGAGATGCCCTGCCAAGTACGGTGCTTCCAATTCCCGTGGAGCTGCTCTTGTTGAAGGTGGTTTAAACCTTGAAAATGAGTTCCACTGTTTGTTCTCCCATTAAACCTGCAGCTTTATGAAGTGATCCCTCCACAGACCCAACCCCAAAGCCAGGAGGGGACACAGGTCAGCTCTACCCAAGCAGAAATCCTGCTCCTGGCCACACACCTGGAAGAGAACTTCGAGAAGAAGCCTTCCCAAATTCAACGCAATCCACGGGCGGGACCGTGAGGAAAAGCTCGTGCTGGACACCTGAATCACACAGCGATCCAAACTCCCGACTTTCTGCCTGTCTGGGGGTCACATGTCTGTGGTTTTTTTGTGCTGTTCCTTGCTAGAACTCAAACTTTTTCAAGGAGAACGGGGTTTCTGAAACGCCTCCTCACAGAAGCTCCTGCGAGCGCGAGCGGCTCATCCCAATTACCGCCTGCCGGCGCTCGGAGACGTTGTTTTCTTCCATTAAAAAATGAAAGCTTATTTCTGCCTTTGACTGTCCTGTTTGTCTATAGGAGGTGATCTGTCTCTTCACCTTTCCCATCTTTCATACCTCACCTGCAGCACGGCGCTGGCGTTTAGGGGGACCCAATTCTAGTTAGTGCTGTGCCGTGGGGATCAAAAATTACTGTTTCCCTGCACTGGTTTGTTCTTCAGACCTTCTAATGGGGAAGAAGCAGTAAGGATCACAATGGGGATTTTTTTTTTTCCCCCTCTTTGTTTTTTTTCCAGTTTTGAAGCCAGTAAAATGTATGTATTTCATAAACTTTAAACTGCCCCTTTGCTCTACAGAAAACATGTCATTACTTACATAATTTTCAATTCATGCCAATTATAATCTCAATAAAGAGTAAAAATCTACCACGGTCATGATTTTTACTACTTAAAGTTTTGTTACTATCTAAGTACAAATGATGACATTCTAGTTCTGGATCTAGATGAAGAAAGTTATTCAAAATGAGGTTTCACCATGCTTTTAAAGCAGAACTCTGTGCTTTGATGTAAAAAAAAACCAAACAAAACCCAACTCACCCAGCTCAGAACTGAATATGGATGATGGACCTATTTGTGCCTAAATGACAAACCAGACTTCCCAATCCATTTTCTCCAGGCATTCCTTTGGCAAACAGAATCATTTTCACATTATGTCATAATTAAAAGTATCCTGAAGTACCTGGAGAGGAAACTGCTCTGAATACAAGGAGCTAACTTAAAGTGCAATAAAGCAAAGCAGCCCATATAAACCACAGTTTTTATCCCCAAGGCCACCACTTTGTGGTAATTTTACAGAATGGTCTGGAGAAATGGTCTTAGAATTGGAGTTTGGATCAGTTATAGGCGCACTTCAACATTAGCTACACTTAAAAAAAATCAATGGCCCACATATGACAAGAAATGTTATTTAACAGGGAAAAAAAAATAAGCCCCTTGCTTCAGTCAGATTATGGCTGCACTGGAGTCACATCAGATCCTGTGCCGAGGAAATGAGATCCAGGGGGTCCTGCTGACCCCTGGTACCTCCAAGGCAACTCAGAGGCAGCTTGGGCACGTCCCCAGTCACTGCCAAACAGGTCCCCACGTACACACAGAACACTGGAAAAATCCCATTGAGACCCCAAGCTATGCAGTAAGAGACTAAGTCCATCTTCTACTCCAAATACCGATTTTTTTGGTCTAAATAACCCCTGTCTCAAATTATCATTAATTGGACAATGCTACTTTCCCTAATTTGTATGAAATCTTTCATTTCTTACAGCCCTCCATCAGCAGTTGGCTGCAGCTGACCCAAAGCCTCCAGACTCAACACAAAGAATTTAACACCTCCGATTTCCACACAAACAGAGAACAACTTCACACCTCAAATCACTTTTTTTTTTTTTACCACCTTCCCCCCAAAACTGCAACTCTGTGTTTAAGGGAGGAATGGTTTCTCCAAGAAAACTCCTCCAGCTTGTGGTTTTAAAGGAGCTGGAGGAAAAAGTGGAGCTCACGGACCTCAGTCCCTGGGTTCTGCTGGAGGATCCAGGGAGCGAAGGGAGCGGCCGCCCGTAGGCACCTCCAGCTCTCCATTAGTAATGTGTGTGCTACGTCTACTCCCAGGAGGTCATTGCAAGCCAAAAGCAATGTTAAGTGTACAAGCTTTAAATAACTTACAAAGTTAATGTAATGAATGCAAGTGTGATCTGAAATCCATCACTCAGTGGCTCGCCGTAGCCTCAAGCTGTGATAAAACACCACTCATAAATTTATATTAAAACTCTGTTCGATAGCAATTATTTACCAACAAAGATTTATTGATTGCATTTGCTGTTAGGGACTAGGGCCCTAACTGAGTCAATCAGCTTAGGCTGCTGAGCTCCAGGGCACCTGGGGAAGTTACAGACTGCCAGCAGGCTCTGCAATCCCAACATCACCGTGGGAGCAGGAGCAGCTAATGAAAAGCCGCCAGCCTCGGATTGATTGGAGCTAAGGTGGAAAAAAAACAACACACCCAGCACTGGTCAAGGCACCAGGGCATGTAATACACCCAGTTCATCTGAATACACAGCAACCAGCAAGATCTGGCTGCTGTGGGTGCCTTCTGTGAGCTCCAAACCTTGCCTGCTCCAATAACAACTCAGTGGCGAAACAATGATCAATTTGTTCTGTAGGAATATTTTAGCTTTTAGATAGCAAATTACAAGCACTTTAAAAAGTGGCCTCTTGAAGTTGCTTAATGCTGCACAGAAGATGCTGGCAGGTAAGAAGCCGTAAAAATGGCCTTTGAAGTCAGCAGAGCCAAGACTGGACCTTCTGGAAAAGGAAATTTGGTACCCACAAGGCAGGGGTTGGAAACAGATGAAATTTAGGATCCCATCCAACCCAAACCATTCCATGATTCCACTTTGGTTTCTGTTTTCTTTCAGAAATTTACCCCACTGCCATGGCTGAGGTGTGAATTTCTGCCAGCCTTTTGTTTCTTCTCCTCCCTAATTTTTAGCCTACCCCGTATTGTTTCCCTGATGCTGTTCTGACAGAATGAAATAGGTAACCTCACACTTCATCATTAACAGCATAAATTCCTAATTTTCCACTCAGGTCTGTAGTTCCCACAGCCATGATTAGAAGCTTGCAGCACTACTAGGAATTTTCTACAGCTCCTCTGCATCCTGTTCAGAAAAGAAAAACTCTCACTCATGAAAAACATCCTCCTTCAAACAGCTCCAAAGGCAGCCACTCAGTCAGGATAACAAATTAATTGTTACATACAAATTCTGGTCAATAAAACACCTGCTTCCTTTAAATCTATTAACATGGAGAACAAATGCTGGTGAATCCTCCAGGATTCCATGCCCAGCCAACTCTGCAGAGTCTGCCCGACAGCACTGGGGGCATCTGATAATAAACAAGAGGTTAATTCTTCAGTGGTATTTTTTGCTTGCAGAAGATTTAATTCTAACAGGTTTCTAGTGTTAAAGTCCATTCTTCCAGCACGTGGCAGGCACCAGCTCAAACTGTTTCACCTCCAAACTATATCTGTGTGCCAAAGGAAGCTTTTGGTAATCACTGAATCACTGATCCATAGAGAGTCAGAGAATCCCAGAATGGTTTGGGACCTTAAAGCCCATCTCATTCCATCCCCTGCCATGGGGGCAGGGACACCTTCCACTATCTCAGGTTGCTCTCTCTTTAAACCTAAAATCCTCTAGGGAATAAACTGTTGAAGATTCCCAATGTATTGAGAATCCTTCCATAAAAATGTAACTTGTTTTCTCAGTTTCCCAGACTTTAGTCTTTTTTTCCCCAGGAATTTAAGGGAATGCTGCTTGGTCTCCTGGTCAATGAGACATGAAGCTGGTTTAAGTTTTTACACTTGGAAATCCATAGCAAACTTCCCTCTCCCTTCTGATACCTAAAGGGGGCTCATAACAAAGAGGGAGAGGGACTTTGGACAAGGGCCTGGAGGGACAGGGCACAGGGAATGGCTTCCCACTGCCAGAGGGCAGGGATGGATGGGATATTGGGAAGGAATTGTTCCCTGGGAGGGTGGGGAGGCCCTGGCACAGGGTGCCCAGAGCAGCTGTGGCTGCCCCTGGATCCCTGGGAGTGTCCAAGGCCAGGTTGGACACTGGGGCTTGGAGCAGCCTGGGATAGTGGAACGTTTCCCCCTGGAAGGGGGTGGAATGGGATGGGCTTTAAGGTCCTTTCCAACCCAAACCATGCTGGGATTCTGTGATCTCTTACAGTAGCAGTGGACAACTGAAGACCAACTAAATCACAAAAAAAAGGCTACAAGAACCTGGAGTGGCTCTGAAGAGTTCTGAAAACAGGAGAGCTCATACATTCTCCAAGTTCAGTCTCTAACAACAACATTGCAAAAAACCCCTCAAAACCCCTGGATGTTCTTACCACAGTTGCGCACGTGGAAAACTCCTCCCACCCCCCTTAAAAACTGGCACAGCAGCAGCAGAGTTTTGCTACAAAGATGCTCCCACCTTGAAGAAACCATTCAAATTTATGTTTCTGCACCTTTAGGAGAAAATGAAATCAGAACATTGCATCCAATTCTCCTCTAACATTCCCTAAACACAAGGCAGTGACTGTGCAGCAGGTAATTACTCCATGAATGGTTAGCTA
The DNA here is from genome assembly GCA_013397115.1 of Edolisoma coerulescens. NCBI lineage: Eukaryota > Metazoa > Chordata > Aves > Passeriformes > Campephagidae > Edolisoma > Edolisoma coerulescens. The sequence continues at coordinate 230,409 of VWZW01003650.1, read as the reverse complement.
ATGCTGGGGCTGATCAGCCACGATTTCCATTTGAAGACAAAGAACAGAGAGGATCTAACACCTGACTTGGAGCAGAAGATAATGGCCGTGCCTAAACTTGAAGGACAATCAACCTGCAACTCGTTATTTTCCAAGCTCTCTGCACACAAGCTATGAAGGAAAATTAGAAAGATGTACTGAAAAACCCCCAACGCTGATTAAGCAACTCTTAGAGTTCATCACAGCCCCAGCAATGAGGATTGCCACCTCCAACAAAGGACAGCCACCCAATTCCTGCAAGGAACAGCAGCACAAAGTTAATGGGAAGAACAAACTTCGTGCTTTTGCTGTTACTGCATCTTTATTTTTAATCCCAGAATGGTTTGGGGTGGAAGGGAGCTTAAAGCCCATCTCATTCTACCCTCTGCCATGGGCAGGGACACCTTCCCCTATCCCAGGCTGCTCCAAGCTCTGTCCAACCTGGCCTTGATTAATGACTGCTCCAATATTTCAGCCTCTGGATTTTGCCAACACAGGTAACGCCCAAGTTCCTCCAACTCTTCTTGAGTTCTCCTTCAGCTGACAGCTTTGGGACAGGGGCACTCTTTCCTTAGCCCTACTTTATGACTGTTTCTGAAACGAGACTTTATAAAATCAACAGCACATTGCAAACTCCCCAGTTACAGCCACCACACATCCTTCCCGTGGAGTCAAACATTCAGGTGTGTTATGAAATGCAGTCAGGTATTTAAAGGACTGGCACATCTTTCACTCTAACCCCAGTTTACCTCTCTGAGCAGGACACAGCACCGAGCAAATCACATTATTTTCCTGCCTTGGAGTAGTTTCTACCTCTGACGCCTTCCAAGATTTGTTCTGCCCACTCTGGACTGCTAAAAAAATAGGGGAAAAAAAGAATCCCAGCCCTTAATAATCTCCAGTAGAAGGTTTATTAACCCCTTGGCACTGGCAGTTGTGGTTTCCCTGACACCAGGGAAATGCACTTGGATGCAAATCGTCACCTTGGGCAAAGGGACGCAGCGTTGGGAAGCGGATCCGGGGCGAGCAAACACGGCTGCTTCGTTCGGGAAGGGCTCCAAGAGCCGGAACGTTCGGGAACGGCTGGAGGGTCAGGCATGAAAAGGAAGCACCAAAACATTGACTTCCCTCCAGAAACAAACTGAGTGCTGGGTGGGTGATGGAAAAGAAGGGATCATCGTGCAGGCATGAGCACTTCCAGGGGGAAGAGCCGCTTTTCCTTACAGGAGCGCTCCGTTCCCTGATCCCTGAAATTCTCTTTATCATATTTTATATAAAGTAGGGATTTTGGGGGGG
>VWZW01003650.1:118832-228648 GCA_013397115.1 Edolisoma coerulescens | reverse complement strand
CCCCCCCCCCCAGGTCACCTCACCCAGGCGACCTTCCTGTCATTAGCCTCGTCTATTCCTACCTCACCGCTGTGAAAATCACACAAGGAAAGGCTTCAAAGCCCTTGCCAGGACTGAATTCGACCAGGAGCTAATCACCCACAAATCCAGCTCAAATGGCAATAATTGGCTAAACTGCTCACCTCTCCAGAGCTCAGCAGTAATTTGGGATAATAAAGAAAAGAATTATTCAGCTAACTGCCCTGAAATGTATGCTTTGTGACCGACACACTTCACATTTTAATAATGATGGACACAAAATCCAATTTAATACAGCATCGGCTGAATAACAAACCCAAGAATGCTGGCAGGGAAAAAAAAAAAAAAAAGAAGTGTGTGCGTGTGTGTTCCCTTTTTTTTCCTTAAACTGTGTTCCATGTTATTGTACAGAAAGGATTCGCACTTCATGTCAGGAAATTTTGGGACCAAAAAGGCCTTCGCCAACCAACCTGAGAAACTCTGCTCCATAATGGGGTTTTTTAATTTATCTTCAATTTTTTTAATCAAAAGGAGTGTCCTCCACGAAAAATAAATTTTGCTGAATGGTTATACCTCTGGTCCTCAAACTTTTGCAGTGGTAGAAGAACAAATATCCTTTTAAAAAAAAAATTCTGCAGTAGAAGGACACCTTCTTCATTATTCTAATTAGCAATATTTCCTGATTGCTCCACTTTTCTACTTTTACACCTCATCCTCTGGTCAGGAACCATCAGCATCAATGACCCCACTACAGAAGGGTCTGCCAGGACACACTGAACTGGTTCAACACCACAAAGATCATAGAATCCCAGAATGGTTGTGGTTAGAAGGGACCTTAAATCTCCCTGGGCAGGGACACTTTCCACTAGACCAGGGTGGGTGATCAGGGCCTATCAGGATGTTCCAGCACTTTTCCATCCACACACCCCATTCCCTTTCGTCAAATCTCTGCCAAGACCAAGAGGAAAAAAAGGAAAACAGATGAAATAGGCATTGCTGGTTATGTTCCTGAGATGTCCAGCTCACTCAGAGGAACGGGAAGGAAGGTGGTGATGGTCCTTCAGAGATGCATTTAATATATGTTGGGCACTGTCCTCTCATCATTACAGCAGAAAACAAATAAGGAACCTAACGAGGAAAAATTCCTTCCCTCCTGGATGCTGTTTCCTAGAGTTCATAAAATCACGTTTCAAATTCTTTAAAAAAGCTGCAAAAAAATGCAAATTGCATCTTCAACACGAGGGAAATACTTAGAGAAATGGAGAACATGCCAAGACACACAGGACAACTGCAGGAAGAGACAGCTACAGCCACATGCCTTTGCTGCTTGCTCAGTGTGTGAGCAGTCATGGAGTTAAACAGTTTGTAAAAGTGGTGATTTATCTACCAGGGGCAGCAGAGACACATCTTTCTAAATACCCCTTTTCCGGAACATGCACAACTGTCTGTTCTTTCTTCTTAATGAATCAATCCCCACTTTATCATCTGAAAACAAAACCATTTTGGCTTCAGCTGGGGATATATAAAAATGTGCAGCTAATTCACTCAAAAACCTTCTGGTCTCGGCTAAGGACCACGACTTGAGTCACACTTGGGAGAAGGCTTTTTACAGGGTGTAAAATTTTGCTCAAAACCCACCCCCCACAGCACCTCAGCTTGTGGGGGTGTCTGTGCAGGGCCCGGAGTTGGACTGAATGATCCTCACGGGTCACTTCCAGCTCAGAATATTCTGTGATTTGATGATCTGAAGGTCCTTTTACACCAAGGCATCTCCACATCTCCAACACCTCCCTGAACCCCATGGAAAACCTATCCAAGGCCATTTCCCAGGATTTAAGGGTACGACCTAAACACAACTTTCGAGTACAGGTTTTTCACCCTGTGTTCTTAAATTGTTACAGCAAAAAGGCAAAGTTACTGCTGTCAGAACCAGAACTCACCCGTTTTTGTTACAGAAGTTGGTACAAAAATTGCAGTTAACAAAGCATGAGACATTGCCAGTGCCAGTCATCTGAAAGAACTTTTCTGAGAATTATAAATCAATGCTTATGACAAGGTTATTATTAGGATTCCTGAAGTAATAACCTGAGACACCCCAAAATATGTTTACTGTGCCTTAAACCAGTACTTCTGAGAAGAAAAGGTTGGTTTTGTCCTGGCCTGCTTTGCTTTATGTACAGCACTCCTTCTCTCCCCCACTTCCCGAGCTCAGCATTAATCAGGACAATTTCCAAATAAAGGAGTCTGCATATTGTGTCAGCAAGTTAAAAAACTGTAATATTGTTTTAATGTTAAAATCACTCCAGATACAATCCTTCCTGTGTAGTATATTTCATGGCTCATTTGCTTTAACAGATATTAAGCTTCAGTCAACAATTAACTACTGACACCTTTATTTATTTTTTTTTTAAAAACTAAGAAGATTTAGCAGAAGAGCTAAAAGCACAGCTTGGATTTATTCGATGGATGCTAATTTGATGGCACCAGTTTATTTCATTTCTATCCAGGATCCATTCTTGTGAATGACTGGGTCACTCGAGTCACATTTCAGCTGAACTGAAATCCAGATTTGAGCCACGCAGCACATCTTTCAGCCCAAAAATTGCTGCAAAGTACACCAGTTTAAAAGACTATTTGAACTGTTAATTGTTTATCACTTACCACAGGAGATCATTCCCAATCACAGCCATTACAGTGGACGTTTAAATGGAATTTCAGATTCAGCACTTCTGGTTTTCTGCAAGAAACCCCCTGGCACTGCCTTCAGCCTGGCTTTATCTGCAGGTTCATGGGACACAAACCCAACCACTCAATTCCTCAATCAAAAGGCATTTCTATGGTCACAACAGCAAAATTAAGGTGTCATCAGAAGACTTTGTTCTACCCCTCTCTGTCCAATCCCATCAGAGAGATGCAGAATTCCGGAAGGCTTTTGGGTTGGAAGGGACCTTAAACAGTATCTAGTTCCAACCTCCCAGCATGGCCAGGGACATCCAGCCCAGCCAGGAGATGTAAACCCGAGCCATATTTTGCCCTTCAAGAGGCATTTCCATCTGTCAGAAGCCTTGAGAATCAGGAGGCAGATGACACATTTTTGGATCGCTGGCTCGTACCCGAATGATGTCAGGAACACAATGTGACACCAGCCAGGGAGGCTTGGCCCCCAAGCCCAGAGCAGTGTAATTAACAAGACGTTGTAATGAAGGTAGCAGTGACTAAATCCTCTTGGAAATATCTACTCCTAGAAATAGCTGGGATACAATGCAGTGGCAACGTGTGATGCACCACAAAGAGTGAAAGACCACCTTCCACTCTGAGCATTCCCGGTAGCACATCTGAGAGATGTTTCTGGAAGAAATTTTGCCCTGATTTCCCCACAGTTTTCCATGTAAAGCCTTCAAGGTGGGGTCAAACTCTTCCTGTGTGATCTGTAAGGCAGAATACAGATTGCCCTGGGAATTTAATGCATTGGTCACCCAGCTTTTTAATGTTTCAGAACACTCAGCAGTGACGGCAGATACGGCAAAGGCTGTTATCCTGTGCTATCTCTTTATTGAAACGTATTCCTCTATTTATTAAGACTTATTAAAAAGGAGCCACAGAATCCCAGAATGGTTTGGGTTGGAAGGGACCTTAAAACCCATCCCATTCCACCCCCTGCCATGGGCAGGGACACCTTCCACTATCCCAGGCTGCTCCAAGCCCCAATGTCCAACCTGGCCTTGGACACTGCCAGGGATCCAGGGGCAGCCACAGCTGCTCTGGGCACCCTGTGCCAGGGCCTGCCCACCCTCCCAGGGAACAATTCCTTCCCAACATCCCATCTGTCCCTGCCCTCCTTCAGCTTAAGGAGTCAATCCATAAGTTGTTAAAGCAGAAGCTCAAAAGATATTTCCACAAACAAAGGTATTTGTTCCTTCCCAAAATCATGTAAAGACATGCACTTTATTTTCCTTTTAAGAGTGGTCTTGAACACATGTTGATCCCTCAGTTTTAACCTCATTAATATTTTAGAGGGAGACACAACAAGAACAGAAGCTGCTCCCCTCCCCTCCAGAGGGTACAATTGGTTTATGAGAGAGTATCCCAGAACCAAGTGGCTTGCAGGCAACACAGAAGAACACCATGTTCAGAAAAGGTAATTTATAAAGCTCATTTATGGATTTCTCCGTGCAGTTCCTTGGCTGTGGACTCGGCAAGCTGTAAAACGTTGGAGACAATCTCCCTCAAAAAAACCCCCAATATAACCCATTATTTATTAAGTGATCAGCCACGGACAAGACGAAAGACTAATTTTTAACCACCTTTCCGAACTTTCTATAGATAAAGAACGTGTTTGTAAAGACAAAATAAAATAAATATATATATATATAAAAATATATATATAAATAAAAATGCAAGGTACCCCGAGTGCGGCTAATGGGATTTGACGCTGGCTTTAATTTTAATGAAGAAAGTTGCCAGTAGCAACAAAACTGTCAGCAGCAGCCAAGCACCATTAATAAAGACCCAGACAACATTAGTGGCACGGCAACAGTACAAAAGGTTCCCCCCGGTTCATGCTGCGCTAAATTGGCTGCCCAATTTTTCTTAAGTGTCCATACTATTTAGAAGACAATTTATTAATTTTTGTCATCCATTGTCACTTGACAGGCCATCATTTTGCATCCCGAATTTGAGATGAAAACTAATTGAAAAGACTGGCAGTATTTATGAGGGGTATTATTTGTCAATTACGGCTGCTGATGATCCCGGGTCCTACCAACTTTAACATCCCGCGCTCGGGTGTTGTCAGTCGGACCTTTTTTTTTTGTCGTTTCCACGTTAGTTCTTCGAAAAGTGACAAAAAGCAATGATAAAATCAATTTAGCAAACTCGTTAAGGAAGAGGGGCCCATCAATCCCTGCTCTGAAATCACCAGAGTGGGGAGAAAAAGCACTGGCGTGGCCCAGGGAATCGCAGCTTTCCAGGCCACCTTCCAGGGAAAAAGCCCAATCTCTTTGTTTCCTACAAGCAGGACGAATTTTCAAATACGTCATAATTGAAATTAACCTCGAAAATTTATCCAGGCTGCCTGAAAGGGAAGGTTTTGCTCTCTTATCACTGCCCAAAAACTGCTTCTCTGCAAGTCTGAATGCCTCAGAAGCCCTCAAATTCCTAAATGCAGAGAGTCTTTAGTCACAGAATCCCAGAATATTCTGAGCTGGAAGGGACCCACAAGGATCAGAGTCCAGCTCTTTCATTCCAACTTTATTTGCACTGATAACTCTTGCCCAACCTTTCAGAAATGTTCTCCTACTTTCCATCTTCACAGACTTCAAACAGTGACACAAAACATCCCAGGAAAATCCCAGCTTTGAAGACAGCAAAGAAAATTAGGTTACACCACCCATCTCGAGCCTTGTTTTCTGCTTCCACCACCCGTGGTGGAGCCCCTGGTGAGGGAGCTGCACCCTGCAGCCCATGGGGGTCCATGGTGGGGCTGAGATCCATCTGAATCCCACAGAAGACCCCACACCAGAGCAGGGAGATGCCCGAAGTAAGCTCTGGCCCCATGGGAAGCTTGGCTGGAGCAAGGCCCTGGCAGGACATGTGGACCAATGGAGAGAAGAGCCCACACTGGAGCAGTTCCTGAAGGACTGACCCCATGGAAAGGGACCCACACTGGGGCAGTTCCTGAAGGACTGACCCCATAGAAAGGACCCACACTGGGGCAGTTCCTGAAGGACTGACCCCATGGAAAGGACCCACACTGGGGCAGTTCCTGCAGGACTGACCCCATGGAAAGGGACCCACACTGGAGCAGTTCCTGAAGGACTGACCCCATAGAAGGAATCCCTGGAGCAGTTCCTGAAGGACTGACCCCATGGAAAGGACCCACACCGGGGCAGTTCCTGAAGGACTGACCCCATGGAAAGGACCCACACTGGGGCAGTTCCTGAAGGACTGACCCCATGGAGGGACTGGAGCAGGGAAGGGAGCGAGGAGTCCTCCCCAGAGGAGGAAGCAGCAGCACAGGCGTGTGATGAACTGGCCACAGCCCCATTCCCCATCTCCCTCCTCCCTCCAGGGAGAGAGAAAATCATGAGTGAAGTTGGGCCTGGGAATAAGGGAGGGGTGGGGTGAACATGGGGGGTTTTTTAGGTTTGATTTTATTTTTCATTACCCTACTCTGATTTGACTGGTAAAAGATTACATTAATTTTTCCCCAAGTTGAGCCTGTTCTGTCCAGATGGTGAAGGATCTCTCCCAAACCTTATCCCGATCTATGAACCTATTTCCTAAGTTTTCAAAGGCTACAAAACACTATTTATCTCTCTCCTCCCTAATTCTCTATTTAGCATCAGTAAATCTTAGTATTGATTTAAATATGGATATTCTTTAACCTGTCCTATAACATACTCCACTTGCTTCTGAAGATCTGAACATCTGAAGATCACAGCTAAAACCTCATTTCAACATTCCTTTAGGTACAAAGCACATCATTTCCGTCACCAAGAGCAACTAAAAAGCCTAAAACTGAGTTTATCTACTATATACAATTTTCTCTAATATCTATAGCAAAATGGGCATTAAGAAAAAAAAGGTGCATTTTCAAAAGAAAAGCTTGAAACTACAACTACATTAATGTATATTCATTAGTCTCTATATAAATGATAGTTTTTTATATCTCTATTTGCAATATGCTGTTGATTAAAAAAAAAATCCAGTGACAACTGAACAAGAATAATTTTCTTCTATCATAAAACCAAACATGTAAACACTGGACCAACCCAGCTGAATCCATCCTATTAATCCACACACGTTTTCCAGAAGACACTGCCAGCTTTGCTTTAAAAAAAAAATTGTTCAGGGATAGAATTGCACAATCTCTTACATTTCAGAGGCAAATTCAGAGCAAAAGCTTTTTCCCTCTACTGTTTCCTAGAATTAAAAATAATGTGCATTTAGTTACCCTTCTGCATGAGGTAACACCATCCAAGGCTGATGTTCATTTGCAATATAAATCCTCAACCTGGAAAACATTCTGGCGCAGTTCTTGCATCAGGGATGATAATTATGCTCTTTCCTTCCACTGTATTCATGCTTGGTTTCTCTCACTTACAAAACACACAACTGAGTGTCTCTTTGGGGCATGAGAAGGCTCTTTGCTCCCTCTGATTCACCTCCAGGGGCAAGATGCAAACCCAAAACTCTGAGGAGCTCCATGTCCCCTTGGAGCCACCTCCAAAGGTGGAGATTTCACAGCCCCTTTAGATATTTGCTCCAATAGTTGAACTTGGTGGGAAATAAAACATGTTGCTGCATTTCTAATTGGAATTTCTCCTGCCTCAAACGTGTCACAGGCTCACTTCCTCCACCCTTCCTACCGATCAGCAGTGAGGTACACGAGAATTTGCTTTCCTGTGCTTGGATGAGGTGCACATCCTGCACAACTGAGGGGCTCCACAAACCACAAGCAGCACAGCACAGCAGCTGCCGGGCTCTCCGACCCACTAGGACAACCAAGCTGCTATTCCAAAATGGAACGGGTTCCTTCTGCCATCAGCAGTGTCTTTTCTGCAGTTACACTGTGCCATCTGAAATGGAGTTAACTCACATGGTACTAATTTAACTTTCAGGAAGATCCTAGAAAGAGGTAGGTGTGCCCATGGAAGCTTGAATCCCAAAAGAACTTGAGCCAAACTGAAAATGTATATTGCTGCTGAAATGCCAAAGAAAGAGGAAAACTTTACCAGTCTATTAAAGAGGCCACAGAAGAATAATGCTTTATGTATTTTCAAAAAGAAACAAGCCTTTCTTGCATTGAGAGACTTGAGTCACATTTCCCAGTGCTGACACTCAGATTAAGGAGAACCGGTGCTCGTCCGAAGCCTGGAGTCGATACTGCGAGACACAGGAGTCTTCATCTCCAATTCAAAACCTCCAGATGAAGGGAAAACACACACACTTGCTCCTGAACCTTGTTCTCCTCCAGCAGGTACACCTGCCTACAAACCCAGCTCAGTGCCACGAGCCTACTGTAAACACGGCAAGAAAGCTCCTCTCCCCCGATGCATCCGTAAAAGATGCGGCTTTGATGGAGGATAAATTTGACATCCGAGTCCCCTTCATCCGCCTCGACGGGCAGAGGCTCGACACCTTTTACAATCCTGATGCTTTTAAGATACATGGCTAAAGTTTCTCCCCTCCTGCAAGCAAACCAGTTCAACCCACGACATAAGGGAGATAAGGCCACCCAAAGAAAACAGAGCAAAATCTAATTTATTTTCCCACTACTGTCGAGATGAATTGCACGGCAGAAGAAATTAAGGGGCCTTTGTCAGCATCCCAACTTTCTGGAGAAATGCCCCATTTCTTCTACTAAATCCACCTTTTTAACCTCTTTGTTGCAAGGTGTCAGTGGCGGATCAGCGCCGGGCAGAGTGACGAACACACAGAAGCCGGGCGGGAGCTATCGGGACTCCGATCTGGAGCTCACCTACACGTTAACTCCTCCAGCTAATTCATCATCCCGGCACGACAGCCGGCCTGATTGGGATCCTGGCAGGACAATACGGGGCCCGGCTGACCACCAAACCCCGGCCCAAGGGAGGAGGGGCTGACGGGCACGGGATGGAGAAGGCCTGAGATAAGTGCTGGCTGTCAGCGCAAGGACAAAGAAGGGCAGGCCCTGGGGAGAGAAAGGAGATAAAAAAAAATCTCGACAACTGCTTTATCTGATGAGGGTTATGGCTAATTAATTATAAACTCAATTACCTAACCCTTACTTCAGCAGTCTCTATTCATTAAGAGATAAAACCTGACTGACTGCTAACTTTCCCTTGCACGCCCGCACGCACAGCACGCCGGCTTCGCGTTTGCACACTTTGCCGCACAATTCCTTAAAAAAGATCTCCAAAAGCCCTCGTCCCTGTCAGCTTTGTGCTGGCAGGATGGAAGATTCCTCCTTTCTTTCCCCCCTGCCACCCAACGCACCCTGTGTGGCACCATGGGAGGGCCAGGCCTCCATGCTGTGCATTGGCATTTAAAAGCAAAGCCCCGGCATTAAACAATGGGCATTGGGGACATCAAAGCCCCCTTTCACAGCCAACTTGCTGCCTCCCCGGGCTTCTGATCTGCTTCACGTTTCCAAAGGAGCTTTTAATTGTGGGTGCTAAAAGTTTGGTGGTGCAGCTCAGCGGTGCCAGCTGAACGTTATTCTTCCAAAGTTTGAAGGTAGCCAGAGAAATGGAAACGATGAACTCTCAAAGCCCTCAGCCAAGCTAAGGCTTGCTAATGCCGTAAGCTGAATTTTGCATGTAACATAATAAAAACGTCTGTTTTATCACTGCTCAGATTCCAGCTGCGTTCCTGTGGTGCTTGGCCTCTCCTCCAGCTCAAGTTCTTGCCCCCATGCCTCGTGCTTGACACGGGCTCAAACATCCCTGCGGAATCAATCCTGCCCATTAAAAGAAGGCTCCTCTTAATCTCTTTCCAAAGCTGCAGACCCGTCTCGCTCCCACCTTTTGAATCCACGGATATTCTCAAATACACGTTTCTCTTTGGCTGCCCTTTGCTCTGGCTTTTCCATTTCTACAGGAGAATGTTCTTTATTTATATATTTTATAGAGAGGTCTCATCTGTATGTGTGTGTGCATATCCATAATTATCCATATTTGTATGAAACGACAAGGTGAACACACTCACATGATGTTTCACGTCAGAACTTTTAAAAGAGTAATTTCTTCCACTCTGTAGAATGAGGGATCCCAGCTCTGGGTCTGTTTCTCACACAAAGTCCTATTTCAAATCCCTGTAAAGTGTATTAATGACACAAGATTTTGGTTCATTCATGGTGCGTGGCCTTTTAGGTCACTTTCCCATAGTTTATATGCACCAATTGAAATAAGAACAACGCAGTCAAATAATCAGGCTGGGCAACACACGTTATTGAAGCTCTTCACTGCAAAGACATGATTAATATAATATTTTGGTCTTGATTATTATTATTATTTGGTCTTGGTTAGTACCTTAATAAAGAGGATTTATTTTACCAATACTTATGGTTTGGGACTTGAATGATGTGGTCCAATGGTTCACTTCACTCCTGTGATGGATAGGTGTGGCTGTGCTTTTCTGAAACACGTTCCTGCATTTGGTTCCCTTCCTCATTCGTCCTGCTGAAACCCAAGGCCCTCCTTACATCCCACCTTGCTCAGCTCCACCTTTCAAGACTTCCCAAGAAGATAAAAATCTGTTGTTATACAAACTTCAGAGACTCTTTCACTCCATAATTTAACAACTTCAATTCAAATTGTTGTCTCATGATTTTAAAGGGTAGCACACAGACAAATTCAGCTATAACTAAAGGCTGTCTGCTTTGATGGAGCCTTTCAAAATCTGAAAATAAAATTCTTAAACATCATAACCCCATGCAGCAACCAACTCAACTTTGTTTATCTTCTAGGTAACATGACAAATATATCACCTACCCTGAGCTTCTGTGCTGTTCTGAATATCAACTCCATACCTTCCCTCACCATAACCAATTTCAAATCCAATTAATATTGACTTCCTTTCTCCCCTTTTCCATTAAGTTGGGAAGCTTATGCCATGCTTTTATGGTTGAGTTCTTCCCACTGAAATTTGCTGATCAGATCCCTGTGAACTTCTGAACTTCTTTTGAACTTCCAGCCTTTTTACTTGGCAGCACAAACCAGACTGCAACATCACCCATGTCTGAATCACCCTGTATTGTCTCTGCCCACTCTGACCAACAATTCTGAAGATAGTCCAAAATCACAGCATGGTTTGGGTTGGAAGGGATCTTAAAGATCATCTCCTTCCAACTCTCCTGTTCCATTAATAAAGTTTTTAAAACAATCCCATTCCCTTCAGCTCTCACTACTTAATCCTTCACTCAATAAATGCAATTACAGGTGATTAGTATACCTTGAATAAAAACGCAGAGTTTTCTGTTTGTATTCTGAAATATTAAGAAGAAGGTCTGCATTAGGTTTATGTGGAAGTTATTTATCTCAATCTGCCAAGGTAGCTGACACCTCTGGTCAAATCCCAAACTCAAGCTGCTGGGAAAGGCAGATGCACCCATCACCTTCCCTTTGTTTGCCATAATTGTAACAAACCCATGAAATCCCTACAGCAAAGGAATGAGGATGGGCTAAACAACAAAACCCAGAACATCTCATTTGCTTCCAGGCTCCCTTCCATCACACTTCTCCCTCTTTTCTGGGGCTGTAACTCTTCCCTGTTTTGACAGGAGCACAAACCCAGCTGTGTTCTGACCTCCCTCTTCACCAACGCGTACGGAGGAGGTCGCTGCTCCCTCTTCACCCAGCTTTGCTGCAAATAATGACCATTTTGAGTCTCTTCCTCCATACATATTCACTTTTATGTACTCCTATAACTTTTTATCGGAAGGAAGATGGTTGTACTTTCAACAAATTACAGCTTAAAAGAAAGAAACAGTAAAAAATTCCAATGCCGTTTGCCATCAACAATTTCACGCAGCTCCTTAACTTCAAAATATAAACTCTGCTTGAAACAGCCCCACACTCTGCAACGCCGTTCTCTCAACTGCCTTTCCCATCACACCAAGAAGATTAGGGTAAAAAAAAGGAAGACTTGTCCCATTCATCAATAGAGGAGTTATTCATCCGAAGTTTATTATCTCAGGTAATTTGATCAATACACTTCACCTTTATAGTCCCGTTGTCCTTGTGAGCAAAGCATTCTGCGTTTTATAGTGAGATGGTTATTATGAAGGCTATTCGCAGGGAAATTCTCTGCAGTTAAAAGTTTTTCCAATTAACTACATTTAACATCATTTAAGCCATAAACTGGCGGCTACATTTCACATCGTTGTTGTCGGAGTGTGGCGGTGCTCAGGAGGCAGGCAGAGCACATTTGGCAAATACATCAACCAACACTTTGGAATGGGAATCAAGGAAACCCTGCCAGCTAACAGAGAAAGACTTTTTCAGTGCAGAGTCAGGAATATGCAACAACAACAACAAAAAAGGGCGGATCAGTAGAAACCCTAGAGAAAATCACAAAGAGCTGCCTCAGCCCTTGGAATGCTCCTCAGGATCAATCCTTCTCCTTTCACGCAATGTCAGAACTCCTGGAATGGTCTGGACTGGAAAGGACCTTAAAGCTCATCTTGTTCCACTTCCCTGCCACGGGCAGGGACAGCTCCCACTAGAGCAAGCTGCTCCAAGCCCCATCCAGCCCAGCCATTGTGTTCCTTCCAGAGTTTTCTCATTCCAGAAAATTGTGGTGTTTGTGTAACTGAGCGATGAATTACAGCACGTGAGGACAAATTCCCCGATGTCCTCCGGGTTAGGATCTCCAAACCCCATTCTCCTCATCCCACACCTGAGCTGCTTCCTCCTCACTTCCTAACCCTCAGCATAAGGCACCACAAAAGACAGAGGGAAAGGCTTCAGAACAGAAGCAAAACACCAAATTCTCAGAGATCAGCTGTTCTAAGGAGAGAAACCTCTAAAAACTTGCTCGGAAATAAAAAATTATTATTCCTTGTGAGATATCCTCAGAACAAACTAGTTCATTAAAGTCCTATCAGCACTTGTAATTGGCCCTTGTTGGCCAATAGAAGGAGACATTTGCAACTTTTCCCAGGAAATTATATTCTAAATCCTTCATAAGGTGGACCTTGTCCTTTTCTGAGGAAACTTGATAGCAGTCTTTAGTATTCACTGGCATAATTAGGACTGCAGTTAATTTCATTAAATTCTCTTGCTGCTAAATGAAGCAGATTATGAGACATCTTTTATTGCAAGGCATGAAATTACAGCCTGTCAGCTGCCAATGGTAGAGTAAAACTAATGAATTACAGGGTAAATAACACCAGAATTAACCAGCCAATTTAACATAGCAGAGAACAAAGTCATTTTTACTTGGAGCCACCACTGCCGGGATCCCTTTCAGCTGAAAGGGAACCAACCTCAAACCCAAATAACCAGGAAAGCCACATTTCTTGGGCAGCAGTGTTAAAAAAAACAACACTGCCAAGAAGTTGGGAGAAAATTGGTCGGATATGTACAGAAAGGCATCGCTAAAATATTTAAATTGTGGTATCTCCAAGTAGTTTGTGCTGATGTATTATCCTTTACCCAGCCCAGGAAAAAGGGCAGAGGAGCATTAATTTGTTGCTATTATAACTGGTTTAATGGGGCCAGCTCTTCCCAGGCAGCACGAGACACAATCCCCATTAACGAGGGCCAGACACACTGTGGGGAGATAATTAAAGGAAACGGAAAGCAGGTGAAACCAGCCACTTCCATTTCCTACTCCTGTCCTTCCAAACCCCTGACACAGGGCACAGGAGGTGCCTTCTCTCTGCACAGCACCCTCCCTGCCAGGAGGGCAGGAGGAATGCTCTTTGGAGCCTGCCAGGAGGGCAGGATGGATGCCTCTCTGAGCTCTGACCAGGAGCTTCCACAAGCAAGGACTCTTCCCAACACATTCCCAAAGCCTGTCAGGCTGTTACACACACACACAAATTTCTGGGGCTAAGGAGACAGATTTGCTCTGTGTAGGCTGGTGTCCCACCCCCCTCTTTTTAAAAATTTCTTTAATTATTTCTATTTTAGAATTTTATTTAACCCTTGTTGTTGTACAAGGAACAAAGCCCTTCTCTCTCAAACTTCTACAGAAATCTTGTTATGTGGAAACAGAGGCAGAGGAAAAGAATGGCAAAGTGCTTATCCCCACTCAAACAAAGGAAGGCAGATACCTGAGTGCCTGGACAGCAGAAAGAGTCCCAAAATCCTCAGTATGCTGGGTAAAAGCAAACTATAAACCCAAAGAGAAATGCAAATAAAGCTTTCATCTCAGATTCATGCTCCCACTTTTCTGCACGCAACCCAAGGATTGTTTTTCCTACAGCAGCATCTCCATCTCCAGGGACAGAGTGAAGGTACAGGAGGTATCAGCAAGGAAAAGGTGCAGGGAGAGAAAGCCCCTGTTATTAAAAAGGCTGACCATTTCCTCATTTTAGCAAACATTTCATATTGTTATCAGTCCTACACCAACCCAAAGCATTTTATAACGATGCTTCTGGTTGAATTTTCAACAGGTTTCTAAGAGACAACACCTCAAGTCACCTCACCAGCCTCATTTTAGAGCTTGAAGTTCAACATCAACCAAGTTTGATGGAGGGGCAGGGACACCAAGGGGGTGTTGTGACAGGTTTTGTGAAGTTTCATAGGTGCCTGCAAGACTGAAAATCCCTGACTTAGAGAACAGACTGCACTTGGAATATTCTGCTGGAGGATGGAGCAGAATACCTGCACTTGGTACCAGCATAGCACATGTTGTTCCTACCCCACAGAGGCAGGGTGGAAAAACTTATGCAATTTATCCTTCTAGTGGAAAGTGTCCCTGCCCACAGCAGGGGCTGGAATGAGATGAGCTTTAAGGTCCTTTCCAGCCCAAACCATTCTGTAATTCTACATTTGACTTGAAAAACCTGAGATGCTCATTGACCTTCCAAAAAAATTATTTACATTTAAAATTCCAAATATAAATCTACAAACTCTGGAACAACTAAAAGCAAACAGAAGAAGAACTACATAGCAAAATTTGTGAACACCTTCCACTAGACCAGGTTGCTCCAGGCCTCAGCCACTCTTCACCTGTCTCCGTGCTGGAGTGGGGGAAGGAGAGAGCAAGAGCCAAGGGAAGCCAACCAGGCACCTGAACCCTGCTGTGTGGTGGAAGAGTGAAACTCCTGAGCCATCACTGCTGCTGCCACTCCAGAGCTATTTGGGACCAGGACACCAGCACGGTTCAGAGAGGCTGGAGGAGAAATTACCTATGCCAAAAAAGCATTTTTGGCAAAAGAGCAAACCTTAAACCAAACCTGATTTTAGAAGTTCCGATCCATGCCGTGAGTTCGGAATGGGGTTTTTCTGGCAGCCAGGTTCTCCAAGCACACACATGTATTACACAGGAAAGATTTACTGCTCCCTGGAGCATCTGTCCAGCATCACCCAGCTCACCAAACCCCTTTTCTAGGTGTGTCTGAGAGGTGACTTGCCCTGAAGTCATCCCCAGCCCATGCAGGTGCTTCCACACTCCAGGCAGAGATGTTGCCTCTCCTAATTTCCTCTTTCTTTACTCTCCATGTTTTCAAATTCCCACTGTACTTCAGGCAAACATTTTAAGACCCCCAGAACTACTCTGACCAACACTGATACCTTGTCTCCAGCAGTGGGAAGCTCAGCTCCAGTGGTGTTCCTGAGCTCTACAGACCCAGAGCTCCAGGAACGTTCAGCTGGAACCAGCTCCAGGCACCAACAAGGAGCTCCAGAGGCACCAAAGAGTTGCTTCCAGCCAGGAATCAATCGTGGGGCTGCATGCCTGGACACACCAGCACCTCCAGAACCAACGCCTCTGGGGACTGCTGGGCCACTTTCTGAGAGACCCTCAAGATTCCTGATGTTATTGAAAACATCACCTGGTTTTTATTCTCATTTCCCATCTCCTTCAGAGTCTTCGTTCAGTATTTGCCCTCCTTCCTCTCACCTACTTAAAACAGATTTTGCTTCTCACCTGGCTTATCACAGCAGCACAATTTTCCATTTGAGCTCTGTCCCTCCAGTTCTGTTTTCCATCACACTGGCATTCTTTCCCCTCCTCTCCTACATTCAAAGCCCCTTGCTTTTGTCTGTCTTCACTTGCTGCAGCAACAGGGAGCTTGGACTCCTTGTGCTGCATAAACAGGTGAGAAACCTCCTGCTTCAAAACACCACATCAACCTTAAAAAGTGTAACTTAATTGGAACTAAGTGTGGCTTAATCTGTATCAGGAACTACTTAGAGCAATCACTGATGCCCAAAGTGGCCACCTGAAAAACAGAGACTGGACAGGGATAAGGGGATAAAGGCAGGGATTTATTTGAAGGGCCTTCAAAGGCACACCCTGAGCAGGCCAGAGGCGACACCCAAGATGGACCCCGGGTCACGAGTTCTTCACACTTTTATCAGTTTGGTTCCTTTGCATATCAGGGTTAATTCTCCAGTTACAACCCCAGTTAATGATGTCATTTCCCCAAGTTTACCCCCCTTCTAAAGATGTTGGTTTACACATTTTGGGGCCTGGGACAGTCTGGGTGTCCTTGGAGAGCAAACCCAGAGAGGTTTGTTGTGTCTGACCAGCGTGAGAGAGCAGCAGCTCACAGGGCACAGGAGACTTCAGAGTTACACACTGGGCACCACAGGATTTGAAAATATAAAAGTTAAAACCTAAGGCATCATCACCATGCTGCAAGATAGAAGCACCAACAACAGTGATCATGCACCTGTTATTTCTCAGCTGCAAACACGGTACTGCCAGAATTCCCAACTCACAGCAACATTTGCTGTGCAAAGGGCAAATCCAGAAAACGTTCCCAAGTAGTTCCTTGCCTTGCATGAGCTTAAACAAACACAAATATCCATTCTCAGAACACTGGGCACACTTCAGCACTCTCTCCACAGCAGGAAGGGGTTGTGCAGCTCACCTGCCTGACAGCACTGCAAATCTGAAAATCTGTATCCTTCAGCAGATCCAGCTCACACAAAAACTCAATATACACATATAATTCCAGATTTTCAGAATCTGACTTGGATATTATTTAACATGAAGCACACAACCATACACATCTCTGGATTTACTCAGTTTGCATCCTAAACAAAAGCTTTCACCCAAACTCAAAGAGTTTTCACCCAAAGAGTTTTCACTAAAAGCTCAGCTTTTAGTCAAGGATTTCCAGTGCAGCTCTCCCTCCACAGAAAAAGTTGTTTTGTTTTTAATTTGGCCATGAAGCAGCCTGTACAATTTTGATCCCTAAAGTGATGATACCTGCCACCTTAAACAATCCCTGCTCTTCAATTCTCCTCCGTTCCAATGTATTGCTCATTTCAGACACCAGAATTTCTAAACAACTCAACCACTTTGGTAATTTCAATTGATTTTTCTTTCCAATACCTCCTGCACTTGAAGATTTCTTAATTCCCCCCCCGAAATATTCACAGAGAAGAGAGCATTAGGTGTTAATCTAGCTCCTTAATTTGTAGCAGTTCTGCAGTTCTCTACCCAACCATTTAAATACTGTCATTCATAATAGGGTGATATACTGTACTATAAACCCTTTCGCAAATGCTACGTCTTGGTGTTTTTCTTTTGTGACAAAGACTCAGATTAGTTATAAAGGGGAAAGAAATGGACTCAGTGCTCAGACCTACCTACAGGATCTCACTGCTCAACAGCCTCTCCCCTTCTTTAAAAGGAAATCCACCCCCTCTTTAAAGAAAGCCAAAATCACGAAGCTTTTATTTTTCCCAACAGAGAACATTCTGTGGTCGGACAGCCCCCAGAGCCCAGCAGCTTTCTCCTACAGTATTAATCCTGAAATCACAGAATCCCAGACTGGTCTGGATTAGAAGAGACCTTAAAGCCCATCCATCCCACCCCCACCCCCTGCCACAGGCAGGGACACCTTCCACTATCCCAGGCTGCTCCAACCCCCAATGTCCAACCTGGCCTTGGGCACTGCCAGGGATCCAGGGGCAGCCACAACGTGATTGAGGGGCCTCATGTCAGATCCTGGCTTTGATTCCAGGCACAGGAGCCTGTCCCTGGGGGTCGCTGGAGAAGTGTCTTGGTGAGGTACCAGAAGCCCATAAAAGCCAAAGACCTTCCAAATCTGGGTTAAAGCAGCAGAAGTCTGAGCAGGTGGGTTTTTAGTCCAGGTTAGCCTGAGTCCAACTCCCAGTTCATTCTCCCACGCTGCCCTTGTTTTCCTGGTTCTTTCAAACAAGGATGAAGGTCCAGGTTTCAAACAGACACGTGGCACTGTCCCCAGAGCTGAGCAAAGCTCAGTCCCCTCCCAGCCAGCTCAGACCACGCTCTGGCTCTAGGGCTTGTTCACACCCCCACAGACCAGATCCAATCCACATGGCAGGTTTTTTAGCCAAACACATTTGGATAAACTCTCAATTAAGATGTAGCGAGGCTGTATCAAAATATTTTACATCTGTTACGTTTGCTTCATGCACTTAGTTGGAAATTCTATCAAAAAAGCAATTGAGCTTTTCTGGCAGGTTTTAGTCTGTATAAAACCACTCTGTCTGTTCCTCGCTGGAATAGTTTCTGCTCAGGAAAACTAAACCCCAAAGTGTGCGTTTACATTGATTTTGATTTCTCCCTAACAGCAGTTACAAAGTTCATTTCAAGCTTTGCAGCTGTAGGACATCTGTAAGTAAAATACATCCAGGTCATCTGATCGTGACACTCATCTCCAGTTTAGCACAATGTGAAGGATCCTTGACAATAAACAAAACACTCCAGTTATTCGATTTTTCTCCCTGTTTTAACTCATGCAAAATAAACTGAGATTTTGTTTGTAAGAATTGCACTTTATAGAATCCTCGAGTGGTTTGGGTTGGAAAGGACCTTAAAGACCACACAATTCCACCTTCCTGCCGGGGGCAGGGACACCTTCCACTATCCCAGGTTGCTCCAAGCCCCATCCAACCTGGCCTGGAACACTTCCAGGGATGGGGCAGCCACAGCTTCTCTGGGCAACCTGTGCCAATTATTCCTTTTAAATTCAAAATATTTAAGTATCAACATCAGGCCTGGCTGCTGAGACTGTTCTAAAGATGTGCTGATAATTACTGCAGTCAGAGGATTTTTTGAATAAAAGCAGGATTAGAGAAAACAGTATTTAAACCAAAGAGCAAGGACTTCCGTAGTGCATATTTCAAATATCCAAACCAGTTATAGCCAGAGTACCAATATTTCAAACACCCCCTGTCCATCCCCCAAGCAATATCCCTTTTTCATGCCATTTATTGTCTTTAATTTGCCATTGTTAGCTATACTCTGGGAAAATATTTCCTCATGTGTTATACACTGAAGCGCAAACGCTTTAAAACAAAACAACAAACACAAACCCACGCAAAATAAACCAGGAAACAAGGGATGCTGGGCCAACACCCCTGGATCTAGATTCACACACAATTACCACACAATTAAATGGGAGCAAAAGAACGATGAAAATATTCAGAATGCCCAAAGTTTGCTTCGTTCAAAAAATTAGGCTAAAGGGCTTTAACTGCGTGCTGTTCAGTTTACTCTTTTGATTGCTTTACCACTATGTAAATCAATTTGTTAATGTTCCTTACAAAATGCATGAGCCAGTTATACTGACAAACACACAAAGCTCATTCGTAATTAGCAGTTAATTAGTACGAAGGAACAGATGCTGTTAGAGTTTCAGCAGGCGAACAGGTTCTGTAAACAATGCTTATAAATCTAAATGAATTTATTAACCACAATGCAACTGTCAACGTTTTGCTGGCAACCATACAAATACGGTGGAATCCCCAAAACATCTTTACAACGTATTAATAATCATTGTGTCAACCCAAGTCTATCAGGCAGCCTCACTTGCTAACTGTCATAAGCTTCCTACTTAATCTTCTTATGTCACTTCTCCGGACTAATTCCTCATGCCCCGGGAGGAAGAGCTGCTGCAGCCACCCAAGCCAGCCCAGATGCGCATGGATTCACCTCCGACACACGGCGGCTCCTCGGAACAAAGGCATTTTCCTGCTGCTTCCTTGAGTCCCCATCATGCTGGATGCAACCTGGCCCAGTAGAAGATGTCCCTGTTCATCTGGGGATTTGGTCTCGATGATCCCTAAAGGTCCTTTCTAACCCAAACCGTTCTGATTCCAGATCTCGTCCGCTGAAAAGAAGTAAAGGCCAATTCTTGCTGCTCTGCTGGCTGATTTGGAGATGTCCCCCCGTGCCAACACAAGGGATTGCAGGGAGTTTTGGGAGCTCAGAAGGGGTTTAGGTTGGATATCAGGGAAAGGTTCTTCCCCCAGAGGGTGCTGGGCACTGCCCAGGCTCCCCAGGGAATGGGCACAGCCCCAAGGCTGCCAGAGCTCCAGGAGAGTTTGGACACCACTCCCAGGGATGCCCATGGTGGGACTGGTGGGGTGCAGGGCCGGGGGTTGGACTCCATAATCCTTGTAAGTCCCTTCCAGCTCAAGATATTCTGATTCTGTGGTTATAAACTCATGCACTCAGCCACTGATGCCATCGTTTTGTGGGGGTGTTTTGTTTACCTGGGTAAGGGGCAGAAGGGGCCGTGCCCTTGGACTAGAAGCCTGATCCTTGGGCAAGGGAAGGGTTTAACACCCGGAGCTCCCAGCTCTAGATGTCCAAGAGAGCTTTTAAGTGCTGTTTTATTCCAAATTCTAATCTCAGATAAAGAGATTCCACCTGTAAAGCATTTTCTAGATGCAGCTATTGAAGCACCACCTCGAGTCAGAGGCTTTTGGCCAGGGGCCAGCTCGGAGCCTTAGGGCATCAGTGAAGATCCCTCAGTGCCCTCACTGCTGTCACTCCCTGCACGTCACACTGACATGCCACCCTGACATGCCACCCTGATATATTACACCATTCCAGCACTGGAAAATTCTAATAAATTTTTTAAAGTCGTATTATGGCTTTCTTTATTGATGTTCCCTTTTACACCTCCGTTGCTTTTGCTCGTTCCCTCCTCCTCTCCACCGAAGCACTCTGACACCTCTTCCCCGAGTTCTGCCCTACAGACACTCCAGGATTTGCAACATCCAGCACACAAAAGAGGATGAGAACATTCCAAATGTATTAAATCCTCCATAGTCTCACCAGAGAGACTGCTTGGCTTGCTTCCTGCAGGCTCCAGCCCCACTCACTGCACTGTTACTGGACCCAAAATCCTGGAAGCTGGGGGAGCCCGTTCTCTGCTGGCATCCAGCACCAGGCACAAGAGGGGGATGTTCACGGTAGAGCCTCAGAAAAATACAAATACTCTGTGCCTTCTCTTATGAACACTGGAAAAGAGATCCTTGGCTAGTTTATCCTAAAGAGCAGCACCTCCTCCTTTCATACAATAGGGATTTTTTCCCTGCCTTTTTAAAAAAATCGGTATTTTAGATAAGAGAAGCTCTTTCCCTGCTCTTTCTGCAGAGGCTGATAATCTCCTGGTACTCTCCTCCTCCCTGCTTCCACTCTCTTTCCACAGTCTCTCCAAGGACGCTTAACCTGATCAACACTCCATTCCAAACAAAAGCTGAAATGTCTCCTCTTGAATCTTCTCCTCTTGAATCTTAAGGATGGGCAAGAGCTACAATCACACATGATGTGTCAGCCAGGAAATCATCAGCTGCTACTCAAACCCACAAGTTTGTCCCTGTCTCTTTCAAGAAACATCAAGAGCATTACATTTGGATGGGATTTAAAATAAATGAATAAATAAATAAAGAGGATGGAGCTGAACACTTCTTATTGGCAGTCATAAGCAATCTATGACCTCTTATGGCATTAACATATAAAGCATTTAGGAAACACATCTATAAAACATTTAGGAAACATAAAATTTCCTGATGTTTTTAAAGCTGGTGATCCTGCTACTCTCCATCATTGCCCTACAAGGCACTGGTCTCCTTTGCTCCCTTTGAAGGCTGGGTCACGCAAATAAACGGAATATTGTGTTTGAAATCGTGTGCCCCCTGCCCAAATCAACACTAATAAACATTTAAATGCATCCTTAGCTCCAGGTCACGGCCATGGGAAGTAAAAAAAAATTAGGGAAAGTCAACTTCTCTGGAAAGTTTATTGATAATATTTCATTTATGGATCCTTAAGTGCACCTGTGCAACAGCTGTAGGGGGCTCACCTTGGTCTAAGAATGCTTGGGACTATCACTGTGTGACAGGCCTGGGTATTTAAAGTATTCAGAGATAAAAAACCAACATTTTATAAGATGTGAAACAGAAAACTCCTATTTTAGGAACTATGAAAAATTAGGAGACTAATGAAAAGAAACATCATTAGAAATTCAATCTTGATAAGCCAAAGACCCGAACTCCAGCTTCTTCCTGCAACCCTCAGACATCCCAGGAAGGGAAACCAGCAGACTCCAGAAAGCAGGAGGAAGCGGATGGGAGGATCCAGTGGGACAAACTGATGGATACATGAGGAAAAAGAGGAATTGTCTCAATCAGAGAGGCTGAGGCTCGTGCCCAGGTCTGCCTGCTGCGGCCAAGGGGCAGAAGGGGCCGTGCCCTTGGACTAGAAGCCTGATCCTTGGGCAAGGGAAGGGTTTAACACCCGGAGCTCCCAGCTCTAGATGTCCAAGAGAGCTTTTAAGTGCTGTTTTATTCCAAATTCTAAGGGCTACAGCTTTTCTTGGGATGGTATCTGAAACTCATCAAGTGGAAAAAACCCACAAACCCGGCTTTCACAGTCAAATTAAACATTATTCCAGGCAGGTACATGGAGCTGAAGTCATTCTTCTGATGTAAGGGCACATTTGATCTAATTGGAAAAAATATTTCAAGTGCACTGGGAATAGTCACTGTTAACTGAATGCAACAACGAAAAAGGAAAAAAAGAGCATGCAGACCCCAGGGAATTACCAAATCAATTAACAACTAATTCAGGAACTAATTTCTGTATTGCCTCTTAGCACAAAACTGTATCTTTAATTTCTCCTGCAATAAGCATCACCATGATAGTCCTAACACACTCTGACGCTTTAAATGAGTTTACAAGTATCTCTTTTTGATTGGCTATATAACATTATTTCTTCACAGTTCAATGCAACCACAGCCAAGTGCTCTGAAATATTTAATTATACTGGTAGCGACCAGTTAACAATTTACAGAACCACAGTGAGTACAAAACATTTTATAACTAGTAATCAGCTAATTAAAAAAAAACCCCAGCAAAATGTGTATGTTCTGATTATAAACAATTGCAGAGGAATTACACAGAAGATTTCAGCACTAAGAGTATTTGGCTCCAAACCATACCCTGGTGTTTGTACAAGCTGATCTGGAGACTGATTACTGTGATTAGACAGACGTGTGACAGAGGAAATTACACCTCACGCTGGAGATAAATAAATCAAACCATGTCATCTGCCAGTTCCTTGTAAATCACGTCAGTCCTGACTTTGGGAGAGCTGCTCCTTGGAGACACCCAACGCTGCCTTGCAAACAACAGTCTACAAACCCACCTGAGCATCAGTAAGGAAAAATACAAAGCAGAGGGAGTTGTGGTGAATGCTCCTTCCAGGACCTGAGGGGAGCCTAAGAGAAAGATGGAGAGAGACTTTTCACAAGGGCGTGGATTGCCAGGCCAAGGGGGAATGGCTTCAAGGAGGGCAGGGTTGGATGGGATATTGAGAAGAAATTGTTCCCTGTGAGGGTGGGGAGGCCCTGGCACAGGGTGCCCAGGGAAGCTGTGGCTGCCCCCGGCAGTGTCCAATGCCAGGTTGGATGGAGCTTGGAGCAACCTGGCACAGTGGAAGGTGTCCCTGCCCATGGCAGGGGGTGGAACTGGATGAGCTTTAAGGTCCTTCCAACCCAAACCATTCTGGGATTCCCTGTTTTGGAGCAGAAGCAGCAGCACAGAGGGCTGGGTCTGTGTGTCAGTGAAACAGGGGGTTCAGTGCAGACACACACAGGTCTAAGGCAGGCAAGTAAATCCTGGGTTCTGTGTGCCCTCCACATGTTTGCTGCCATCCTCCTTCCGAAATGCTTTTGGCCCTTACCTGCACTAGCCACTTTCATTTCAAAACACAACCTGCTGTTGAACTCAGACAGAAGAGAGAAGCCATCAGATAAGCCCTGGCACTCCTGGCTGCGGCATCATCTGTCTGTCGTGCTCCTCTAGATGGTTTTTTTCACCCTGTCAAGTCCGATGAATTAAGCAGGAAGAGCTGCTAAGATCATTGCTTATTTGTTCTCTCTTCTGGTAGACTCCAAGTAAACATCTGCAGCCAGGAAAGCTGCTGCAAAGAGCATTTGCTGTTTGTGAGGACGGCGAGTCTCGGATGTGACACTTGCCCGGAGCACTGCAGTGCTCTTGTGGGAGTGAGGATGACTAAGGACATGGCTTTGACTGACCAGACGTGGCAGATGATCCCTTTTCAAAACCTATTTCCAAGACACTGCCGTGCCTGCTGAAAGGCTCCAGCAGCTGGACAGACAGCTGGGGGTACTTTAAGGGAAAACACATTTCAGGTAGGATGATCTCACTGCTTCAATGGAAGCACCAGGATAACAGCATTGTGTGTTATTCCACTCAAGAATTGTGTAACTGGTGCTTAAATGTCCCAATCAGGGCTGAAAATGAACAAAAATAAGTTTAGGAAGTAGGAAATCTCTAGTGAAGCAGAAGAAGTAGAAAATCACTACTGAAGCAGAGGCAAGACTGACCTCCACCTGGAGGAAGCTGAGGAGAAGTGACAGGGTTTTTATGCCAAGTTTGAAGATGCTCTCATCAAATGTCAAAGTTACCTCTGCAGAGTTTAATGATTTTTTTACAAAATTCAGATGTACATTGGGAAGTTCCAGTTTTGTTTATGCCCATCTTCAGGAAAAACTGCAACTTGTGCATCCAGGAACCAAACTCTTCTTCATGAAGAAGAGCAAATCAGTGATGCCACCCTCATGCCTCAACATAAAAAATATTTGCTGTTTTTAGGTCAGAGTAAAGGGAAAAAAAAAAAAAAGACAAAATACCTAATTTCATTAAGATCACTTTTATGTACTTAAATATGCCAAGCTAGCAGGCAAAGAAGGTCATTTGAAATATCACCTAAAAGTAAAGCCTGAGTAAGATATTCCACTTTCTCCATTAATCCAGCCATTTGCAAACTGAGGGAAGGGAATGGATTCTGAAGTT
Organism: Edolisoma coerulescens; assembly: GCA_013397115.1. Taxonomy (NCBI): domain Eukaryota; kingdom Metazoa; phylum Chordata; class Aves; order Passeriformes; family Campephagidae; genus Edolisoma; species Edolisoma coerulescens. The sequence goes on along the minus strand of VWZW01003650.1, from coordinate 203,865 downwards.
CACCTTTGCAAGTCATGGATGGCAAATTTTTCACTGTGTCATCAATACAGCATTAACCATTAGAACATTTATTTCTAACCCAGGCTTCAGGTTTGTCATCCCGAAGTGATGCAGGAATTTGGGGGCAGGGGAGGTGCAGCACCTCCCAGGGCAAGCCAAGGGTGGAGGCAACCTGTCAAACATCAATTTTGGCCAGTTTTTGGTAAAAGAACAGTCAAGGTTATAGAGTTGGAGTATATAATGATGTGAGCAGCTGTGATTAAGTGCAAAGGGCAAAGAGAAGAAGGGCTGGGAGCAGAAAGTCAAGGCCAGCTCTTACGTGTTTATTTACACTCCAGTCTGGGGGGGGATGGGGGCAGGACAGAGGAAAAAAAAATAATAAAAATGAAAAATAAAAAAAAAAAAAGAAAAAAAAAAAGAAAGAGCACACAGCTGCCATCCCAAAACCAGACCTCCCATCTGCCACCCACGATTTGCATGTCACCTTCTCCAGGCTCATTTGTACTTCATTAACTGCCATTGACTTAACAAGATTTATGCAAATGACACCATAGGAGCTCGCTAACTCCCACTGCAATCAAGTGATTATGTATGTACAATTCTCCACAGCAATGAAAAATTAATACATGACAAGCCCCCTCACCACTGAGCTGAGCTTCTTGCTTTTATTTTTCTTGTTGTGTGTGGTTTTTTTTTTAAATTTGAATATGCCCTACTGATAAAGATTTCCCAAACCCACGAAAACCGAAGAAATTTTCCCAAAACGCTACAAAACCTCCCATCCTAGAAAGCCAATTCCCCAAAACTGTACAGCCCCATGTGTGCTTCAAAATATTCTTCAAAATATTCACTCAGGCTACCAGGAACAAGTCTTCTTTTCCAGAATAAATGGGTTTGACAGGAAGATTCTCCACCCAGAGCAAGCCACTCGCTTTAAGAGTATTATTGGCAATGCTACAGAAAACAGCTTAAATATTCTTAGTTTAAGCACCTCTTTTCTCAGAAGTGCAGAACTTTCTATGGATTTTAACCTGAAGCCAATATTATTCAAGACTTTTTCTGACTCCATTTGACTTGCACAAGATATTTAAATGGCACACAAGTGAAATTTTGTATAGTTTTTGAAAAATTCTGCCATTCCCAGCTGCTAAAAGCCTGGGATTTAAGACATGCTGATACGGCTGTGCATGCACAAAGTATTGGTACCTCCCTGGGAAACTGGCCTTCCCAAAATTTCACTCACTTCAAGAGTATTTTGGCAGGAGTGAGCAGCCACCCTTTAGAAACAAGCCTGCTTTTCATTGCCTGCATTTCGGGTTTCTGCTGGGAGCAGGAAGGGTCATCAGGGCAGCTTTATATGGCTTAGCCCAATAAAACCATATTTAGCACTGCAGTGAAAAATCAGCTTTACCGTGTAGAAGGGACACAGAGAATAAGAACATTAACTCTTTTTGACCAGGCTGCTCTGAGTTAAGGATAAAGCCCTGAAGGAACAAGGTGTTTCCTTGGAAGGAAATGGGATATTCGCAATTTTACCTCTTCCATGGAATCCTGGAATGGTTTGGGTTGGAAGGGACCTTATGGTCCATCTCATTCCAATACCCTGCCATGGGCAGGGACACCTTCACCTTGACCAGGTTGCTCAGGGCTCCATCCAGACTCTCCCAAACTCTCAGGGATCTCCCTTAAACTCACAGGGATTCAGGGACCAAGAACAGGAATGCAGGAGCAGGTTGCAACTCTTGGCTTCTTTTGACCAAAACCCACTGGCAGCCGCGCAGGTCCCTACCTGGGTCCCAGAATGATCAGCAACTCTTTCATTGTGCTGGGAGAGATTCCATTTTTTCCTCAAAACCAGAACATTTCCAGCCTCCAAAGAACTTGTTTTGGCTGAAGGTTTTATCATTTGTTTGTGGGGTGTTTTGTTGGGTTTGGTTTTGTTTTTTGTTTGCGGTTTTTTTTGGTGGAGCTTTTGTTGCTGTTGGTTTAGTTTTATTCTCCCACAGCAATCCTGAAACCAGATTTCTCTTTCTACTCCCAAGTATCCCAAGCAATAAGAGACAGGACAAGAACAAACAGCCTCAAGTTGCACCAGGGAAGGTTCAGGCTGGGTATTAGGAAAAATTTCTTCAAGGAAAGGGTGGTCAGGCATTGGCACAGCTGCCCAGGGCAGCGGTGGAGTCCCCATCCCTGGAGGGATTTAAAATCCATGAGGATGTGGCACTTGGGAACACGGGTTAGTGGTGGCCGTGGCAGTGCTGGGTTAAACACTGGACTTGGTGATCTCGGAGGGCTTTTCCCATCTGAATGATTCTGTGATTCCATTTGCCACAGAACACATCATGATGGAAGAGGTTTCTCATCTGAAGAACAGCAGCACTAAGATTTTTAGGTTGAGAAGTTCCCTTTTGCATCCCTCTGCCTTATTCCCAGTTCAGGCATGAAATAAAAGACACGAAAACTTTCCTAGCAGGAATTTCTACAGCCTCAGAGACAAGTCCAAGGATCTAGCACCTGTGGAGCTCCCTGGGAACTGTATCAGCAACTGAACCTGGAGCCACCTCTACTGACCAGACCTCCAAAATCCAAAATCCCTCCCTCCAAAATCCCTCCTCCTGACATCTCAGTGTGATGTGAGATCCCACTGGGAGCAGCCACCCTACAGCACTGCAAACCTCCCATCCCCAACCCCAAATGAACAGGATGGATCTGCTGAGGACACACGTCCAGGATTTGTAGGTAATTGCTTGTACGTGACAAAATGAAATTACCATAATTGGGATTAGTAACAAGAAGGACACGTTCCCAAAAGATTGGTCGTATTTGGTACACAAGCAGGGCTGCAAAGGAGAATTTTTCCATACAGAAATTCCACATATTACAGGAGATATTTCTTTACAACACACTGTAACACAATCATACCTACAATATTTATCTTATAGTACTCTTCCTACGAGTATATTTTTAATCAAATTAATTCCATACAACAGCATTGTAGGAAAAAACAGTACGTATGCCTGGAATAAATACTGGCACATCTACTCCTCAGTTTTACATTCTCAGCTGCACTTTTGTTTAATTAGCATTACCCAAAAGGATTGCAGCCGGTCTAACCCATCCTGTACCATACAAAAGCTGGAGGAAAATAAAATTGTAGCTTGCTTAAAATGCCTGGAATCTCCTCCCCTGAATGCAGAGCCAAATACTGAGCTCCTCTGCTTTCAAACTGCTCTTCTGGATTGCAGCGTGCTTGATTAAAATTTGCCTACTAGAGATTCACACACGACAGCATTTTTGCTGCCTGATGGTCCCAAAAGGTCTTTTAGAATGACTTTAAGAAGAAAAATCACAGCTGATAGTTAAGGGTACAAAATCACCTCCTCCTCACAGCCAGAGATAGAAGAAAAACACAAAACAGCCCAAAATATGTAAATCCAGCTCCACACAGGACACCCAGGGCTACCTGGCTGGATAAGGCAGGGACTGAGGGAAGATTAGGAGAGGAAAGTGATGCTCTGGAGGGCAGGACAGGCACCAAAACAACTGGAAAAAAAACGTGTGGGAAGAAAATAAGTGGAAAAGAAAGGGAGTTTATCTCTAGCAAGGCAACTCACACGTGAGTAAACGCTTGCACACACTAACACAGAAACTGTGTGAGAAGCATTCCATGGGAAGGTGGAGATCTCAACCACATGGAGTCAGTGCCATTTCATTTGAGAAAGTAAATCATCTCATTCCCCAAATACTTCCCATCCAACACTGGCACTGCTTTTGCCTTTCAGAGGAGCGTTCCCAGCTACAATTTAGCATCGAGTTTCCAGGCTAATGAAAGTGCATCTAGGCTAGTAAAACAGACCAAAACAAATCCTCGGCTTCAAGTCCTGTTGTGTAATGAGAAAGTTTAATTAAGGCCACACATTACAGCTGTAAACGTTCTCTTATATAATAAGGTCTAAATGAAACTGAACCTAATCAAAGTTACAATTCCTTCATTAGCAAATTACAAACAAGAGCGCGCAGCTGACACACCGGCCATGATTATCACAACTAATTGCCTCGTTGTTACGGAGCAGCCTGAAACTGTGTTCAGATGTCCGTCTGTGGTAGCAAATTAGGGCCACATCAGGCTATTCCTGCGATCACAAGGGGCTCTTGTCGAGCGATCTGATTTACCCTGCGCCTGGCAGCACTCGGCCCAATCAAAGCCCCCTCTACAAAGGCAGCTTTGAAGCCAGCACAGCCTAGAAACCCGCTCCATATGCAGGCCGGCAGACTGCACTTCATTAGGCCTGTTGTCACATTTTCCCTCTTCTTATTCTAATGATCCTATTTTAATACACATAGGAACCTCTCCTAATTGATGTCAAGTGAGTGACTTCCACATTCATCACCAGCGCACATCAAACGCCGCTCGGCGCGCGGGCCCCGCCGCCGCCGTGCCGCGGGCCCGAGGTGCGTCTCCCAACTATGGAAAGCAGGGGAAAAAAAAATACAACTATTTCGGCATTACCTGTTTAATTGGGATTGCACGGCCGCTTCCAATGCTGTCTGTTCTGCTCTCCAGGACCTTCTTCTCTTTGTCTGGGTCACTCCCTTTCCGAGACTGCAGAGCGAAAAGAAAAGTTTGTGCTCCATTAAATGCGCACAGAGGATGCTTTTATTTGCCTTTTTTGGTTGTTTTTTCAGGCAATTAGAAAATAATTTGGCAGGTAAATGTAGGCTCGAAAGCTGCGGGCTGGATCTACACAAGTACACAACCATCCTAAAACCTGAACAAATTTCCCATCCACCACCCATAAATTTCAGCCATCCACTAGTTTGAAATGCATTTGGGTTTAAAGAGTTACAGTTTCACTGTCTGAAGATCCAGAGCATCAGAGGATGCGTTTCTGAAGTTTCCAACAGTAGCTCCAAAGGGGGAATGAAGGTGCCATCTCCTCATTAAAAAAATTTAATAAACCCATGTACACGTTTAATTCACACCGGTGTGGTTCTTAGAAATGTCAGCGACTATTTCGAAATACGATTTTATAATGCTGGTTTTGACCATATGGACTCTAACTTATTATTTCTTCCTGCTTCGGGATGGTTAGAAAGTTGGAACTGCAAGAAAAGCTGGTGACTGACGCTGGAAAAAGTTATCCGAACACAGTGTGGAAAAACTGGCACGAGGAGAATTTAACCAATGTCTAAAACCTGAATTGCTTTATCCTGGATTTCTCTAAGGCTGGAACTGCTGCAGGAGTAAGCTCATAGCACTCGCTTCGTGACTTCAGCAAGTTATATGGGAATTTGAAGAAGTTACCCAGATCGCAGCCCGTTATTGCGACAGAACGCACGAGCGCCGTGATTTTGACAGATTTATTTTATTACAAAAAGAAGACCTGAGAGTCATCCTCCTTAATAACTGCACTGACAAGTGACAACTTCACTCCATTACTTTCCAATGGGAACATTACTCACACAATATCGGAAACGGGAAAACATTTTCATGTGCTTTTCAACTCGGCGATGATGTATGAAAGGAGCCCATTTGTGGTGTCCGGCACCACGATGGGGAGTCAATGAAAGCCGGGCCGACGTCAGAGCCCGCTCCGCGTTCCCAGCGCAAAGAGACGCCCGGGACACCGAAATCGGGAGGAGGGTCGGGATCGTGGATCGCTCATGCCCATTTCCCCCACTCCACAAAGGGGTGGAAGGAAGAATAAACCCCCAGAGCAGCTGCCCTCGGGCGTGAGAGGAGGGAAGGGGAGGACTTCAAGGAACAGCATTCTAAGCACCACATTCACCCAGCGGGGATCCCGTGCTGCCGGCCCCGCTCCGCCGGGAACGGGCTCCGATCACCAGTTACTATGGTTCGGGGCAATGGAATGACGTGCCGGGGAATTAAACAAAGAATAAATGAAAGCAAGCAAAACAAGTGGGAGGGATGAAATCCAGCGTGCAGGATAACTATTGTTCCTCATCCTTCAAGACAGATTTCTGCCTCTGAAAGTGCCACTTCCCAAGAATACAAGGCAAAACAAAGCCTCAATGGCGCAAAGCGCCCGTAAGTGACATTGTAAAGAAACTCAGTGAAGGTGCCCAAATCCTTGGGAGGGGAGTTGTCAACTTGAATGTTTCTTTTTTATCTGACTCTTTTTAGAGGAAGGACCCTGCCTCTGAAATGCTGGCTGAATATCTGCGTGCTGTTTTTCATTTCTAAGTTTTAAATCACCGCCATTCCCTAGAAGTAACCACATCTGGAAATCACACGCTGCACGTGGAAGGGAAATATCTACGTGCAGAACACTGGTAAATGCCAAAAGTACAGAAATGTAGGGATTTCTGTGAGGCAAATTCCATTCTAGCTGCTTGTAATCACAGAATCCCTAACGTTTTCCAGGGGAGAATCTTGGCACGCTCCGCTATTTATAAAGATAAATTGTGCAGTGAAACAGAGATCTGCTCTTTTATGCTTTTGTACCTATGACACACACAATGTGTCTTCTATCCCACAGCAGAAAAAAACCCCACTCCAAATCACACCAGAGCAACACCTCCCAGGACTCTTCCTGATGGCACATCTACACATTAAACAGTTCCATTTAAAACTATTTAAAACACCTGCTAGAATATAATTTGAGTGATGTCCCCTTTGCACTGCAAGTCACTCACAGACTTAATCCATGTAAAACTTGCCCCAAGTTGTCACATCTGAGTTTGGGCACAACCAGACCCAGATCTGCAGCGCAGAGCACCCCAAAAGTAAAAATACTCATCTCTAACAGTAGATACTGAGACAGAGAGTTCATTTTAAGTTTGAAAAACTCTCTTGGAATTCTGTAAATATATAAGACAGGTAATACTGAATGTGGGAAAGGAGATGCACCTTTGTGTGCCAGAAATTCCCTGACCCCATATGGGATCAGACGTGGTTAGAATCAGCTCCTTGTTCAGTGGAGCTCACAGATGCATTTTAAATCCTCACCTGCCCTAAACACTATTATTTGGTGGTCCCTGTTATCACACTGCCCAAAACAAAGGACATTCATTCTTCTGCTAATATTTCATCTGTTTTATCACCTAAGTGGAAAATGAGCTGCAGCAACAATACCTTCACAACAAACATTAATACTCAAAGTCAAAAAGATCAGATGCTGCATTTAATGCACTGAGCATGAACACGTTTAAAATTCTCACCCCTATTCCAACTCAAAAACTGTAATTAAGAAAAATCAAATGTTTTCTACTTAGTCTTCCAACAACAGAAGATGTAAAGATCAGTAAGCAGCCTACCTGTGCTAGATAACAAGGGGTAACTTGCAATTATTAAACAGAAAGATATCTGATTCTGTAAGAGATAAAGGCGTAAGTACTAGGCTGGGAAGACAAGCACAGCAAGAAACCCAGAGCTAACTAGTAAAATATTTTAATTACACACTCTGTTCATAACTACACAGAAAATATTGGTCATCTGTTTATTCAATTAAATAATTCCAGGTTATTACTTGGCACAAAAGCTGGGTTACAGCAGAGTGGGTGTTAAGTACTTCAGGATGCGGATTACAGGGCAACTCATTAAACAATCTCACTTCATCCACTTTAAAAGACACAACTGATTCTGCCAAGCCAAATTATTATTATCTTTCCCAGTAATCAGACATTAAGACAACTATCAACACCCTCACATATGAGTAAATATGGTTCTCACTAATCATCCCAAACCAGAGCTTCAGTCTGTTTGTTCATAGCTGACTTAACCTTCTTCTCAAACCTTTCCTGTGACTGTCGATGGGTCTGGTTTTCTCTCCTCCCTTTCTCAGATTTACAGTTGCTCCAAACTGAAACATCCCCGATTCCCCAAATGCCAACAACACCCACAGAGCCCTTGCAGCACCTCACGCACCCTCCAGCCCGGACACGGATGGTCGGCGATGTTTCCAGGGATGCAGTGGCATCCCCGCTCTGCTTCCAGAGCTCTGATTGCTGGCGGTTTCTGGGCTGACACTGACATCTAGTGGGGCTGGGAACTCGGGAATTTTCCCACCAAACTCCAGAGTATTCTCACCAACGGGAAGAAATCCGCACGATTGTTATCAAATATCGGCGTCAAAGTCGGGATATTTCTTCCCTGGCCACTCATTTTATTGTTTCCCACCTACACATTTGCACCCAAACACAAATACATGATTTCCTTTCATTTGCAGGAGTGGGAGATCTGGGTTTAAATCAAAATTACCCCTGTTGGGATGGACACAGGATCCCTGGGGCTCTGTGCTGTCACTCAGCGCTCCAAAACGCTCGCGACAAAACTTTCCACTTGCTGAAGGTGGAGAGCTCAGATTTCCCTCAGGGCATGAGGAAAAGGTTTCATCGAGTTTATGTGTGGGAAGCGAGCATGACATCACCTTTAGAATAAAACATATAAATTCTCCATGCTGACAGGGAAGTTGTGGGTTCCTAAACACAACTAATGTGTAGCTACAACCCCCCAGGGAGTTACACATGAGCCCACAGGGATTCTAAGTTTGTTATGATTGTTATGAACTGTCACAAAACTGCTTACAAACCACAGTTACACCTGCAACACGATCCCAGAGCTTCCAGCAAGAGGGCTAAACCAAGGAATTCTTCACTCAAGGCTTCACTAGCATCCCCCAAACTACTTCTGCATAACAAAGACCCGACATATTGCACCAGGCAGCTTTCTATTTGATTTTTTTTTGTTTATTTTGGGGTCTTTTGCCTCTCAATGAAGCAAAAACCAGGTGGTTTGGGAAGAAAAAAAAGTTATTTCAATCTCCATCATCTTTTTCTTAACCCTGGAGAAGAAAAAAAGTGATCTGATTCTGTATAGTAATAAAAATAGCATGGGACAGTTATAGAATAGTTTGGTTTGGGAAGGAGCTTAAAGCCCATCCCATCCCACCCCTGCCATGGGCAGGGACACCTCCCACTATCCCAGGTACTCCAAGCCCTGTCCAACCTGGCCTTGGACACTGCCAGGGATCCAGGGGCAGCCACAGCTGCTCTGGGCACCCTGTGCCAGGGCCTGCCCACTCTCACAGGAAGGAATTCCTTCCCAGTATCCCATCTACCCTGCCCTGTCAGTGCAAGTCCCATCACTCCATCCCTTGTCCCCAGTCCCTCTCCAGCTCTCCTGGAGCCCCTTTAGGCACTGAAAAGGGCTCTAAAGTCTCCCTGGAGCCTTCTCTTCTCCAGGCTGATCAACCTCAAGTCTCTCAGCCTGTCTTCCTAGGAAAAGTTCTCCTGTTCAAGCCTCAAACAGAACCACCCAGCGATAATTCCAAGATGTTTCTGAGCGCACAGCTCCGTGTCACCGCTCCTGCGCGGATCAGAGCAGCCCAGCTGCAGAGGGCTGAAGCTCAGGCTGTCCCCACAGCCCCACGCACACCGCAGCAGCCGAGGGGCCCCTGGCTCACTCACCGTGAAAAGGTTGGATCGGCGCTTGGACTGTTTGCGGACAGGAGTTGGAGTGTTGGCAGTGGGAGGAACATCGATCCGCAGCTCCTTCTGGCTGGTGCTTGGAGTTGATGGGACAGAGGAGGAATAATCACTTAAACTCCCTCCTCCATTACTGGTCTGCAAGGATTAAAGGGAGTTTTAAACAGTGGTACACTGCTTTCAAGAAATGACAATCCACAGCTGTATCTTATTTACTCCTGATTTACACCAAATTTACGCAGAAGAGCAGCCAGGGCTCAGGGACTCAGCAGGGCTGCCCTACTGCCACTTTTCCACACATTCCTATTCCAAGCCTTTACACATCTCCCCTGCCATTATTTTTTGAACACTTAGATAGCTCTGTTTATACAGAAGGCACATTTTCATTCTATGCAGTATAACCTTAACTGGGTATCAACAGGTTCATTTGTTTTCTAGTGTACAGGTAAGCAAAACATTGGGGAAAACCTTTCAAATCTGGATTGGTACTAAACTAAAGTCTAACCTAAGAGAAAATACCCCGTGCCATGGAGCTGCATTGCTGGAGTTAAACCTAGTCTGCAGACACCAGATCACTGAGAGCTGACCAAGAAAACGAAAATAATTCAGCATTGTAAAATGGCTACTGTGGGGTTGGATAAATCCCAACACATTCCAAAAATCACAGAATCTCTTGAGCTGCAAGGGACCCACAAGGATAATCGAGTCCAACTCCTGACCCCGCACAGGAGTTGCTGAAGCCACTGGTACAAAGATACAAAACCTTTAAGATATTCCAGTTTATTCAAGGCAGCCCAAACTGTGATGTTACCTCCTAGTCCTGAAGGAAATAAAGCACTGAGCCTATAAAACAATAAATGAACAGAGGTAACAAATTCCTAAAAGCAGGAAGGTGAGGAAACCGGATGGAATGGAAAGGACCAAAAGGAGATTAAGAAAAAAGTCTTATTTTTTCTTTAAAAGGACTTATTGCACGTGGTATAAACGAGTACTGAGAACACCATTCAAGGAGGAGATGCTCTATGTGCTGATGGGGGACTGGGGCAGGACAAGAGGGAAAATTCTACCTGCTGGGGATGGAAAACTCAGCAGAGGAGCAGCATGGATGAAGGGGCTGGGCAACAACTCACACGTAGCTTTTTGGGAGGAAAGAAACACCTGGGATGCACAGAGAAAGTGGAAAGTCCATCTTTAAAGCAGTCAAGTTTCCCAGAGGAAGTGAGGAAAGGTGGTAAGAGGGTATTTCCAGAATTCCTGAAGAGAAAAATGCCTGATGGGACTTCCCCCGTGCTCCGTGGGGATCAGGATCTCGAGCTGCAACCAGCCAGGATGAAAAAGCAGGAGACAATCCCTTACAGCCCCCAGCTGAAGTCTCTCAATGCTCCAAGTTCTCTTCTGATTCTTGCAGCTTTTCCAGATCAGGGAGCAGAGGTGAAGGCACTGAAAGCAACTGAGGGGCTGGAGAGAGAATTCCTACAACATTCTCAAGTGCCAGAGGAAGCAGCAGCAGAACTGGGAGATGTGTATCAAACAAAGGAGATGATGTAACATAACTGAAATGATCATTTTGAGTGTCCTGCTGGAGAATGGTAACACTGGAGGAGGAGAGCAGGACAACCTGGGAAGAAGTGGCCTCAATTACCCCACGTTTTCCTGTCTCTATGGCACCTTGTTCTCAAACCACTGGATGTGCTGGAGATGAAAAGGGTGGCATGAAAATCTTAGTTTAAACTGAAATTAACAGATTTACACCCTAAGAGTCTATTTCCCAGATACAGAACATGAAGGATTCCCTAAAATTTTACCTTTTAAATCCTTCATCATTTTAGAGCATCATTTTACACTTTTTGCAGCTGTCTCCTGGATTTCTGAGTGATTTACTTTCCAGGAGTGAGTAACTCCTGAAGGAAAACACAAACCTGTTGGATATTCTGTTCCCCAAAGACACACAGAGAGTTTCTGTAAAAGAAGTCCTGCAGGCAATGTTTCTCTTCTCACACAGCAAGCCCAGTGGAGTTTCAACTTTGTAAATAAAACTCTGAGGTGATTTCAAAATAAGCCACTGGCTGGAACAATGGAAAACACAACCAGAGAAACACTTGGAAACCATAATGATAGAATCACAGACTGGTTTGGGTCGGAAGGGACCCCAAGGATCATCTAATTCCAACTCCTTGCCACGGGCAGGGACACCTTCCACTATCCCAGGTTGCTCCAAGCCCTGTCCAGCCTGGCCTTGGACACTGCCAGGGATCCAGGGGCAGCCACAGCTTCTCTGGGCACCCTGTGCCAGGGTCTCACCCCTTACAGGGAGGTGTCTAAAATATTTGTTCTAGATAAAGATTAGATTACTTAGAAACAACCCTGTAAATACAAAAGGATTGTGATATATGTGGCAAATGTCATGTGATTTCTCTTTTAGTTTTAATTCTGCCATTCCAGAAAATCCCCAAAAAGCAGAAGGAGCAACAAAGTTAAGCAATCCAGTCTCTTCTCTAGTCAAATGTCCCAAATATCACAACAGAATGTTGTACCCCAAATGGCCCTAGTGATAAATAAGATCATTGTATCCTACTATTTTGTGCTTATCCAGAATCAGGTCTCACATACAATGAAATAATGGATGACCACGCTGAATGCCCTTTGCCTTTAGCAGTTTAATTTACGTATTTAGACGACCATGTCACAGTAAAAACTGTTTGGAGGCATTGTGCGAACACAAGTAGTGCATCACTACAGATTTGCAACAGGTAGTAAGGAGTGAGCTTGTGTGGCAGCCATGCCTGAGCTGCAGCTTCATAGTGGGTGTTAAGCTCCACACCTTTCCCAGGAATAATGCAAATCTCCTCGGAGGATGACACTGCTGACCAGGAAACACAACTCTTGGCACTGCAGTCCCCACGGATGGACACAGAGGGGCCGGAGCGTGGCCAGGGCAGGGAACGGAGCCGGGAAGGGGCTGGAGAACTCTGAGGGAGCTGGGAAAGGGGCTCAGCCTGGAGCAAAGGAGGCTCAGGGGGGCCCTTGTGGCTCTGCACAAGTCCCTGACAGGAGGGGGCAGCCGGGGGGGTCGGGCTCTGCTCCCAGGGAACAGGGACAGGAGGAGAGGGAACGGCCTCAGGCTGGGCCGGGGGAGATTTAGATTGGATATCAAGAAAATTTCTTCACCAAAGGGTGTCCAAGGTCCCTCTGTCACAGCGGAATCCATGTAGACCAGGTAGACATGGAAACATGGTGCCATTCTCAATCTCCTCTCACAGCAGAACATAACAGCTGAATTCCAGGAAAGCCAGCCAGTGTGAAAACACACACAGACTGAAGATTTCAAGGAACTACAGTCACTGGTGAAACAATCTTTCCATCTTTACCTTCAAAACTGGAGTTCACAAGTAAGCTCACACTGCTGGGGATTCCTGGCTGGAATTTCCACATCACCAGTTTGTCTGGAGAGGGGCCTGGAGTTTTTCACACAAACAGCAGCTACAGCTGTTCTGTTGTGCCAAGGGCTTTTCCAGCTGTTTTCACAACAGTGCAAACTCAAACCCAGGCTCAGCTGCAGGTCACCACTCCCCAGGTTATGCAGCCCCCACACAGAAGGCACTGAGGAGCAAAGGTGGGGCCAACCTGAGCAGCCTCATGGGTTTGGGAGCCAGATGATCTCCACTTTCAGGGGCTGGGCAGAGGAAAGAGGCCTTTGGAACTGTTCTTATTGGCACTATTCTTCTGAGTTAATATCTTAAAAATGCCTTCCTGATATGTCAGGTGTGAAGGACAAGCAACTCCTCTAGCACTGGGATGAATTTAGGGAAAAGGAATGCCTCTGTGGGGTTTTGTGAGGGAAAAGGGAACTCGTGCTACTTTGAAATAAGACTTAGCATGGTCTACAAGCATATCATGCCTGGGAAAACTGTCAAGGGATGGGGGAATGGGGGAATGAAAGGTGGGATAGACATGCAGAGCACACAGATACAGAAGTGACTGGTTTGTACTTGTAAAAAGTAAATTAAAGACCTTTTCCAAGATGCCTTGTGGCCAATAAGAGACCTCCAATCCACTGAACAACACTTCTTCCCCTCTAAACAACTCAGTCTACCTCTTGAAGTGTTCCAAAAAGCCAGACAGTGAGCTGTGACTGGAATAGCTGAATGCATCAGACAGAATGTAAGTGATGTTGCACCATCCCTCTTGTTGACATAGAACACAACAGCTCTGTCCATCGTGGTCATGAATGATAATCCTTGGATTTGAGAATAAAATTCTTTCCATGCATTCTGTGCTGCCCTGAAAGCCAACAGAGGTACCTGAAGTACTGGCAAGGGTTGTTGACTCTGGGTACCAAGGGTTTTCAAGGAAAACCCTCACCTTGACTGACACACACATTAAAAACTAAGTCAGAAGGAAAATTAAGCAGCATCTACTACAAAGACAAGTGGATTTTGTCTTTGGAATAGGAAGCATCTTATTGTGTGGAACAGATCTCTGGAAATATGTAACTCTAGATATTCCTGAGAGCATTTTCTGGAAGGGGATCTTACTGGGACATGAGGGTAGAGAAGCACCCAAACACACAGACAAGTCTTTCACAGAATCCCAGAATGGTTTGGACTGGAAGGGACCTTAAGGCTGATCTCTGTACAACTCCCTGCCATGGGCACCTTCCACTGAACCAGACTGCTCCAAGCCCTGTCCAGCCTGGCAAACTGGAACTACAGAAGCCCTGGATGGTGTTAAACCTTAGAATTCCCCCCAAGGTATGCTAAGGACTAGCCTGGGTAAGGTGACACTTGATAATTCTTTTTTTCCTCTTTTTAAAGCCTAAGCTTTCGACTGCAGAGTCATCTGGAGAGTTTGCAGGAGTTCGATCCCCAGGATGATCCAACCAGAGATGGAACAACATCCGACTTCATCTGAAGTGCTGTGTGTAACCACTGCCTCTGAAGGCCTCTGCTCCTGTGGAGAACGCAAGTGGCAGGGCACTGCACCGATAACGGGTTTGATTCATGGAGGAAATCTTCAGAGGAACATCATTACGCCAAGAGAGATGTTCCAAAGGGCAAGACACCAGCCAGTCTTCCAGCCAAGATCAGAGATGGCAAATCTTGCCCCAGATCATCTTAAACTTGGAATTGCAGTTGCAAAGTTCTTTTAAGTCTGGGATAAGGATTCAGCTTCCTTCCCTTAAACAAGGTCATACTGCCTTTAAGTGTAGCACAAAGGAGATACGACATGAAACAGATTTCTGGCCTCTACTTTTAGGCATGACATCAGTCTCAGAAGAGAGACGTCTTTGACTGGTGATGCAATTGCCCCTTTAGGTAATTATGACACCTGGCAAAGGCAGTAAAGAACATTATTTCACTTTTCTTGAAACAGAATCTAGGGAGCCTTATCACAAAAGCTACCTTGCCTTGATTTTCCCAAACAGTTCTTATCACTGGCAAGAAGTTTGCTGCATAGGCGATGTACTGGTCTAGAATTTGGTGTTTGCTTTTGACCTTCAAGCTAGACTTGGGTAGGAAACCCAAGTGAGCCCCCAGATATTTGATGTCCTTCACCAAAAAAAGCTTCATTAACAAGAAATGCCCTCAGAGAGGGCGAGTTCCAAGGGCTTGTGGCCATGAACCGGTCAGAGACAGAGCGGCTGAGGAAACCTGGCCAATGTCACAAGGCAAGAAAGGGGAGAACCTCTCCCATGTGAGACCTTGTACTTCACCAGAAGGTGCCAGGGTTCTTCTGAAGAGCAATGCACCTCACTCAGCACCTGCTTTACAACACAGGGTCTGAACTCCAGCATTCTCTTTGGGCTCATCAGCAAAAACCACAGCCACAGTCTGAGGTCGTATCAGGACTCAGCTTGAAGCAGAGTAACTCACAGCAAAGAACTTTTAAGACTAAACTGGCACCTGCATCATTAAGTTTATAACCCAGTGGTAGAAGTTACTCCTTTCTGCCAGAAAGCAGGCACTCTGTGTGGGATAGAGGTCCACAGTCAAAACAAATCCTCATGTGGGTGGCTCAAGACTGCAAAATAACCTTATAAGACATTGGCATACTATTGAGTTTAGAGTGAAAACCACACCAGAATGGCTGTGGGTATCTGACATAATTGAGTTTATATCCATCCCAACTGGGGACATGCTCAGAGATTATCACTTGACACTAGAAAACAAAGACACTGAGGAAGGGCATCGCAAAGGAAACACAGGGAAGCGTGCAACACACGCAGGTAAAACTTGTGTGAGTCAGAAAATTTTGGTATTAACCATATGTTTCCAAAAATACCATCAAGTGTAAAATTCCAGCATTCTAACCACTGGGATACACCAGCTCAGCACAGCTGAGGGACAGCAACCACCCAAAACACAGCAAGGGGATGTTAAACCACAGCACAGCAAACCCTGCAATTGTCATGGTTGGTCTACTCAGACCTGCAGGCTGCTGGGTATCAATGAGAATGATCAAAGCAGGCTTATCAATCCAAGCAGGCTTTAAAGCCAAATTATTCTGCTTTACTATTTGTTTCTTGAAATGAAGTCATCAAGCCAATCTAAAAAAACCAAAAATTCAAATACTGCTTCAAATTCCAGATCACTGACAGCATTAAAAAAATTGCAACTACCTCTGGAGCAGCAAAGAGATCACTTGAAATGGCATGAAATACATCAGATGAAAAGCAGCTTATCAGTTCCTTTTTCAAGCATTCATTTTATCTGTACCTGGCTGATATGTACGGCAGAAACCTGGGCAGAACACACGGAGGAGTGGCTCGGAGAGTTGGGCAGAGATTTGCAGGGTCCAATTGAGAGCTGCTGCTTCTTCTTGGTGGAAACGATCTTCTGGGCAACTAAAGGGAAACAAAACATCCAGGCAGGTGAGGCAGAGTGGAAAGCGGGGCATGGCGGGAAAACACAGAATGAACAAGGCACAAACAGAGGGTTCCCCCACCAAAGCCTGCTCCAAAGGTTGAGTGTATTACAGGGAAGACAAAGGATGCTGGTTTTCCATGATGTTCCACGTGAGACTCCAGCTCGGTTCTCCACATGGAGGAAATGAGCCCAGAGCTCTCACTCCACACCAGGTGAGCACCAGAGGACTCAGGGGAAAAGCTACAAAAAGCAATGGCAGGAATTGTGTACCAAGTCCTCTCTGAGTTTGTAACACCACACTAACAAAGCTCACGGTAGCAAACATTTTCCATTCTTCTCTGGGATATTCTCCTGGCAGGCAGAAGATACCTGGTCTCTGCTGCCAAGGAATAAGATGGATTTCCCTTTTTTACCAGGCATTGCACCAGGACAATCCATTTTGGAACCCAAACCACAAATAATTGGAATATCGGAACAGATAAAGGGTCCCTGACGCAGAATAAATACCTGGATTGGTGGTGTCACACACCACATCCCAGTGAAATTATCCATGGAAAGAAGCTGTATCATGATTTCTACTTTTAGTTTTTACTCCTTAGCAGCAGCAGCACAGCTGGAAAAATGCCTAATTTGTTTTGCAATTTATTAAGACATTTTCTTCAGCATGGAAGGAAAAGCTGCATTTATCAAAGGGATACAGGGATCAGAGTCACTAACATCTCTATACATGGCTTGGCAGACCCATAATAAAAAAAATCAAACAGAACTGATGTGAAATGCAGCAACTTCCAAACCTCTCCTACAATTTTTCAATTTAAACAAGTCAAACTATTTCTGAAATTCATTCCATCACACACTGGAACTTGAGTTCATGCTGCTAATTCACCTAAAGCCTCTGGAAAGAGCTCTTTTTATGTCATAAACACATAAAAATAAAATTTGTTGCTATGTTTTGAGTCACAAATCAAAAACTAATCAAAATTTCACTCTTCATAAACAGGTACCTGCGTAGTGGCTAATCAAAAATGCCACTAATTAAATTTGGCTTCCTTGCACGCAGCTTTCTTCATGAAGGGAAGCACTTCCTGAAACTTGTGCCAAGGAGTCTGCAGCCACTTGCAAAGCCTCCACCAAAACCAGTGACAATTATTGGCACCTCCTTAAAAAGTCCCCCAGAAACTTGCTGGAATTAAGGCAACAGAATCCAGTCTGCCTCGTTCAGAAAACAAAAAAAGATAATTATGTAAATTCCAAGTTGATTTTCCCTCACTACATTATGGCACAGGCAGGGACAGTGTAAGTATAGTTTCTTCTTAAATGAATGCAATTTTAATAACAAACTGGTCTGTGGCTTATGTTTTTCATGTAAATGAATGATGGCATAACCATGATTTAGTGAGAATACATTGTATAAAGAATGGCTCATATATATGAAGAAGCGGCTTCATTAGTTACATCCCACCTCCAATAGGCCCCTTATCATCCTGAAAGGATGATATCAATTAATTTATCTTCCCCTAGCATATTGATCATAACCTTCATCAGCTAATCATGTTTAAATTAAAGGGGAATATCGTAGCACTCTGTCATTTCAGACCCATTGGGTTATTGATCTGGAGCCTGGGAAGCCATATATTAAAAGATTTTAAAACACATTAGCGAGTGAAGAGAGCAAACCAAAGGTCAGATTTTAACATATGCATGTGGATTTGTCTTCATCGAATGTGGTAAAGACCTAAATTAAGACCAAAACTGAACAAAAACCACACATGAATGAAAACCACCTCGTCTGCAAAAGCTCCTGCTCCATCACGGGAGAGACAATTAGCCAAGGAAAACATTTACCTCTTCCCTTCAGTGTGAACACAGGGGTGTTGGTAGCATCACACCAACACACACAGAGCAGTCTGGGCGAGGAAGGGGAAGGAACAGGGAAAGAAACCCCAGACAGTCTGAACTCACCGACTCCAATGCACGACCTGAACACGAGCAAGGTACCAGGCTGCTCCAAGCCCCATCCAAACGGGCCTTGGGCACTGCCAGGGATCCAGGGACAGCCCCACCTGCTCCGGGCACCCTGTGCCAGGGCCTCCCCACCCTCCCAGGGAGCAACTCCTTCCCAATATCCCACCCAGCCCTGCCCTCTGGCACTGGGAAGCCATTCCCTGTGTCCTGCCCCTCCAGCCCTTGTCCCCAGTCCCTCTCCAGCTTTCCTGGAGCCCCTTTAGGCCCTGGAAGGGGCTCAGAGCTCTCCCTGGAGCCTTCTCTTCTCCAGGTGAACACCCCCAGCTCTCCCAGCCTGGCTCCAGAGCAGAGGGGCTCCAGCCCTTGGAGCATCTCCATGGACTCCCCTCTGGACTCACTCCAGGAACTCCACATCCTTCCCATGCTGGGGGCCCCAAACTGGACACAGGAGGGGTCAAAACAGACCATTCTTCACCTCAAGTTTCTTAGCTCCTCACTCCATCAGAACAATGATGTTCTATGAAGTGAATAAAAAATTCAAGAAAGCAGAAATATTTTTGCCCCAAGCCTTCAGGTTCTGTCTCACTCCAAAGCTGCTTCTGAATGCAATATTTGAATTTAATACTTGCCAAAAAATATTTCTAAAACAGATGAATACTGACTTAACCTATGGCATATATCAAAAATAATCCAGAGAGTGAGAAGCATTTCAACTACTTTTAAAAATCAATTACATTGTCTGTACTTTTACCTACTCAATCAAGCTATCAATTTGGGACAGATTTTTATTGTACTATATCAGTAGTATGAAAAGCTAAACAAAATTTACGTGCAAAGTCAAGAACTCTTCTGCAAATAAACAAGGATATGCCATGGATACTTAAAGCTGTAAACAAGGAGAACTGATATTTAGCAAATGTTTGGTCTTGAGGGGGGACTGCCGCTTATTTTTTTATACATTTAAATTTAATTCCACGAGCTAGAGTGACTGGGAGCTGTGTTTTGCTTTAAGGCATTGATAATTAAAAGCATGTGAAATTCCCGCTCCAAGTTGGGAGGGAAAGCTCTTGGCTTGAATGCCTCCTCTTCCATGCCTGACCTAGCGCACCACAACAAAATTAACCTTCCCACCCCCTGCCACTTTCATCTCAAACGCTACTTTTTGTTAGTCAAAACCCACTCATTCCTCAGCATCTCCCGCTCCCTCCCTGCCCGGATGGTTTGCAGGGAGCCCCGGGCAGGAGAGCTCGGCGCTCCAGCAGCCTCGGAGCTGCACATCGACGTCTCCATGCTCCGGCTCTGCGGATCTCCGGGCAAACCCATCTGCACGTGGGAAAAGTGACCACACGCTCATTTTCCCCAAGCAAAGCCCTCCCGTTGTGCTCTCGGGGCTGACGAGCAGAGGTCTGAATTCCCTCCTCTCCCCGACACCCAGAGCTGCGCCTCCACAATGAACCCACTCCTCTTTGTGCTCCGTTCGGGAGCTCATCCCCATTAGGAATGCTGTTGTCAGAGGAACTGTGCTGACAGAGTTGTCTTGCCCTGGTTCAAAGGGCTGCTCACACGTCAGCTCCTCCTCAACCTCATTAGCGCAGCTCCATCCAAGGACAAGGACAAGAAAGGCAGAGTCCTGGGGGGAAAATACTCCCTAGGAGAAGTTCAAGGCACAAGGTGAGAGTCTTATCAGCTCCACACCTTGGAAAACCGGGAACACTCTGCAGAGCCCAAGGGATAAGCTGAGGGAAACCTCATCTAGGCTGAGACCTGATCTCTCCCTGCTCCTAAGATGGATCCTGGAAAACATCCAAAGGTATCAACAATCTGATCACTTTTTGTTCCCAAAAGGCAGGGAATACAGTTATTCCTGCGCTCTTTGCTTCGACCAAGGAAAGCCTGGATTATTAAAAGGGAAGACTCCAGGCATACAAGATCCTTAACATCTGGTGCTATTTCTCTTCTCAGCGATCACAGTACCGGGGTGCTGCATATTTAGGAGATGCAAACACTCTTCTCCAATTACCACTGATTTAAATCAAAACTTGTTTCTCATAAAAACCTGTGCAAGACCATTCATCTCCACCGCGTGTCCGAGGACGAGTAAACACCGGGTTCGGTTAAAACCTGCCACTTTGTGCAAAAGATGGGAATGCAGGAACATTTCCTCCACTCATGGACAGACAGAAAATGGCTTTCAGTTTAAGCTGGAATTCTGGTGGCTGAGTGAAAAACAACAGCAGGGTTAAACACTCCTGAATACCTGTTTTAACTAGTGGGGGAAAAAAACCAATGCAAAATTGGGAGTTTTGTGAGAGCAAGTATTTGCTTTTACCTTAAAAAACACAAGTGGAAGAAGTTAAGATATACAGCAGCTTACATTTTTATAGCAGCTGCCTTTTAGTTTAATATTCCACGTTTACAGTATGAGTTCAATAAAAGTAAATTTATTCCACAATTACATATTGCAGGAGAGGCAGTAATAACTACCATAGCAAGCCCTAACCACAAACGCTTCCAAATGGGAAACATTAATGTAAGTGGCCACTATTAAGGCCATTGTGCCTGTTATTTTAAATTCAATCCATTTTCTAAGCTAAACAACTTTTATACGTCTCTGTTTAACAGCAGAGCTTGGCATCCCACGCATCAGGTGTAATAGAGAAATGAGTGCTGCACAATTCTAATGCTGGGGTTTGGAAATGGCAATTTATCCAGCTAATTCCTGGCCACGTGCAGTCAGAAATGTCTTAAGTTACTTTGCCCTGAAGAAGCAGTGGCACTGCAAAGTCCCACCTGCAGAGAGGAGTTCCTGCTCTGCACTGAGCACAAACCCACTCCGTGCTCTGACAGCCTGTGGTGGAACTTGCTGGGAGAAATCTTGATTTCACTCTACAGCATGACTGAAAAAGAAAAGTCAAACTGACCAAAAGAACAGAAATCTGCAGTGCAAGGGACCAAAAGCATTAGGAAGTCTTACAAGACTAAGTGCTTGGTTAACAAATCTTTGCTTCTTAAACCTTGTCTTACAAGATATGAAAATACAGCTGTAAATCAGACTCAGTATTAAATATCTTTAATCAATGCCAACATCTATTTTTTTCCTCCACAGGTAACTACAATTAACACTGCACATCACTTATTCCCAACTTCCATGCAAATCACTGCCTTCCAAGACTAGGTAAGCAAATACGCCAATAAATCCACTGGAAACAATCTGGCATCTGAAGGAATTTAAAAAATAAACCTGTGTTTTCTTCACTACTTGAACTGCGCTGCAAGTAGAAGCACATGGCTCGAGGATTAAAGGCAAACATTGTGCCAGACACACAGGTAAAGTCTTCTGCACGTGGATTTACCTCACCAGTACCTCATGGAGCTCTGATGATCTCTCCATGAGGGAAGAATCAAGTCATAAATCCTGTTATGCCCCACACAGAGGTATGATTTTAAATGCAAAGGTTAAAAAATGTGGAAACAAGAAAAAAGTCAAACTGAAAAGATTCAAGGAGAATGTGGTCAAATTGATGTGTTTTGTAAAACGTCCATAAAGGAAGCAACTGAGTTGTTAATTACCCTTTAAGAATAACATTCTTAAGGATAACATCATTGTATGTATTTAATTCTATGTCAAAACATAGAATCACCTTTTAATCATATCAAAACACAGATTAAATAACAAAAAATGATATGATACTTAAGGATTTCACCACCTTGGCGAGTTGTCTCACACTCCCATGTTGAAGCAGCTTTATGGGGCACATACTATCAAATAGCTGCTTTCAAAGAGAACATTTCTGCTTTCTGAAGATTCAAGCACACCCAATGGGCTCACTAAAGGAGCACAGAAAAGGACACAGAGTGACAGAAAGCTGCTGGTTATGTCAGTGCATCTCAGACGCATCCATCCCTCTAGAAAGAAACAAACTTGTGCACATTTACTAAATCAAATTCAATTTAACTCATGCCTCATCCAGATGGTTCTATTAACTCAACTTGAAGAAAAAGCTCACCAAAAATCCAGAAAAATCAACGATTTTCTTTTTTAAACTGCCAAAATAACTTAAAATTGTTACCTAACAACTCAAAGTCTGAAGTCAGAGGTGCAACCACACCTTGAGATCACACAGCTACATCCAGAAAGGGCACAGCTGGTCACAAAACAAGGGCCATGATTCCTGGCATATCTAAGAAAAAAGTTATATTCACCCAATACTTTGAGCAAATGTCACTTTTTTCACATTAAATACAGGTGTTATTCCTCAATACGTGAGTATTCTCCTCAGAAAAAGACCAGAGAGAAATCAGGTTTATTACAGCAACACACAAAAGGTGCACAAACACATCAGTACTTCTGAAGCACAGCTTATCTAAGCTGTTCACCAAAATCAAGCTAGACAATGTTCTTGTACTTTAAAGAAAAACCTCCCTCAAAACAAACCACCAAAGGTCTAAATAAGATTAAACAAACCACCTCAGCCCATGAGCTCGTTGCCCACTGAGCCATCAAAATCCACCTCCCAGGCACACGGATGCCTGTTGGAAAAGAGAGTTAAGCTTTGTGTTACCAACATTGCTGCTTCAGTGCAGGTGGAATAAACCCTGCTCCCAAAACACCCTCCTCAAATCCAGCAGCAGATAGGAAGTCGTCTCCACCACTACAGGCTAAAAATCCTTTGGGTTTGTGGGTTTATGCACATTCAGCTGTCACAAAAGCAGTTTCCTGCCAGAGCAGAAGCATCATAGAGCATTTCACATAAATCTCCCAAAACACGTAAGCCCCCCCCTTTGCACTTTAATCATTTGCTAACAGTTACAATAAGATTGTATTAAAAATTTAAACTGCCCTACTTAATGCAATTTACCTTCAAAGGTCCATTTCCAGAGAATGGAGTCGAATGATATAAATGTCGAACACTTGATCAGATTTATGGCGCCCAAGAATATTTCTCTTGATACAGATCTGACGAGTGAAGGCTAATGGCTTTAGTTTTATTACTTTTTAAGCACTTAATGGGAAAATTTAGACATTTTCACAAGACTAAGCTCCAGCAGGAATGGTGCATTTACAGGATGACAGCAGAGGAGAGAGCTGCGTGCTCTCCGTGGAGATGACCGGTTGAACAGCGTTATTAAGCGAGAGATTAATGCCAAGTATTTATCCGGATAATCTGTCACACAACAGTTTGGCCTGAGTGCCTCGCTGCCAAACAGGGGAGAGCAGCACGAAGTGCTGACTCTACAGCCAAGTGTCCGTATGGAATTGGGGCCAGAATCCCAAGGAAAGACAACTGAAGTCACACTGGGACTGTAAAAGCAGGAGCTGAGTGATCCTGCCGCGGGTACAGACCAACCAGTGCCTGCAGGTGATTAGGGAATGCACCTCGCATTCATTAGGGGATCTCACCTCTTCATCCCAACCGTGTTCTCATAAACACAAAAACCACTGCCAAAATGCAACAAAGCAATAGTTTCACTTGTCCAAAAGGACTTTTTCTTTCCCTTTTTAATTTTTTTTAACTGAAAGACAGCTGGGAGTCCTCAGATTTCAATTAATGTCGAGGTACTTGGCCGATCAATCACAGAGTGCTATAAATTCCCTCCATTTCTCATTAGTTACACTATTGCACAGCTTAAATCTAAACACACCTTTCTGGGAGGCTGTAAATTACCAGGCCTAAGACACAAGCGAGTGCATCAGCCATCAGGAGGGGCATAAATGATGGGAGCGAGACAATTGTACGCGCGCTCAGCTCCGGCTGATTTACTCCTCACGAGGGCTTTTTTCACACAAAAGTAGCACCAGCAGAAGTGCCACCAGCAGCACTCCATCTCCTGCAGTTTGCATATCTGACTTGAGACCAGTAATGACCTGTCTTTATTAACATTAACAAGTTTTATGCCCAAAATCCAATTTTCTATGGAAAAAAATATTTCTTCAGCATCTGCCAATAACGGTCCTTCATTAAGTGCAGATAGAGCTTAAAGAAAAACAAACCTCTGCCTTAATTCAAAATTGGTTCTGTGGCTCTGAAAGCCACCTTCAGCCTTTTCAAAGGTGAGCCACTGCAGAAGGTACCTGACACAGCAGGATCTTGTGCTGAAACCACAAGGAACACGCATTCACACATTTATTAACAAAACTATTCAATTTTTAGTCATGTACCAGCTTTAGAGTAATTCTTGAACTAAAGGTGATAAACCAGCACTCCACAGAGGTTCCTGAGGGAATGCACTTGACACAGATGACAAATATGCTCCCGAAAATGTCTTCTATCAGAGTTAAAATTTATTCAAAAATTTAATTTGAAGTTTTAGAAGTTGCAGGAAACTTTCAGTCAAGGGCTATAAATCAGCAGCCAAAACAAAAATGAGGAGAAAAATCAAAGCAAACCAAACAACAGCAAACCGTGACCAATTATCAGCAGATAATGAAGTGAAGTCACACGTGGAGACTCTCAGGAGACCCATCAGGAATCACAGAATCATTTAGGTTGGAAAAGCCCTCTAAAACCATCATGCCCAAGCATTACCCCAGCACGGCCAAGGCCACCACTAACCACGTCCCCAGGTGCCACATCTAGAAGTGTAAGAGTCCCCCAGTTTCCCTAATCCCTTAATAAAACCCCTTGAGCCCCTGTGCACAAGAGTCACATTTAATATTCGGGATAATTTTCGTAACTGAGGCAGCCTGTGCAGTCCCATCCATCTGCCAACTAATTCTCCTTCCTGATTTTAGCTTACTTCCCAACCAAAATGCAGCGTGCATTGCCGAAACAAGTCCCCATGGATCCCACACTGGTACCCCTGCAAAGACCAAACTGCAGAAATAACCAAAATATACAAAGAGAAGCTATTCAAAAAGTGGCTCTATGTTCTCCAGACTCAGCTCTTGAGTTGTACAAAAAGATGTTGTGCTGCATTCTGCCTTTTCCACAAAATACTGACCAGATCCTGCAGCAGGCAGGACCTGGCCTTGCTGCTTCTGGCTCACATACAACTCTAATAACTATGGAAAACAAAAGTTTGCTGCAGAGAACAGACTGTATTAAAGACTGCACTATCCCAGGAATCTAGGCATCAGTAAAGTAACCATACAAACAGGACAACAAGCTCCAAGGGATATTTTTATCCCTAGCAAAGGATTTGGGATGCCATGATGCCCACAGCTATCCTGGCCCAATACCCTGACTTGGGGCTGCCCAGCCACCAACAGCCTCCATGACTGATAACAAATAAAGCTGCTCATTGAACAACTCGATGTTGAAGACTGGCCAACATCCAGGCCAATACCATCCTCTCTAAAAACTGAAATAAAACCAGGAGCTCACAGAAAAAATTCACTTTGCACTGACATTTGATGAAAATCACACAACACGATTGACGCAAATGCTTTTCTTCTAAGAGGGAAGAGGTGGAAGTTCCAGCTTTGGTGGGCACGAGTTGCCTTGTGCAGCAGCACCAGGGACTCACCACCTCATCAGCCCAAACCTCAATTTCAAAACTCATTAAATACAATTAAAGATTCTCTGCTTTATAGAGAACGAGGAAGAAAAAACCACATCTTACAAACTCGGCAGCAGCGCTGGAAGTCTGCTGGTGCAGGAATTCCGAGGCGAATGCCACCACACACCACCCCCACGCATCCAGGGAGGCTTTTGAAGGCTGAATACACAATGCTAATCCCAGCGCAGCAAACAGCTCAATGGGATTTGCATATGCATACGGATTAGCTGAAAGGCAACGATTTGCAATGCATTTCGGAAACGGCTTTTGAGGAACCAGCTATGCTAATAATCAACTTTGATGTTGAAAATGTGTTTGTTACACAACAGAGGAGGTTACAAAAGGATTATGTTTATTACACCGGTTTTAAACGTTTGATAGCTCAGACAAAAGCGTCTCTTCATTACAAGGGGGAAAAGAGGGATCTTCTCTTTAATAAATGTTCCTAAACATACCCTGAACAGAATGAAGTTACAGAAAGGGCATTTTCCCTTCCCTTTCTGCCTTCAGACAACGCATCTCGTGGGTTAGCTCTTAATCTTCCATTCATCAATATTAAGCCAGCAAAGCCATTTTTTGGCTAGCAAATTTAAAGAGAAATCCACAAAGCACAGTTAAAACCAAGGACCAAGGGAAGACGTATTGAGGATAACTAAAAACAAAAAAAATTGAGCTTTAGACATTTCATGTTGCCCTCTGCGTGTGAGAGCTTGCTGGAGAAGCTGTACAGAACACGGTGTAAGGCAGCAGATGAGGTGAAAATGGGCTTTAAGATTTGCTAAGAAAAAATTAAGAAGAAAAAGTCAGATTAAATGATCAAACCATAAGCACAGAAGCACACAGAAGAGAGACAGAGATATGCTGGGCAAGGCAGAGCATCCCCCAAAATGCAGCAAACGAGGCACAGTTCACACAGAACACTTCAAAATAAAACAGACACAAGCAAGCAAGGTTGTTGCTGTAATAAAGCAAATACAAACTTGCACTCGTGGAGGTCGTGCTCTGCCGAAGCCCTTCCTGGCCCTTACCTAACCTTGTGGTCAGGTCCTCCACGGCATCATTTTACAGCTGCTAAAGAATCCTGGCTCTAACAGGTACCACCAAGCACTATTTAATTTTGTTTTTAAATCCTCCCCTCTGGACACAGCCCGTGACTGAGCCCTGGGCCATCAGTTTGCTGTTCAGGTCACTTGGCTCAAAAAGAATCACAGAAATTGTCACTGCTCTTTTCAGCTTCCGCCACCAGCTCCGCCAGGAACTGCAGCGTGACAACATTTCTTTATCACTTATTTCTATTCTGCTTTTCCTGGTATCTCTACTGAGAAAAGCAGAGATTTGAAAAACAAGGAATTTTCAAACTTCCTCCTCCTTCCAGAATTTTTCACTTCTGTTTCTGTTTTAATTCCTACTTGCTTGCCAGACACTTCAAAAATGTGTTTAAAACACTTTACCTCCCAAGCACAACACACGAGTCTATCAGACTGATTCTGCCTCTTACTCCCAGGTCTACTGTGGAAAAAAAGCAATTTACCCCGACACAACCAGCTTCTTTCCTGCCCCCCCAGGATTTCAATCAGAGTTTGAATTAAAGAATATGACTTTACTGGACTAATTCTGAATCATCAGTACTGAAAACCTGAGTTCTTTTACATTTTGATGAGATGTATTGACGTTCTTGTTACCGTTTAATGAAGAATTTCTCTATGTTGAACTCGGTCTTGCATTTATTGTACTCTCCAAAAAATTTAACAGCTGTCACCTATTGCATAAAATCAGCAGCTCTGCTCTAGGCTTTAAGTAACCTGCCTTACTGCATACACTTCAAATTAAGACTTAAAGGAAGTGCCATAAAATAACCGCAATGAAATTAAAAGTCACACGAAAAGTTCTGCAAGAGATTATGATTTTCTACAAGTCACCTACTGAATGACACACCAGAGCTAAAATCAAAACCTCCCCGGAACTTTTACTGCCATTACATCATTTGATTCCTCTGTGCTAATTATAGCACTTCTTAAATGCCATACCCTGGACTGCAGCTCCTCATCCCATCACGTGATTCCAAGAATGAGAAAAAAAGGATGCAGACAAGTCACTGGAAAATCTGTTTTCTTTCCTTCACACATTTGTGAATCCAGGTGCGGGGCTGAAGGAACCTGATGGAGCAGTACCAGTCTCAAAGTCCCCGAAGCCTGCAAAGCTGCTGCAATTTTCACCAAAAATTGGCAAAAAGGCAAAGTCTGTGCCCACCAAGCAGCATGGCAGCGACACTGGACAGCACCAAGCACGAGGGGAACTGCACAGAGACCTCGTAACTCCTCAGGGACACCAGGAAAAAATCTTGAGCTGTAACGTGTAAAGTGTGAAATTCAATTAATCGGTCAGAAAATATAAATCCAAGTATTTGGATCCATTTTCCAGCCCAACCCTACTGATGCCAACTGCTCCCCAGGATGAAGGCTTCTTCACACCTGTTTTACCAGGCACTGCTCAATTCATACAGCTCATTTCAAGCCTTTCTATGTTATATAAATTTCAGATATTGGTTAATTTCCTCCTACTAATTAACACAGGGCCTTCCTACAACAATGTAAAGTCTGATTTATGACAGCAGAACTTGGCATCTATGGGAATGGGGCTGAGAGATCACCTGGAAACCAGAAGAAACGTGCAAAAAAAATAACCAGACACCCAAAAAAACCAGAACGGTAGCGTGAAATGCTTATTTCCAAACTAAATCTTGTCATTTATGAATGGCCCATAAGAGTTACAGGCAGGCAGGAAGGCTAAAATAAGTGTA
Source organism: Edolisoma coerulescens (assembly GCA_013397115.1). Lineage (NCBI taxonomy): Eukaryota > Metazoa > Chordata > Aves > Passeriformes > Campephagidae > Edolisoma > Edolisoma coerulescens. The sequence continues at coordinate 175,287 of VWZW01003650.1, read as the reverse complement.
AGGGCAAAGCATGAGCAAGGGCGAAACTGAAGTAAGTTCCGAACAAAACACACGCAGAAACACTTCACAAGACAAGGGTGACCAGATTTGTGAATTTGTATATCTTTTTTTCCGGCTTTTTTGCGGCCGCAGCGTTGGAACGTCCCGGCGCGGTGACACAAAGCCCCGAGCGCCTCCCCGGGGCCGCCGCCATCACGGGCCCCTCACGCCGAGCCGCCGGCGCCCCCTGGCGGCCGCTCCCGCCGCGCTCCGTCATTCCCAGGGAAACGGGACGTGGATCAAGATCAAAACGTTAAATTTACCTTAAAAAATCAACGCCTTAAAAAATCAACGCCTTAAAACGAACTTAACATTGAAACGACTTACAATGAACGGGGGCTTAAAACGAACGCGGCTCGAGCATTTGTTGCTCCAGGCTACGCCATAATATCGAGGAAAAGAAATGGAGTCCCTCATGTCTCTTCCTCATTTAAAAACCAAAACCGAACAAACCAGGAAAATACAAATATTTGGACCTAATCAGCCAAAATATTGATTTCCCAGCGGTTTTGAAGCCAAAGAGTCAGCAGGCTGATCCAGCCTAGGTGTGACCGGAGTGAGGGCTCAGAGGAGCCCATCCCTGCGGATGCCACGTTCCTGGAGGTCTCAGCCGAAATCCCAGGAATTCCCGGAGCCCAAGGAGCTGCTGCCCCGTTCTGCCTTGCACTGGGGTTCCCCCACCAGCCCCACCCAGCCCCCCAAGCAGAAAATCCCTCAGGCCACATCCCGTGCCCGAGTGAACGTCGTCAGCTCTTCCCAAAACAGCTGTCGGGATGGGACCGAGACTTTTATTTACTTCCCATTAGGCTGATTAACATTTCCTAATGAAAACACATCTATAAAAGCTGACTTGATAATGCTGATGGCAAGTGACAGCCCTTCCCCTCGATCCGGCCGCACCAGGATGAATTTGTCATCTCCCCTCCCTTAACAGAGGTGCTTTGAAATTCTCCTTTTAGACACCTTCCTTCAACACCACATTGGAAATACTGTTTGTATCTGGAAATAAATTACTTCTGGTAAATTTTTTACACATTCCGTAACAAAACATTTGTTAATTTGCAAATAAAGCATCCAAAAATACTGGCAGCAGCACAGCACCAGAGCAAAGTGCAAATTGTGAGGCAGCGGTGGCCTCTGCCATCACATACCTGCAACTCCTGCCTCAATATTCATGGTTTTATTACTATTTTGGACAGTTTTAGTTCAAAATCTGGTTGTTACAGCCATCCAGACGAGGTAAAACCCCCTTGGTTGAACTGCTAAGCTACAGAGACGGATTCAACTCTGAATCCAAGTTAGGCTCAAACCCTTTTGTTTCACACCCCGTGATGCTGATGGTAGGATTTTATCCTCTAAATATTTGAACATTTTCTGCTTTTTGACGTCAGAGAATTGCATGGCCCACAGTTAAATGGGTCAGAGAAAATCCGAACGTAAAGCAGGGCAAGATGTGTAGTTATGAACACACTGTGAACAGAAATAAAAGCAATTCTCATGCATTAATGGTACATCAAGCTAATTCAAGAAGGCTAAAATCATTAAAAAGGCATCCTGGGGCAGTACACAGTCATGACAATACTGTGCTGACAAGAAATATTAAAATAATAATTTCCAATGTCATTGATAGAATCTGTTCTGATAAGCAGGGGGGAAAAAAAAATCTCTAATTCCTAATTGGGAAATATGAAGCAAAATGGATCTTATTAGCATTTATCTCATCTTTAAAATGCAATTGCCCGGTTCAACTATTCAAAATACCAAAAACTAAGAAAGGATTTATTATCCTCCACTGTTGGGCACATTATTAAGCTAAACCCCTGGAAAATGGAACTTTTCTTTTTTATTTCAGCCTGAAATTCAGGTTTGAACTCCCAACAGTTATATCTGAGATTAAACCTCAGTGGGACGTGGCTGAAGGTTAAAAAATGGCCTCTAAAACAGCAGAATGTGAAGGAGGATTTTAGCTCTGACTTCACTCAGCATTCTTCTTGCAAAATATGAACCAACAGACTTGATGATCTTAAGGGTCTTTTCCAGCCCAAGTGATTCTGTGATTCCATCTCTGTTACAATCAATAGCAAGCTTATCAGCTGTAATGAAGCGTTGGAAACGAGGTATTTGGATTTAACTCGAGAATAAAGTAGCATTTTCATAATAACAATAATCATTCAAGTTAAATTATTTTACCACTCAGCTGTGAAGAAGATGGGAAATGAGTTATCACAGAAGAACCGTAACAGATGACCACTAAGTTCAGTGGCTGCTTGCAGGGGACAAATTAGAAATTTAATTTCTAATGTGTGTGCAACGAAGGAGCAAAAGGCTCTTCAATGCCATTTCTGATTTCTTCCTCCACAAGGTAGGTCTACATCACAGCAAGGCACAACACAGAAACAAGAAAACAGATTTTAGAAAAAGCTTGCAAACAAAGCAGCCCACACTAGGAACTGGTGTCAAAACCCACTAATTGCGTGCTAAAGAAAAGTCTGTGGGCTGGGACATCCTCAGGTGGAATTTCTTTTTTTCTACTATCAGAGAATCCCAGAATGGATTGGAAGGGACCTTAAAGCTCATCTTATTCCACCCCCTGCCAGGGCAGGGACACCTTCCACTATCCCAGGTTGCCCAACTAACGTGAACCCTCTGAAGAAGGCACTAAAAATCATTAAAGCTACACTGACCCTGAAACGCCCCAGAGCAGCACAAACCAAGGGACATTTAATCAAGTGCTCCCTATTAACAGCTTGCACTGCTCATTCACACCCCCTCACTTAATGGGGTTAAGAAGTTGCTTTGTTTCCCGCTGAAATAAACAGCAAAAATTATCAGGAATTGGATTCGGTCCCAGACGTGTCTGGCAAGCGTAACCCATTCACACAGAAGCATTTCTAATCCTATTAGCTGGCAAATATTAAAGAGCTGGTTGGCTGCCACGGGGGTAAAACAACACCCTGATATTCCTTAAAACACATGATCCCTGTCAATTCTTTCTTACAACCAAAACGGAGCAGAGAGACAAACGAGCCTCCTGAAAGCTTGCAAGTTTCTCACACTAGCTTTGTGCCAAGAGACTTCTCTCAAAATCTCTGAGAAAAGAAAAAAAAAAACCCAAACCAAGGAGGAGACTGCAGACAGAGCCACAAACGCCATGACTTGGAATATATAATTAACAATCTAACTATAGCTAGCACTCAAAAATAAATGTGCTAACAAAACCCCCTAATGGCTCTTTGAAACTCCTAATCAATATAGAAAAGCTAGGCAGTCAAAACAGTAATTTTTGCAACTAGCTCAAGAGAAAACAGGGAGCAAAGCGAGAAGATGCAGCTTCAAATGCTCTTCTCTGAAATCTGACCAGCAGCATGGGTAAAAAAAGGGTGCACGTCAGTATTTTCCATGTAAAACTTCCAATGTTTGGCCTCTTTTTTTCCAAATAAAAGTTACAATTATTTTCTTTTTTCTCCATGTAAACATTAGAATGTTTTGCCTTTTTATTCCACATAAAAATTTGAATTTTTTGCCTTTTTTTTTTAAATTTGAAGTGTCTTTTCACACCCCATTGCAAGGTGCTGATGTGACACTGCCTCACGAAAGCACAGACAGAGCAGGACCTCTGCAGTGAGAAGCTGGCAACAAAAACCCCCAGAACTGAGGAGCCCTGAGAAGCATTAAAACTTAATTAAGAAGGTTTTTAGAGACGGAAAAACTGCTGTGATGAGGGGCTGACACGTTCAGCCACGAGAGGAGCCTGGTGAGAAGAGAATCCAGCCAAGCCCCAGGACACTTGGCTGAAATTCCACTAGAGGGGGCACAGAGCCCATCTCACACAGCAACTCCAGGATCATGGAATCATAGAATATCCCGAGCTGGGAGGGACCCACAAGGATCAAACCCCTTACACAAGACTCTCAAAGAGTCCCAGAATGGTTTGGGTTGGAAGGGACCTTAAACCTCATCCCATCCCACACCCTGCCATGGGCAGGGACGCCTTCCACCATCCCAGGCTGCTCCAAGCCCTGTCCAGCCTGGCCTTGGACACTGCCAGGGATCCAGGGGCAGCCACAGCTTCTCTGGGCACCCTGTGCCAGGGCCTCCCCGCCCTCCCAGGGAAGGATTTCTTCCCAACATCCCACCTATCTCTCAGTTTCTAACACCCCATGAACACTATGGTACTCCAACACACCATTTTCAGCTACTCTGCACAAACATCCCCTCGGCCTCTCCACGAGCATGAAACCAAACCAAAGAAAACTTTGCTAAAATAAAGCAAGCACCAAAGAAAACTGAAAATTAAATAAGGACTAAAAACAGCTTAAGATGGTCAAAACTAAAGGTGCTGGTGGAGAACACATCAGTGCACGTGTGGTGTGTTCAAGTTAAGTTCCACCTCAGAAAACACAACAAAAAAAGCCTAAAAATCAGCATTTTCTTGAAGTGAGCAGGCAAATATCCGAGCTATCACAGATGGGTCGTTACTTAGAAGGAACAGCTAGAGCATGGAGGGATGAGCTGGATGAAGAAGGCAGCAGTACCATCATGGAAGACTCTCTCCACGTTGAGCCCGTAGGTCGCGCAGGTCTCGTAGTAAGTGCATCTCTTGAGGTCATTCGACAGCTTCCTGGCTCTGGCGTCGTCGATGACACGGGGGTTGGTGGAGCTGATGGCGTCTGCACAAGGACAGGGGGAAAATAATCACTGAGGGTCACCTGGAAACACCATCTTGGCACTCACAGAGTCGCAGCAGGGTCGTGCAGGTTGGGAGAGAGATCACTGAGATCACCAAGTGCAATGTCAACCCACGGTCACCGCCAACCCACGTCCTCAAGTGCCACATCCACGTGGGTTTTGAGCACTTCCAGGGATTGCTCCAATGCTTGACAACACATTCCATGAAGAAATTTTCCCTAATATCCAACCTGAACCTCCCCTGGCACAACTTGAGGCCATCTCCTTTTTTAATGACCAATAGCCAAGCAGTGAGTTTAAACACAAACCATGAAACAGGGCACACATCACTCTAATTTCACATTTCCTTATTAAAATTACCAGTACATTGATTCTAAAATTCAGGGGAAAAGCCCTCCAATGCTTTTTGCTCTCCTTAAATATATATATATAGCTCAGTTGCTGCAAAAAAAAAGAAAAATACATAATCACATGAAAGAACATGAGTTCTGATGTAAATCATATTTAGGGAAACATGTGGGTGTTCAGTACAAACATGTCAAATGATTTTTAGGCCTCTGTAAATATCAGTGACTATAGAGTGTGGAATATTAAACATGATGTATTTTCAAGAAATAGAACTTAATTGTAAATTACTTTCTGAAACTCTGCTGTAAAGGCACCCAGGAGATGTTGTGGGAACACACTGCAAAGCTGATAAAAATTGTATTTTTCTAAACAATCAATCTTACTTGTTAATTCTCTCCAAGAGCTTCTTTTCATGAAAGCTGAAAATCAGAAATTTTGTTTTCTAGAGCTTATCCAGAGGAGCTGAAAAAACTTGACCCCAGAACAGATGAAGGAGAAGCTTCTTTCTTGCCACTCCATCACAGTGATGGACTCTGTATACAAGGGTGATGCTATTTGAAGTGATAATCTTATGAACAAATCTTAAAGGGAACTTTTTTTTCCCCAGGAGTACCATGTTACTCTTCTGCCCCATCCCTGGAAGTGTCCCAGGCCAGGCTGGACAGGGCTTGGAGCAACCTGGGATAGTGGAAGGTGTCCCTACCATGGCAGGGGGTGGCACTGGATGATCTTCAAGGTCTCTTTCAACCCAAACCATTCTGTGACTCTACAACAGGCACCAATTTCAGCATTTACGGGTGCCCAGAAAGTCTTCCTTAAAATCTGCAACTGCTCACAGCAGCAAAATTACCTTTGTTCTGTGGGAAAAAAGCATCACCTCAACCTAAATACGGATTCAATGCCTCTTGCAAAGCTGTATTTGAGGCTCTGCCCTGGGTATGACAGGACCAGACCTCAACTGATGCTGTCATTACTTTCTCATCAGATCCAATTAACAAAAATAAAGCGGGAATTTGGAACAGTAGGAGCCTATTTGTTTTAATCAGCAGAGGGCGCTGATAACATTTAACCAGAAAGGAACTGCTGGGGTTCAGTTCCAGAGCACCACAGCTTCCCAAAGTTTGCCTCGTTGCTCCGAGGTGGGTCAGGCTGGGGCACTGAGTTGGCTTTGGAAGTCAGGGGGGAACACCAGGAAGCACTGGGCCAGTGTTAATGTTCTGGGAAAGGTTTCATTTCACATCTCATTTCAGGAATACCTGACAAAACCAGGAAGGCCAGGTTGGACAGGGCTGGGAGCAACCTGGGCTAGTGGAAGGTGTCCCTGCCCAGGGCACAGGGTTGGAATTAGATGAGCTTTAAGGTGCCCTCCATCCCAAACCATTCTGGGATTCTATGATATCAAAGAGGTATATTTCAACTATGCATTTTAACAAGTGTATTTATGCATTTCATATATTTTGTTTCGCTGTCAAACACAGACAAAAAGCTGTGTTTTTTCCTGATGCTTATTCCTAGAATTAGCATTATTTCCATCTTTTCAAAAAATCCCCTTTGCATCAGTGCTGTGATGGAAAATGAACTTTTCTTTTCCTGGAAAGAATGGGAAGGAGAAGGAAAACCATACCCCAGTGTCAGAAAGGCACAAAGAAAAAAAAATGTTGGAGAAATGTTTCCCCTTCACCTTTTCAACTCCAGCTTCAAGCCCCAAACCGTGGCCCTTCAAAGCAGCTCCTTTCTGCTTTTTGGTGGAGTTTCTGCTGTCCTAAGACTTTTTCTGTTCCTGCTTCCCCTTTTCCTTCTTATCATCTGTTTCCTCCCTCCAGCTGGGCTGTGATTCCTCCTTCCCTGCTGCCCACACATCCCCTCTGCGCTGTCACCCCTTGGCAGGAGGCAGGGGAAGGCCAACTGCTCCCTGACCACGTGGCTGAAAGAACAGCAAAAAGCTCCACCACCACCAAAAACCACTGGGACAGGCTAAAAAGGAGTATGCCCAGAACTGAACCGACAGGAACAACTCACAACGCCTGTGTTCTGCCTCTAACACAGAGCAGTGACCTGGTGATAGACTCAGAAAGAGATGTTCCAGTGGGAAGGAACTTAAAAGGAGTGAGGAGCAGCTGAGGGAGCTGGGAAAGGGGCTCAGCCTGGAGAAGAGGAGGCTCAGGGGGGACCTTGTGGCTCTGCACAACTCCCTGACAGGAGGGGGCAGCCAGGTGGGCTCTGCACCCAAGGAACAAGGGACAGGAAGAGGAGAAACGACCTCAAATTGTGCCAAAAGGGTTGTCCGGCCCTGGCACAGCTGCTCAGAGCCGTGCTGGAGTCACCATCCCTGGAAAGATCTAAAAGTCGTGTGGATGTGGCACTTGGGGACATGGGTTAGTGGTGCCCTTGGCAGTGCTGAGGGAACAGTTGGATTTGATGATTTTAAAGGGTTTTTTCCAGCCTTAACGATTCCATGGTTCTGTGATCTGCATGGTCAGGAACAGAGCAGCTCCAACTCTTGTGTTCCATTCCAAGTCTGTTCCAAACCAACCACAGAATGGGAAACTGGTGAAATATTGCTGGGATACACTGGCACAACAGGGCAGAGAATACTCAAAAGACCACTCGAATGCCAAAGAAACTGAAATATTCTGGGTACCTTTCCCTTGCCACATTTCCCTGCAGGACAGCTGCTGTTTCAGAAGAGGGCGAGAGGTTGGCTCAGGTGGCAAAAAGCTGCATTTCTACTTGATTTACAGAGGTCTCCCAGAGGCACAGCCTGAGGCCAGGGATCAGTTCTGCTTCCTACCCTGCTGCTGGAGGTTTTCCACCTCTCAGCAATGCCAGGCTGTTGAACCCTTCCAGACTGCCAAGCACATGGAATCTGGTCTGACTGCAGAACTTCCACACACAACTTTTTGATTCACCATCCCAAATTCAACAAGGGCATCTCCCCACTGAGCAAGAGAACCACCATGACCAGCAAGCACTGAAAATATTATTTAAAATTTCCTTGCAAGTCACAGAATCCTGGAATGGTCTGAGTTGGGAGCGACCTTAAAGCTCACTGTGCTGCACTCCCTGCCGTGGGCAGGGACACCTTCCACTATCCCAGGTTGCTCCAAGCCCCATCCAACCTGGCCTTGGACACTTCCAGGGATCCACAGCTTCTGTGGGCACCCTGTGCCAGGGCCTCCCCACCCTCACAGGGAACAATTTCTTGCATATATCTAACCTAAATTTCCCCTCTTTCTTCACTGCTGAAGTCCTACACTCCCTCTCCAAGAGGGCTGCCAGGACATTTGTCTCCCATCTCAACCCAGTCCTTGCAATGCCCCGGCCCCGTAGCAAAGGGGAAAGGACAGGACATGGCTTTGCCAGCTTGGAAGAGTCAGTATGGTCCAAAACCAGCTGGAGATGGGGGCTGCACTTACCCTGGGTGCCCACCAGCACCATGGGGATTTCACTAGTGTTGCGATAGTTGGCCATGCGGCTGTAGTAGTGGTAAACAGTCTGGAAGCTGACTTCATCCTCCAAGCTGAACACAAAGATAACAGCATCCACCCACATGGCAAACTGCGGGATAAAAACGGGAAAGGCCAACTGTGAGAAGAGCAGCGAGGAGGGGGAAAGAAGAAAAACCGGGAGAGAAACGTTCTTACCTTCCTGCGAGGGAAATATTTATCAGGGAAACTCACAGACAACAACCAAGGCCTCAAAAGGGGGATGAGCTGCTAAAATGATGAATCTCATCACCCTGCAAGCAGTGGGGATCTGGGATACACAAAGGATTTCCCCACAAGAGCATCTCCTCTTCACTGGGGAGTGTGACCACCAGCCCAGCTGGTGTCAGTGCACAGGGGGTTTGGTTCACAGGAAGCACAGCAGGCTGAGACTGCTGGATCCGGGCACTTGAAATGAGCAACGCTCCTCTCCAGTGCTGCCCGAGTGCCCATGCTAGGATCTGCATGCAAGCATGCTGCTGGTAACGCCAGGACAGGCACTGCTGGCAATTCTCACACCTTAATCCATTAAAGCATTGGTTTGAGACTTGCAGTTCTTCGCCATACAGACACTCTCAAGTGAGCCAACAGCACCGAGTGCCTCGTTCTGCTTTCAGTGCAAGAGCAAACTGCTCTCTCTGGGCACCAGGAACCTGCTAAGAGAGATGCAGGTGCACAGGCCAAGCCAAGGTGCTCCTCAGTCACCATGCAAGTGAGAAACTTTTAGCTCACAAGTGAAATAAAAATGTCTTTAAACAATCAACTTAACAGTGAACATAACGAGGACGTCAAGAAAAAAACTCCAGCTTACCTCGCTGCCTTTATTTTTCCCTAAGTGACTCCATTCCTACCCAAATTTAGAGCAATGGAAACAAGCTTCAGCCAGGGGATTTTCATGCTCTTTGTTATATTATTACTACAACGTGCCAGGGGATCCACACTGAACAGAGAAGGCTGCAGGAAGGTTCACTGGGGAAAAAGGCTCTGCATATTCATGATGATTGTATTGAAACAAAACACTGCCTGGGCTGTTTTGGTGTTAAAAAGAGATAAAAATGTTTTGAGGTTTTCAAGGCAATCAGGAGGACAATCTTCCAGAGAGGAAGGACAGGACTGGTTACACACAGCAGAGTCGCTGCCAGAATAAGGTCAACCACTGTTAAATGTGAACTGTTCAAACCAGAAGATGCAACCAGAGGAACTGGAGACAGCTTCATTACTTGGGAAATGTGGGCTTGGGATTCATTATAAAATGGTTTTTGTTGACTGGACTCGGCAGCATCATGCCAAGGACTCTTCCCAACAACTGCAATATCCATTTGGAAGGCAACAGTCTCTCTAAACCCTCAGTGTTTGAGCAGCAGCCTTCTAATAAAGTTAATTTTAAAACACTCCACATGTTTATACAACACAGCTCCTCCAGACACAAAACATTTCCAGAAATTTCTTATTTATCTTTTCATATTGAAATGAAGCTTAATCTTTGTGGGTATCAGACTTGTGGTATGGAAAACCAAAGGAATTTTGGGAGACACACACAAGGTCTGGAAACCCCGGATGTCTTATCCACAGTGCTGTGCAGGGAATGGCTTGAAACAAGGATAAAGCAGCTGCTGGTATAAAAATCCATTCTCAGACTTATTACTGGGAGTGAGCAGAGCTGTTAGTTCAAGGCAAGCCCAAAACCAAATTATAAAACAAAGTTTTAAATTTAAAAACTTGCATGCAGCAGCTCATTGTAGGTCAGTCACCAGGTTAATTTGGTTTTACAAAAGGAAATTGAATTATTTTCATCTTCGAACCATTTTATCTTAGGCAAAGAAAGGAGAGATCATAGACCTACAAAAAGAGCCTTCAGGGAAGTTTGTTTTTTCTCCCTTCCTGCCAAAAAGGAGACAGTAACCTGGGGAATGCCCATGACCCAGTGCCAGGAACTCCACAAGTCAGCTCCTTACTTACTGCAGTTGGAATTCAATCTCAATTATCCATGAACCCACAAACAAACTCTTCATTGCAGGAATTAATGAAGATTAAAGATTTGCAATAGACATGTAACTTGAAATGACACCCAAAAACTCCAAAGGGAATTTACAGGAAACCCTCGTGCAGAGGTGAGACAGCAGCGACACCTCAAACCTCTCCAGCAAATCACGAGGAGGGAGAACAAATCTCAGCCACCACAGAATGGTTGGGGTTGGAAGGGACCTTAAAGCTCAGCTCATTCCAACCCCCTGCCGTGGGCAGGGACACTTTCCACTGGACAACAGCAACTGAAGCCCCAAATTTTCCTGGCACATACCAGGAGCACACCCCGTGCTGTACATCAGCCTGCAGCCAGCTCCTGGGAGCTCTGCAAACCCAGTTCTCGAGGCACCAAACCATCTCAGACTGCTGAGTGCACCCTTACACCTCCACTATTTACATTTTTAGATGAGAGAATGCTCTCTGAGCATCACAGGCTGCAAACCAGGGGGTGCTTCAGCCGAATCCCTGCCAGCCCCAGACAGAGCTTTCCTTGTGGCTGCTGCTGACACGGCTGCAGATGTGCCAACGCCGCTGGTTTCGTTTTGTCCTGTGACTTCCTTCCAGGATGTCTCTCTCAGCCTCCATTTCCTCCACGTCCTTTCTCTTCCCCTTTGTCCTGGCACCTTCCCCCACGCTCTCACCCTCCTGGAGCTGTGGTGGTGCATTGAAACCCAAGCTGCTGCTGCTGGCACCGCTCCCCCTCAGCTGTTTGGCGGCAGCGCAGTTCCTGGTGCTAAATTATTGCTTGTTTGGAAGCTGATCCCTCCCGGAAAAGCCGAGCTTAGCAAGGCCAGCAGCAGCCAACACTCAGGAAATGCTGCCAGTGGCCAGGTGAGGAGAGGCAGAGGAGGAGGAGGAGGATGCCCAAGACAAGGATGCCGCCTGCAGAAAGGGTGGCTGGGTCTGAGGTGATCTAAGCAGCACATGAGCAAACTCTTACTCAAAACAGAGTAAGGGTCAAGCACGCAAACCCACCAGTGTCTTCTCCAAGACAAGTGGCTTGGACAGGCTGGGAGAGCTGGGGGTGTTCACCTGGAGAAGAGAAGGCTCCAGGGAGACCTGAGAGTCCCGTCCAGAGAGGCTCCAGGAGAGCTGGAGAGGGACTTGGGACAAGGGCTGGAGGGACAGGACACAGGGAATGGCTTCCCAGTGCCAGAGGGCAGGGATGGATGGGATATTGGGAAGGAATTCTTCCCTGGGACGGTGGGGAGGCCCTGGCACAGGGTGCCCAGAGAAGCTGTGGCTGCCCCTGGATCCCTGGCAGTGCCCAAGGCCAGGTTGGATGGGGCTTGGAGCAGCCCGGGATAGTGGAAGGTGTCCCTGCCCATGGCAGGGGGGGGGATGGGATGAGCTTTAAGGTCTCTTCCACCCCAAACCATTCTGGGATTCCATGAAACCCTGATGTGTCACCAGGGGAAGCACTGCTTGGGAATTCAGTATAAATGAACTCTGTATCCTCCCTTGCACGGTCTCCGTCAGAATCCCAAATATTTGCTACCCACATTCATCCACGCCTTCTAACTGAAATCCCAACCATTTGCTGGACAAAATCTTTTTCACCTGAGGGAGACGCTGGAATTCTCCCAGCAGGAGCACGAGAAGGACCCAAGACAGAACAAAGCAGAGGCAGTTCTTTCACAGGAAGTTTTGAAAAGCAAGGAAAGCGAGGCTTTGGGCTCACCTGTGCCTCCGGAGGGCCTCCTTCATCTCTTATCAGCAGCAGGTAGCTTTGTCCATCAACCACTATCTCCTTCTTGAATCTCCCACCTGCCACACAAAGCAGCTCATTACAGACAGCAAGGGTACAAAACACAAAACAGAAAAAGGCTTCGCTTGTGGAAAAAAAAAATGGGTCCTTAAGGTCTTTTGCAAATTAAGCAACGACTGGAATATAACTGCAGTTTATATGCACACACATAGGAATTACTTAAAGTTAAGGCGTGTACTTGCCTTATTTATATATATATATTTTATATATATATATAAAAAGAATAAGGATAATGTGGGAAAAGCCAGCAATTGCATTACAAACACTAAGTCCCACGGGAGGCGTCCCTGGGTTGATACACACGGTTTAAACCCTGGATGTATCACCTTTGTTTTAAATGATCGGGAGAGAAGTGTCCCCAGGAAAGGCAGGGTGGGACAGCTGCACACAAACGAGGTCGTGTCTCCTCACCAGAATCTTGTGTCAATCAGCATTTCCTCAAGGGAAGCCCAGTTCTCAGAGCACACACGGGATGTTATGGCAACGAGAGCTCTCTACTCACACACCACAGTTAGGGGGAGATACCAGACACATGTTAGACAAAAAGGCTACGATGGTGGTGCCTCTGTGGAGATGGGCTAAACTACCAGAGAACGCTGTGCTGCTGACTCCGGGTGAATCCCAGACCTGCTCTGGACACCTGGATAAAAAGAGAGGAGTCGTAGCCTCCAACCACATCCTATTCCTGATCCTGTATTTCCAGGGAGTGCAGAACAAGGGCTGCTTGTCAGCACCAAGGAGGTCCAACCCCAGCAGCTGGAGCAGCTGCTCCGTCACCTCCTCCGTCCCCTGGCTCACAGGCACAACCCCAGGGCAGGGTTGGGATTCTTTTGGGGCTAAAAGCCTATTTTGGGCACTCTGCTGCCTCTCTTGGAAATGACAAATCCCATTTAGGGCTTCTGGTGTGACTGAGCCTGAGCCAGGATGAGCGAGCTTGGCCCAAGCACTGGGGAGGCATTTGGGCTCCTCTCCTGGAGCAAACCCACTCTTAGCTCCCCACCTAAGCCCCCAAGGCCTCCAGCTTAGCATCACACACCTCAAGCTCAGCTTACCACACTGAGATAAAACACATCCCTTAACACACCCTAAACTCTCTTCGCCCCTATTTTTTAAACTGGAATTAGTTCCAATTTGAACCCCGTTTCCCAGCTTCAAAACTTATCATTCCACCAAAACCAATGCATTCAAACACGTGCTGAGAGCCACAGCTCCGACCTGCTCTCCAAACAAGCTCCCTAAGCAAATAAATCAGCCCATCCAGGCTAATGCTGATCCTCAAAACACAACAATCTGCACAAAAATTGCTGCCTCGGGGGAGCCCCACACTGGCTTAGACCCACCACTCCCCCCAGCCCAACCACAGCAGCAGCTTTCAGACCAAGATTACTCCACAGCTCAGCCCTGTGCGATATTTAAGCGTGTTTAAACACATTTTGTGTTTAATAAAAGATCCAAGAACAGGAGGTTTTGTGGGTTTGTGCTGGGGTTTTTTGGTTGGGGTTTTTTTTAATCTTTTCTTTATGAACTTACCCTATTAGCAGTATTAAGCATGCAGCAATTAAGAGTATCACATTTCTGGTTGTTTAATGGCACAGAAGGAGCAGAAGAGCTACCTATGGATTTGCATTATCTCGCTCACAAAGTGGATTTCAGCCCTGCCTTTGCAGACCAAGAGGCAGATAAATATCTATCACTACTGAACCCGAAAAGAACAATCACAAACAAGTGTAGAACTTGTAAAGGAAACCAGGCTCAGCTCTCAGGAACTGGATTTCTATTAATCAGGCCATTATTTCTATATGTTGTCGATTAATTGCATGCACTTCCCAATCAAGTGTTAACTGAGATGAATTACTTAATACAGAGCCCTCCAGAGAGGGGTTTTAAAGCTGTGAGTAACAATGGAAACGCAGGGTATGCGTGATCAGAGAGGGAAAGTTCTGCCTAATTGCCATTTCCTATTTCCTTTTTGTTTTTTTAAACACTGAAAGTTCCCCCAGCTAATTATAAAATACCACACACTGAATGTGTTGAAGACCCAACTCATTATTCCCCTGGTCAACAGGACGCCTTGCCAGTCTCACTGTACCTTCAAACAGTCCTCAGAGGCACAAAGAAGGTACAGACGGTGGAATAAAATAAGTAGAGAACTGGAAAATACAAAAAATATTTGAGTGTACATACCCAGCTCACAAGTATGAGCACTAAGAGGTTTACTCGACATTTGGCTGGTGAGAGCAGCTTGGAAAAGGGTACTAAATGTAATAAACACAGTGCACATTATCCAGCAGCTCTTTTCCTAGGTGAATCCACATTAAATGATCAGCTCGGGGAGCTGCTCCTTGCCTTCCCCAAAACCACCGTGCCTGGAGCTCAGAGCAATCATTGTTATCTCCAGCATTCCATTCAGACCCTGACATGCTGTCCCCCTTCACCAAGGGCTGTCACACCCTGCTGCAGCCAACAGGCACAGCCAGCTCAAATCTGCTCCAGTGGCTTCTTCACCCTTCCAAGCAGGATGTGCTCATTAGCTGGAACAGGCACATCCTCACGCACTCCTTGATTTTTGTTTGCATTTAAGTATTTCGTGGCAGTTTAAATTCCATACCCCTCCAACCAAACTCTTTCAAAGGATGCCCCTGTGTTTCCGAGCTGTACCAAATATTTCAAAACAAATCTGAAGGCTCAGAAATGGAACAGCAAACTCACACTATTCATCCCTCGAGAAAGAATTATTTTATGCAAATCTCAGCTCACAGCAGGGTTCGTCCCTAATAACTTGTGTTCCTACACCATTAAGGAGCCCTTACCACGAGCACACCACAAAATCAGGTGCTGCACAGGACAGAGATTAAGAAAACCTGCCTCAATATCAAGAATTTCCACAAACAAAAGCATAAACAGTGCAGAATACACAGACCAAGGCGATACCCTGCAGGTATCTGTGGCTGTAGGATTAAGGCAAACAATAAACTGCTTCTGCCTTTGATTTGATGAGCCTCGATGAGACCCACGAGCAGTTTGGGCAAGCAAAAGCAGGGCAAGGGCAGCCATTTTGGGATGGGTCATCTTAGATGGACAGCACTGCTCTCATTAAGTTTTACAAAATACATCTTGGAGTTTGTACAGCACCACAGGCAAAGAGGAATTAGAGAGATCAGCCAGTTCAAATATTGGACTACAGCAACCCTTGAGGAAGCCAAACAGTCTCCCAGGGCTACAAAATACCCCCATATTTTCCTAAATATCCACGTATGTGACAGAGCCAGGAATCACTGTCTAAACCAACGGCGCGGAGAACAAAGAAATGACCTTCTTAATGTAAAGAAGGAGCTCAAAACCCACAGCACCGCTCCCAGGGGAGGTGGCTGCCTTTGCTCTGGTCCCATCAGGATTGTGACACACGCAGCTTTTTAACGAGGGAGGTCCTCAGCTCCCAGATGTGCCGGCCACGGGAGGCCGCGGGGAGAGGACGCGTGGCAGCCGAAGGACGGGGCAGCACAGGCACTCCAAGGCAGCTATTCCCAGTTTTCCAGGGCTACAACAGGATCCATTCACGTTTTCAGATGTGCACACAATCTTTACAGGTGACCAATACTGCTCCTGTGCCCAAACCCACCTGGCAGGGAGTGGGACTCGTGAAGCAGCCCAGAAACCACCCCGCTCTCACCCCACCTGGCCACGCTCCTGCTGCAAAATGCCCCACGTAAACACCCAGCTTTGATCAACAGAAAGCTAAATAAATTCTGTGCAGCAGCGATTTACAACCCTGGCACAAACCAGGATAGGGGGGACCAGCAGCAGCTCCCTGATCTCATTTTCATGCACGACGCTCCAGAGGCGAGCGCTCGGAATCGGCAGCGGCGCAGAAATCGCCCAGCGAAAATTGGTATTAATTTCAAACACTGCACACATTTGTAATCAGAGGTGCTCTCTGTTACAAAAGCTGGATATTACACGGGGAATTCGGGGGATGAAGGCCTTAATCCAGGCTCTGACAGCCCGGCCACCCCCTCCTCTCGCCGAGAGCTGTTCCACTGCGTAATTGCTCAGCGGAGCAGCCGCTGATTTTCCTGCTCTATCCCCAGGCTCCCCTGCACTCACCAGGCTCTTTATTCAAGCAAATTGCCACGGGGATGAAGTTATTTAGCCATATGAGAAAGATAAATTCGGGGGGCCGGCCACACGACAAGCACAAGCAGCAGCTGAACGTCTACTGTGGCAGGGCGAGACAGAAGGTAGGACTGAGGCAGCTCCACAAGCCTGGATTTCATACTCCCAGTGACATGTGCATTTTGACAACAGCAGCCAGTTGTCTCACACATGCATGTTTCTCTCCCTTTTTTTTTCCCCCCTCAGATAGAAAGAAGTGCCAAGAACCTGGCTCCTCTTCAGGAAAACACGTTCAAAAATTCTCCGTTCAAACAGATGGTCAAATACCGGTCTTCTGGTTTGCTACTCACTTCTTTTTATTTAAATAAACTAATTTTAAAATGGTTTTCGCAGCATTTCCACAAAGAATTTAAAAAAAGGAAAAGGCTCTTCCCCCAGAGGGTGCTGGGCACTGCCCAGGCTCCCCAGGGAATGGGCACGGCCCCGAGGCTGCCGGAGCCCCAGGAGAGTTTGGACACCGCTCCCAGGGATGGACAGGGTGGGATTAGTTGGGGTGTCTGTGTTGGATCAATGATCCTTCCAACTCAGGATAGTCCATGATTCTGTGATTTTGGGTATTTCCTTAACACAACCACCGTGCTAAACAACAATTCAGAAACCGTGAGTGCCTGAGGATCAAAGACCGAGGAACCATCGCTGCCACACGAGACTAAAGCTGCAAAGGAATCCCTGGACCACCTTCCCAACAGAGCACCTGGGTAAAACAAACCCCAAAAGCCAACAAAAGCAGCCTAGATTGAGCTTTTCAACCCCCACCATCTGCTTCTCTCGATAGGTTTAGGACATAGTTTAGGAAATATGTGGAGAGGTATCCTGGAAGTCCAATTAAAGGAAGGTACCCCCACAGGCACCATATAAATGCAATATTGCATCATATAATCTGATCTTTACCTAAAAACTGGCAAGGAAGCACTAATATATGAGCTTGCAACTCCATGGAAAGAGGGTTTACTGCTGGAATTTTCGTAGCAGCTGCAACGACATTTAAGAACTTAATTCTGAGATGCACTCACTGATGTATTTGCAGTGTCTGTCCAGAAGGGCAGATGTGATGGGTCCCCAAAACCTGGCAGTGATTTGAAGGGAGATCAATGGAATTTTAAGTTTTTCAGCATTCAGGAAAACATATTACACTTTAAAAATATATTAAAATTACCTCAAGCTGCATAGAATCTGCAGGGTTGGATGGGATACTGGGAAGGAATTGTTCCCTGAGAGGGTGGGGAGGCCCTGGCACAGGGTGCCCAGAGCAGCTGTGGCTGCCCCTGGATCCCTGGCAGTGCCCAAGGCCAGGCTGGACATTGGGGCCTGGAGCAGCCTGGGATGGTGGAAGGTGTCCCTGCCCATGGCAGGGGTGGAATGGGATGAGGTTTAAGGTCCCTCCCAAACCAAACCATGCTGGGATTCCATGATAAACAGGCTGAGCTAGACCCAGTGTTCTATCTCCTGCAGAAGGAGAGGACGGTGATTGATTAACCACTGAGATAAATGGGAACACAGCAGAGCCGGCCCCTGAGCAATTAAGTTCCCCTCATTACCCAGAGACAGGACTCGGGAGCAGAGCAGAGCATGCTCTACTTTCACTGCAAAGCTCCTGACAGCCAGGGCAGACTGTGCTAAGCCAATTAGAGAGGGCCAGCCTTAAAAAAAAAAAAAATCACTGTAATGTGAGTGCAGCCAGAGAGGTAAAGCACACTCTGTCCCCATCAAATGCCTCATCTGAAAGAGCCACCACGATGCTAATCCAAGTTTCTGCAGCACTTTCAACTCTCACGCAGCCAGGTTATTAATAACCCAGAAGATGGAAGGAACAGGCTATTTAGTTTCAAGATAATGAAGCAGGAGGGACTGCAATTATGGTAGAAAATTGGATTGTACTTTGACATGAGCGTAACGAGTTTGAGAAATAGAGGGGAAAAATAAAAACAGCATCACGGGGACAAAAGTAGGGACAAACTATCTGTGGAAAGGTGGGGCAGGATGGCAAAAACCTCTGGCACAACAGAGGAGAGCAGCTGGGAATTCCTGCAGAGTGCAGACGAGGGGACAGCTTGTCCTTAGCCCGGGTCACCCTGCCAGCCTCAGCCTGTATGGATCTGGACAGGGCATCCCATGGAAGATAAGGACCTAAATCTGCCTAGAAAACACCCAGTCACAAAAATAAGCACGTGAACCATAGTTATTTAAGATGAGGAAAGAGAGAAGAGGTGCAGGATCTTCCTAAGAAATAAACTGTTGATCCCATTTTAGGGCAAGAGAAATACTTTTCCCAGTCATTCATTATTATGGTCCCAGGTAAACAGGCAAGAATATCAAGTGGGAGCAGACATACAAAGCTCTACACCCCAATTCCAGGGATAAACCTTGGGTTCAGACACCCCTCAGTCCAACATGAAGCAGTAACACAGCTTTTATCAGACACCCACTGCACATCGATACACAAAAACTGTGGCACTGAGCAAATAAAAGCTGAACACGTTGTGTGTCCTCAGAGCTCAGAAGCGTTTCTGACAGATGAAAGGGGAGGAAAAACAACCCCCAGGAACCTGTGGGGAACCCCCTCCCTCCTCTGACACTCACCCAGAGCCCTCACACCCACCCAGCCTCCCAAATACCAGGAGCCTCTGGCAGCCACAAGCTGACAAGGAGCTACAATTCAGTCCCTGCTCCCATTTCTACTAATAGCTCGTTTTGTCATCTTTTTTTCTTTCCTTTTCTTGGTTTATTTTACTGACAGCAGGTGCAGAGAGTTGCTTACACCTCACACCCACTAATTGTATATACACAAGTCTAATTTTAAAAGCTTATTTTTATCAAAGCAGCCAGAGACAAAAAAACCCCAGCGAGTCAGCTTCTTCAGGCAGGATGTGATACCACTTCAGCACCCTCCTACCTTCTTCCATCACCAGTCTTTTCCAGTTTTAAACCTTTACAGCCCAAACCAGCACTTTCCAAACAAAGTTCCTCACAAAGTCAGCCCCATGATTTCAAATATCATCGCTTTTTTTTTTGGCTGCAGCTCCTTCTAAGTTGGCTTCTCAGGCTCTTCATCTTCCAGACAAACCCATCCCAGCTTTCAGTCTAACACAAAATTCATCTGCTCAAAATTTCTCCTTGACTTCACAAGCTTCAAATGTAATTGCAAAATCTTTTAACGTGTACTAACAAACCCGAAACAGATCACTTATCACAGAGATAAGCCCCAAAATTCCCTCCCATGAGCACTGACGCACAGATCTCAGGCCTTTTCTTACCCCTCTTGCCTTTTTAAACATCCCTTTGCTTTCTGTACCTCGCCAGCTTCTATAATAGCTGTCCTGTCATTACAGTCTGACATCACAAATAGCAACCCTGAAGTTAAAACTGGACTTAGCAGTGATTACACCATAATCTGCCCTAAAACGGGCACAAACACCTGCTGACAAGCAAATCAAGAGGGCTGTTGAGAATTCAACACACTGTGAATAAAACCAGGTACTTGCCATGCCCTGCTTTCTGAGACAACTTCCCAAAACAACAAATGCAACAGACTCAGTGGAATGGGGGGGGGGAAAAAGCTCCCAATAAGAAATCAAATACAAGCTGAACAAGGAACATCCTCAAAGAAAAATATTAAAATCTGGCTCTGAGATCAGGAGTGAGACAGTGAGCTCTGATTTAGAAATACATCCTGAAGTAGTATTTGAGAAATAAAGCAGAAGGCAGGTCCAGCAGGAGCCACTCCAAACTGGCTTCAAGAGCAGCAGCAAGCAGGGAGCACTGGAGACTCAAAATCCTGGAATCACAGAAGTGTTTAGGCTGGAAAAACCCCCTTAGATCACCAACCCAGCACTGCCAAAGCCACCACTAACCCACGTCCCCACGAGTTGTTTTGAGCACTTCCAGGGACACCGATTCCACCACTGCCCTGAACAGCCTGTTCCAATGCTCAACAACCCTTCTGGTGAAAAAATTCTCCTTAATATCCAACCTAAACCTCCTCTGGCACAACTCGAGGCCGTTTCCTCTTCCACCATCACTCGTTACTTGGGAAAAGTCACTTTTACTCCTGTTAAGAGCCTGAAGTTGTAATAAACATTATAAATCTGCTTTACAGTTTTTACCTGAGACACAACCTTCAGAGGAGCCCGTTAGGAGAAGGACACAAATGCCACAGACATTATTTCCCAAAAATCTTTGGGCATTCAAGGTGCAAGGTGTTCAAGGGAACACCTTAGAGACGTTTGAGGCACGCAACCTAAAAGGGAAGCCCTTCCTGGCAATCTGCTTCCTCAGCACCTTCTGAAGAGCAAATACTTGAGTTTTTCCTTTAATTAACAGAGCTCCTTATTTGTGTGACACTTTAAACAGTCCCCAGCCCGACAGCTGGAACAGAGAGGTTTTCAAAGGATTCTCTAACCCACACAGGCAGTCCCGGGAGGGTGAGGAGAGGGAAGGGCTCCAGAGGGGAGAGGGCAGAATACATAAACACAACTCTTTTATGCTGAGCCTGAAAGGCTCCAAAAGCCCAAGAGAACCCTCTGCAGCAGGGCTTTAAAAGGATCAAAAAAGAGACAAGTGGTGTTTTATATCTGGGTGTCAGCATGAAATGCCAAATAAAAATAATCACTCCGTACTGTTATAGCAAAAAGGCAGACAAAGAACTGAAAAGAGGTAATTTTGAAACACATGTCCCAAGTCATGGCTGTCTCCTGAACACGAGACAACGTCTGCCTGTGGGTTTACAGGCCAAAAAAAAACCCTTCAGCTGCCCCAAAGTGCTGAGGGGCTTGTGAAAACTGCACCAAGGATCTGAAACCAACACGGAGAATTTCAGCTTCCTCGGGTTGTGTAGCCCAAGAATCACAAAATGCAACTTTAAGGTTAATGGGGATTTTTGGAATTCACATTGGGATTCTTGCAAAAGCTCGCCGTGTAAGCTCTGTGTCAACTTTTACACGTGTGATGGTGATTTTGTGGAATTCCAAAAAATCCTGAACGAAAGGCATGGATGTTTCCAAGGAAAGCACCCAAGGACATCCTCACAGGACACAGTGCTCTGCTCTTCATTTCCAGTTCAGGCAGCTGCTCGCCGAGGACAGAGCACACAGATTAGTCTGGGACACATCCTCCTTTTAGTCACCAAAGATCAAATTTGGGTGTTTAGTAAATACGGCCTTCCTACGTATTTGAAAAATATTAACTGGATAAAAATAGCAAGTAGCTTCTGCAAAGAGACTGGCAGCTTCAGGAATTGTTCACAGCAGGCAGAGATACATGAACCATGAGGAGAAGGGGACAAGAATCTCAGTGCTGCAGAGGGGAGAAATTGTCCAATTCTGCTGCAGCTCCTGTGTTCTGTTCAACCCAAACCACCAAACTGACCCCACCCCGATGTTAAATCTCTCAGCACAACCAGGTGCAAGCAAAGGAGAATCCCAGAGTGGTTTGGGTTGGAAGAGACTTCAAAGCCCATCCTAATTCCAGCCCTTGTCATGGGAAGAGATACCTTCCACGAGACCTGGCTGCTCCAAGCCTGGCCTTGAACACTCCCAGGGATGGGGAGTCTTTTTTTATCCCTTTGCTTTTTTCTCCCAGCTCCATTCTTGGATTCAGCCCAGGATCAGACCTGAATGAAGACACCTGGAAGGTCATCCCAGTTGATAGATTATGCCTGAACTTTCTGCATAGATATTGTGTAAGGGTCTGGGACCAGGAGAAAATCTCTTAAGAGGATGTGAACAAAAGCAGCTGAAATTTTAAAGCACTCTTCCTCAATCCTCCTTGCATAATTACCCTTTGCTGAGGAAGCATCAGACAGAAATAGGGACTCGAGATAAACTGAAAAACACAGACATCCCTCCCTCAAGATGTAATTTCTACACAGAGTCAGAATCCTTTAGGTTGGAAAAGGCTTGAAGATCATCAATGCATGTTTTTGTTACAGGCTGGCAACTTATTTTCACGATTTGCTTCAAAGGGAAGGCTGAGGGTGACACTTCATTTAGTATTTCAATAATAAACACGACCATTCCTGCTGTTTTATGACCATTCAAGTGATACACTGCTCACTGTGGTACCAAAAAAAGTTACGTGGTGAAGGCTGCAATAGTGTAAAATTATTTTTTAGGTCAAGTTTGGAAGGAGAGTAAATGATCACAGCTTTCTGAAAAACACCTTAAAGGCTTTATTCTATACCTTTTACTGGGGGAAGATTTCATTTTTATTATAAGTTCCTCCACACAAAAAGATGAAACCTCCACTGACTGCAACAGCTACTTGCTGCCTCAAGTCAGGAGGCTGGATGGCTTTTATGCTTTTTAAAACACTAAAAATAATTACTCCTCATGAAATGAATAAATAACTCTTAAATACATCCTAAAGTACGTAGAGAAAAAACCTCCTTTTTTTGTCATCCCGGCTGAGACACCACAGTTTCTCTTTTTTTGTTTGTTTTATTAGACTCACTGGAAAAAAAAAAGTACTGAAATAATCATGACATGACTTAAAATATTCACAGACATGCCAGAGATGTGGAAAAGCCTTCAAGTCATGTTTCACACCTCCGTGGCTTTTTGGAAACAAAACCCAAACAGTAACAGAATCCTCCTGACACTCGCTGCTCCTGTAAACTTCAGTTCACCTTGGTCTGCAGAGAATTCAGTCTCAAATTCCACACACACCACACATTTCACTCTGCTCCTACAGGCAGAATTAAATTTTAGATGGGAGGAAATAAAGACACCAGGTTTCCCACACCTTACTTGTTGTTTCAGCAGGTGAAGCACCCAGCAATAGTAGTTTTTGTTTCAATCACTTAGAAGGTCCTTAGAAGACCACAAATCCCTAGGATTCCTTATTTCCCATCATTTCCTCGTTGTATCATCACAGAAAAAAAATGGGAAGTCGCACACTTATTAAATTCCCACTTCCCCCAGGGTAAGACGTTGCTGCTTTCCTCACATCTGAGTCAGAACGTGTCACTCAGGAGCACAGCTGAGTGCATGCTCAATATGCAAAGCAAGAGTCTCAAGGCCTCTTTTCTTCCCAATAAAAACTTACTCTTTGAGAAAACAAAGGTTTGCAAGTTACAAACAAATTAGGGACCGAAAAGTTCTGAACAGAACTAAAAACTGGGGCAGGCAGTGAGAGAAAACTCCTTTCCACTGGGAAGTGTAGGATTCCTCCTTACAGTGGGGAGGTGGTGATGGGCAGCAAGAGAAATCTCTCACTTGGAGAGCTGAAGGAAACGTGAAGCCTTCTTTACACAGCTCAAATTCCTTTCCTGCAATGCTGAAGCCTTCAAGGCCTGCAGGAGAAGTGGCACTCGTCTGAGGCAGGGCAGGTTTCGTGGTAATTGTAGCAATTTAGAAGGCAAAGGAGAGCAGGAACAGCAGTCCCTGGCCCTAATCACCACCTTCTCGTGAAGCAAATATCCATCACTCCACCCATTAGGCACTGATTTTATGATGCCTGAGAAATTCAGCTGTTAGGGAGCCACTCCAAATCAGCAAACTCGGGTTTTTCTTAGCTGATGGAGCAGCTGACACCTGAACCTCTGATATAAATCCTCCTCTTGATCCAATTTAACAATCTGGCACATTTACACACCCTCAGAAAAGGAAGAGGGGACGATCCACAAGGGTCTCTAACACAAAGGATTTACACTTTCTTTTCTAGGGACTTGTTTGAAGGACCTAAAAGTGCTCAAGGCCAGGTTGGACAGGGCTTGGAGCAAACTGGGATAGGGGAAGGTGTCCCTGCCTGTGGCAGGGGATGGAATGGGGGGAGCTTTAAAGTCCCTCCAAACCATCCTGTGGTTCTGTGATTCTCTGACAAACAACTGAAACACTACCAAATCACTACAGATGTTTGCTGAGGGCAGTTTATACGGCTTGAATTTCCTTTAATGCTGACTTGATTGGAAACCTTGACCTTATCCCTTACACGGCGAATTAGAGCTCTTAATTATTCCAGTTTCCCTCCTGTTAATGAAATGCAACAGTGTCATTAGTGAGGCTTGTCAGCCACACTTATGCGCGGGGAAATGATTTGACACAGCTTTTGTCATCCAATCCTTTCAAGAAAAAACAGTCACAACGTCACTCAGGCACTGTAAATAAAAATCCTTCAAGACAAAGAGGACAGATGGCAACGCTCCCAAGGAACACCACCTAAAATATTCATCCTTCAGGAGGAGAGGAGGGTTACCCCTGTCAACAGTCACTAGATTTGAATCTTCCAAGGGGAGAAAAAAACCAAATATCTCCTGTTCATGAAGTGAGGGGAGAGATCTGTCAGGAGAGTGATTTTTGCTGAAGATGTGCTGCACTCACTGACACTACACCCTGTATCAGCATTTCCCACTGTCAGCATCCAGAAGCACGATCCACACACACACTGCTGTGCTGGGGCTCAATCACCATCATCGATTATCACTGTCAGTTCTAGCTACAAAGCAGCAAAAACACTGAAGGCAAACTTACAAACTGCAAGGCCTCAGTGTTAGTGCAATTCCACAGAAAAAGCCTCGTCCATCCCTCCTCCCTTCCCCTCTCCTCCCATTTTAACCACAATTCCAGGCTGTTAAAATGTCACCTACCAAGCTACAACAGCTTCCTTTGGTACGAGTTAATTAGGAACAAATGTTATCAGAGATGCATGAAACTACAAACTACTGCTGGAGAGACAACTACAGCAAGAGACAAAAACAGTGAGATGTACTAAAGACTTGAAATCAAAAGGAAACAACTCAAGATGATACACAAAACAAGGGGGGGAAAACGCTCTAGCACAGAAACCACCATCTGTCCCTTCAAAACGAGAGCTGCCATGAAGACAATGTATAGTTACCTGCATCCATATCTGCAAAGAAGGGAACAGCCAGTAAGGAAAAGAAGGAACCAGAAATTCAGTGTTTCAGAGTTGGATTTAAAAGTTCATAAGGAGAACAGATAGAGAAAAATAATCAAAAAAGTAGTTACTGTAAGATACACCTCAATAAGGTACTGTGATATTTTTGATTTCAAGCTATAAACTTGGATTAATGTTAAACACTACAGCGTACCAATTAATTTTCTATGCCATAAGAACATTAAAAAAAAAAGACCAAATATTTAATATATTAAACAGTAAGCAAGTTACACCTTTAAGTTTAGGCTGGTGAAGTTTTATTAATTCTCCCAACATCCTGATTGTACAGAAATCCACCACTACAGACAGTAAATGTGACTTTCAACAGCCAAGTGAAAGCAGCAGCACTACAGAGAGCAGTCAACTCCTCTCCATCAGGACTAATTCCCATATGGACACACACTGGGGGCCAAAGTATTTAAAGCAGTCATGGAAAATCTCCAATTATTCTCCTTGTACATACTTAGCTCAGCCTGGAGAATGTTAAAGCGAAAAAATCTCCACGGATTTTTAAGTAGCAAATGGGATTTTTTTTTTTTTGCTAATTCAGTCCTGCATGATCAAAAATGAGTCAGGATGTAGTTTGTGGGGGAAAAAGAGGAGTGGGATTTGTGCATGCACGTACCTTCAGGTGACTCCTCCTGGACGTAGGTGCCGGTCAGGTACCGGTGCACCAGCGCAGACTTCCCACTCGCCAGGTTACCCACGATCCCCTGGAATTTAAAATTAACAGTAATTTTTAAAAAAGGAACAAAGAATTCAACTGCAATTAATCCCTGTAAAAAGCAGTCTACTCAAGCAAAATCTTCACACAGAAGGAACATCCCCAACAACAGACACAGGGCAAAATATGCCAAGAGATAAAGCAACCAGCAGAGTGGTTTGGGGTGGAAAGGACATTAAAAATCATCTTGTCCCCCCACTTCCACTGTCCCAGGTTGCCCCAAGCCCCATCCAACCTGGCCTTGGGCACTCCCAGGGATCCAGGGGCAGCCACAGCTTCTCTGGGCACCCTGTGCCAGGGCCTCCCCACCCTCCCCGGGAACAATTTCAGCCCACCACCACAGGAGCCTTCTTCCTGGAGGTGCTCAAATGCCAAAAGACTCAGGGATATCTGGGGTTTGTGGCTTTAAAGGGAACAGAGCTGAGGACACCGTGCTCCCTTCTCGGGGGAGGTGATGGAAACTCCTTTCCCCCTTGCAAAGCAGCCCAGCCTGCTCTGCTCTCTGCTGTTCACCTGACCCTCACCAGAGGCTCAGAACAGAAGGTCCCTGGGGATGAGATGAACTCTGCTGATTGCCCGAGGCTGCCAAACGAGCTGCACATCCCTGCACGCTCTCCACCCCTTCTTCTCCATCCTAAGTGGCAAGAAACCACCCTCCTTATCAACCACGGCTTGACAGGAGCCAGCCACGTGTGCTGGCACCCCAACCACCCCAAATTCCCCCCTGTGCCTTGGGCTGACCCCACAGTGTGGGCAGCAGGGGAGGGGGGAGTTCCAGGATGAGTCAAGGGAAGAAAACAACATCTCTCACACACGTCCCTCGCCCCCAGAACGTGAAGCAACCTCTCCAATAAATGACTTTTCCCTCCATTATATGCCCATGAACTGCAGTAAGTTTGTCTGCTCCCACTCACAGCACAAAGCCATCAATACCTGAGGGAACCCTGTGAGGAAACAGCTTGGCCTCTGCACCTCCTCTCATCACCAAACTGACACCACCTCCCTTCTCAATGAGAAGTTCCTTCCCACTTTTTTTTGCCTACAATGTACAAAATCCTCCCTGTTCAGGATTCACCACCACTCAGAAATACTTAATTTAGTATGTGATAGCTGAACTGTATTTTTAATGGTCAACACATTTGGCCAAAACACAGTTTTCCAGTGAAACCCTCACTTACAAGTGGTTAGCCCTTTGTGGATGGAAATTAATGTTATTCTATATTACACTCATGCCAAATTTGTAACTGCCAGGGACAAAAGAAAAGCATCAACTTGGGGGTCCAGTGAGAGGCAACATCCCATGGCTGGGATGTCTTATTCTAGAGACCCCCAATATTTGACAGACATCAAATGATTCAAGAACAGCGTTTTGTTTTTTTTTTTTTTCTTAATATCCCAAAGGTCATATCAGGATACACCGTTTGACAGCACTTCAGGTTCTCTGATACACTCCTACAAACTAGGAGCAACAAATTCTGCACTGGAAAAAAAATAAAAAAATCTGACTTCTGACACAGTTTCCCTCTCCATCAGCATTAATATTTGCTTTAAGGCTGAGCCCCCGCAGTAGGACAGAAATGCCAGCCCGTTTTCACAGCAGTCATATTCCTCTCTCTCCCCTGTTTTACACACAAACAACCCGAGTCATCTCCATTTATTTATGGAGATGTCTGAAAGGCACCAAGTTATGACAAGCATGTTAGGGAACAGAAATACCACCCTACAAAATTCAGCTACAACTCACTGCTCTTTTCAGTTACTACTTGTGCAACACTGAATCATTTATCTGCATGTGCCAGACACGCTGGAAAACAAACCCAAGCCACTTTGCCCACTCCTCCTAAAGCCTGTTGGGAAAAATCAGAAACTATTGATGGCACTTGGCATTTTAAAGCTGTCCAGGAGAGGAGCCTCGCTGCACTTTGCATATTTTTTGCAAGAAATTCAGTGATTTTATCCAGCAATAGCTCATGTTTGTTCTGCCTAACACATCCTTATTGAATATTTGAATAAACAGGAGCCAGGAATACCGAAGGTGCTGGTCTCACCACGCTCTTGACCACAATAAAAGCACCAAAATCCGGAAGTAAAACTGAAGTATTGGATCAGCAGGAACCAATTATAGAATCCCAGACTGGTTTGGGTTGGAAGGGACCTTAAAGCCCATCCACTCCCACCCCCTGCCATGGGCAGGGACACCTTCCACTATCCCAGGTTGCTCCAAACCCCCTCCAAGGTGGCCTTGAACATCCTTCTGAACACTGGAAAGAAACCAAGCCTCATGTTGCTAAAAAAAGGAGGCAGAGACTGGTGTTCTTTGCTCAAAGGCACCCTGAAAAAATACCTTCCCCAGCTGCAGCCCTGGGGGCTCTCTCTGCTCTCCCAGAGGCAGTTTCTGTTCCCTTTACAATTCTGCAGAGCCCAAAGGCTACAGCAGCAGCCGCTCTAGAAAGAAATCAAAAACAAATATCAACCAACCAGCTCGATTTAAGGACCTCCCAGCCTGTAGAGGAGCACAACCTCTCCCCTGAACACGGCCCTGATGTTCCTCAGCCACGAGGAGCACCGGGGATGAAGCTGGAAGCCAGGGAATGACAGAGAGGTGACCCAGGGCCCCAGCTCCTCCCCAAGGGCAGATGTGCAGGGAAGGCAGAGCAGCTTCCAGCTGGGCTTCCCCATTTGCCCTTCCTGCTGGGTGGGAAACAGAGGGGTAGAAACTTCCACAAGCACTAATGAGTTCAATTGACAGCCCTGGAAAGAGCTTGGGTTGATGTCATGATAAAGGTATACAGACCTTAAGCAGAAGAATTATAAACCTATGTTTCTATAGTTATAAGTAGAAGTGCATGTTGGGTGATAGGGTGAAGGGTCTTTAAGTACAGTAATGTGATTTTATAGTTTAAGTTAAGAATTTAGATGTTATAATGGAAGTATATGTGCACATGAGAGTTAACAAGTTATTGGTCAAGAAACAGCCACAAAAAATATCAGAGGTGAGAGGTTATAAAGTCAAAACAAAGCTTCATGTTAATTTCTTACTGGACCAGAAAGTTCTAAATTGCCATGTAACTTTGAAACTCGTGGCTTTTCTTCTGTTATGGCGACCTGTTGCTTAAACCTTGGCCTCTGACACTGGTGCCTTGTTGGTTTTTCAAGCAATAAATCGTGAATAACCACGATGGTCCCATCTCTGGGATCAGGCTCTGGCACTGCTGGAGCACAAGTTCGTTCCCAGGCACAGCTGGTGCTGCAGGCTTCCATCATTTGCACTGCTATAATCCAATTATTATTTTTGTAATGGCACAAGTTCTGCTTTTACCCTTAGACAGCCATCTCGTGGCAGGCTGACCACTGCAAATCAATTCCCTGCAGCAGCCACGCAGCTGAGATTTGTTTTCCTGCCCCTGGTTCAGGCAACACAGGGGCAAAACACCCCAAATAAGCTCCTACAATGCAGCCAGGCTATCACAAGAGGAAAAAAATGTACCCTGAGACCATCACCTGGTGCTTGTGAATCATTTCTGTTCTGAATTACAGCATGGGGTACCTGCAGCCCTGATCTCACCTGCAATTCCCAATTTTCTTGGTGGGTGCTGTGCATTAGCAGGGCTCAGAGAAGGGGAAGGGATGTGCAAGGAAAGGCAGGATGAGGCAGCTAACAGTGCTGGACTCCCCTGCAACCAACACCTGCCAGTCCTGAATTCCTGGTGTTTCATTGTGGGAGGTTTTGGGGTCTTCCCAATGACACCACCTGTTGAACAAACCCTGGTGACCCTTCCTGCATTAGAGAGTTCCATCCACTGCCTGCCAGATTTTTCTTGTACTCACCTTGAGCACTGCTAAAATCAAAGCAGCCACAGAACTGCAGTTGTGAGGATGCTGCTCCCATGAAAATGCCTCCCTAAGTGCATTTATCCCACTAAGTGTGGCCTTGCAGATTCTCTCACCTCCATAACCCACTGTCATCAACTCAGATTTGGGAAGAGTTGTCTGCCACACGAGAAGTGGGCTGGTAAAGCCTGGCCCAGTTGACCACTCCTAAATTGAGATGGATTTGCCCAGTTCTGAGTGGCAAAGGGAGCCAGGATTGGAGCAGTGATCCTGTTCCAGCTGGGAAATGGGAGCTGAGCCACCTGCCACAGGCACTTCTGAATTCTGCACCTCTGTCCTTCTGCAGGGTTTGAGGAGTTCACTGTGTATCACTAAATCTGGATTTCCACGTGGCAAACTTCCCAGGGACCTGCTCTCTGTGCTGCTGGTTTGGTACCCACTACCCAGAGGGTTCATTCCTCCTCTCAGCCTCCCTCTTCACACCTCTGAAAAGGGAAAACCTGGGAAACTCTCCTGACCTGCCTCTTATTTTTGCTTTTTCTTCCAGCTATGTGGAAAAAACTCAGCCAAGGGAAAAGATGCTGTAAGCAGCTGTTAAATCACTGTTCATTGTTACAGTAAAACGTAGGTTTTGATTCACTAAATGAACTTTAAAAACATCCTATTTTTTTTATTCCGTATCAATTCAATTGAATTCTTTAAAGAGAGGGAGAAAAAGACATTTGGGCCTTGAAGAAATCATGAAAACTTAATATGGGGAGATAAAATGAGCTTTACATGTCAGCTGCTAACTTCCACTGCCCTCACAAGACTTCCCTGCTGGGAAGATCCCCCTTGGAAGCTGGTTCATGGAGCAGAACAAATTCAAACAGCAACCAAATACTGAGAGATCTTTGAAGTCTGATTATAAATACTGAATATACATCATCTTCCTAAAGATAGCCTCAACCCTGGAAGTGTTCAGGTTGGATGGGGATTGGAGCAAAACCTGGGATAGCGTGGAAGGTGAGGCAGGGGGGTGGAATGAGATGAGCTACAAGATCCCTCCCACCCCAAACCATTCTGTGAGTCTGTTACAGATACGTAGAGGAAAAATTCTTTACTCATTAAAATTCCTTCCCACATTTTTCCCCAACAGCAGCTTGAATGAAGCATGGAGGAGCCACACTCGTGTGTGACATCTGCAGGATATTTCCCAAGATGGGAGCAAACACAAACTCACCACTTTCAGCTCCGGTACAGATCGGCTCAGCGTCCATTCCTGGCTATTTACAAAGGCATCTGTGGAAGAGGAAAACATTCCCAACATCAGGATAAGGACATTTAATGCTCTGCTGCACACGATTTCACGCCATGGCCTTGGGAATGCGAGACCAAAAGTCACGCCTGAGCTTGGGAGGCTGACAGGCCAACGTGACAGAGACCAGGGGTTTGGGGAAAGGATCTAAAAAATTCCAGAAATTCCCATTCTGCACGGATCTGCTCTCAGCAGCACCCACATCACCAGCAAGCTCAGACTAACTCCAGGCCCTTGGGGTCGTAAAAAGGCTCTTCCAGGGTGTACCTGGTTAAACCATTTCCCCTCCACAGCACCTCATTCCTTCCCTACAGGAAAAGCCTTGGATTTGTCACATTAAATGTCACCAACTGCAGCTGCCACCATCTGCAGTTGCTTCTCCACCCAGGTAAATAAGAAAATTTGCTGCTTCTGAAACATGTTATTTTCTACTGCACATCACACTTAATGTCAGCAACTGCAGCAGCCAGACTCAGTGGGAACATCCCTGCCCAGGAAGGGGAAAATCTCTCTTTATTCCTCAAACATGCTATTTTTTCAGTAGCATAATCTAGGCAGAAGTAAACCATTATAAAATTAAATAAAATCTACTGGGGGGCAGAGGTTGATTTCTTGAAGAAAGACAAGTTCATCACTGCTCCCACCAGAAATGAAGTCCTTTGGGCTGCACCTGGCTCCAGCCTCACCGGCAATTCCACCCCAAAGAACAGAAATAAGGCTCTCTATTTTTCTGTCTTTAAAAACATTTATCATTTGGTTCCTTTCATAAAGGAAAGCTGTAAGCAAACAGACAGCGATGTTTCTGTTACAAACCCGACGTGGATCCTGATTTAACCCCTCCAGGACCGGGCACACCAGCTGAATGCCTGCCCAGGATGCTCCTACTGAGCAGATCAGCTCCAGCTCCACAGAAATGAAGCAGCCCCGAGATTCCCGGTGTTCCAATCAACTCCTGGTAATAACAGGTGGAAGTTTATTCCTGACCACGTTGTTTTTAAGCGAGCAAAGGTCCTGCAAGCCATTGCTACCCTGTCAGCAGGAGGAGAAGGCTGTTTCATTTCATCTTTTGATCTGGAGAGTAAAGAAATTGGAGGCAATTTCCTACTCCAGAAGTGACCCTCATTAACTTCAGAAACCATCCAAGCTTTCCCAGCACCCACCTAAAAACAATCACAAAGCAAACTTTTATTTTCCAGTGTATCTATCTCTAATAAATATATTGCTTTTGCCTCAATATCACAAAAAGAAAGACCTATTAGCCAGGAATTAGGAAACCTTCTCCAGTTTTATTTAATGCTTCGTGTTTCAGCTATGAATAAATCCTGTGTGTATCTACATGAAAACACATGGAAAATAATCACTAATTTTGGTACAGATCTGAGCTGCCTCCCACACAGCAGGGAAACCAAAGGCTCAGAGTGAAATGCTCTGAAGACTTGGGTTAACCTTTGGCATTCCAGGGGCAAGAGAAGACACTGTGGTCACTCAGCTCCTGTTCCATGACCTGAAGTCCCACTGGACCAAAACGCCCAGGAAGACCTTTCTGTACCACACCCCGGTGACAATACCTTGAGATGGAGGCAAAACAAGCAGCAATTCTCATGATTAAGGCATTCCAAAGGGACCACAGCACGGTCTGGGATATTTTCCTACCTTCCTGTGGGAAGGAATATTTCCCCAGACAGGGAGCAATGGAATGGGGAGCGTTAGATCGGGTATGAGGAAAAATTTCCCTGCCCTAACAGGAAACTGTCAATTCTCATGGTTTGCTTGGAGCTGCTGTGGATTTGGGAAGGAGCAGCCAAGGTTGAACGACTCGAGGAGGTTTCAGCTCATCTCCAGACTCTCAGGAGTCAAGGAAAACCATCAGGCTTGGGCAGGTATTATCCCTGACTCGTGGAGGTTTATTTGTGGGAAACCAAGTGGGAGAGCTCCCTATTAATGTCAACAAGCTTCCATAAAAGAGAAGCACTGGATTTTATCACCATGGGAGATGAAAAAAAGAGATGAGTGAGCAAATCACTGCTACTGACTCGGAGAGCTGCAAAAAAACCTGCCAAGCCAAAGGGCAGCTGCACAAGGGTAACGAGAACACCACAAATCCTGTTGCTTTTCTTTAAAATAAATCCCTTAAAATATTATTTTGGAAGACCTGTGCATTCCCTAAGGACAAATCAGGGAGGCAATGAAAGCTAAAATTCCAGAAAGCACAGAGGCTGAAAGACAAAGCAGAAGGAGGGCAGCTGCAGAGAGAAAGGGTGACCCAGCCCAAGGATTTATTCCTCAAAATGCACCAAGACCCCACACCAGGACCTTCCAAAACTGTCTCAGATCTCAAGGACCCTCAATAAGGGCAATATATGCATTTTAATCCTGATTAGCAATGTAAGAAAGAAAATAAAATTCACTTGACGTGGTGTTAAGACTTCTTGACAAAGCCACCTTGCCTTTTTTTGCTAAGCCCTTGGTTACTGCCACACACACACACAGGTTTTGAGTGTTCAAAATAGTTAAGAACAGCTGAAATTCCATTTTATTGCCAAAATATGCCTGTTAAAAAGGAGAGAAAAATTTAAAAGAAGAAAAAAAGATTTAAAAAAAAATAGTAATAATAAAAAAAAAGCTTAACCTCAAACCCAACTAATTGAAACTAAAATTTCCCACTTCTGTTATCCGCAATTTGCGATGAATTTCCATAAGGTCTTCCAGTGCCCTTTAAAAAAATAAAACCAACACATTTCTGTTAGGAGATGCACGAGATTCCCCCTGAGTATCCCTTACACTGGCACGTTTACAAGGAATAACAACAGCTAAACACAGAATATGGCACGAAACAGCACCTGGTCTTTCAGCAGTGTGAGCTTCACGTGCCATCATTGGGATGGACGTGGAAGCACCCTCTGGCCAATTCAGCTTCTAGGAATGCCTCAGGAAGGAGTGATTTATTCCAAGTTAATCCCAAGATCCACAGAAATTGAGGTGAAAAGGTGAAAGACTTGCAGACAGAACATCACAAACAGGTTTGGGGATTTGCCTTTTTTTCCCTAAATCGAGAAAACTAACTTACAGCTCCAGCAGGAAACATGGATCCATCCAAGTGGAGCAAGCAGAGCCCCAATTGTGCCGTGCACAAAAATCCTCTGCTGAAGCTGCAGCCCCCCCACCACCACATGTTGATTTCAACATATTGGAAGAGATCTGCATGATAAATAGAACCACATGTACCAAGTTGATCAACTGGGGTCTTGTTTGCGTTGCTGCCCGGCTCTGGGATTGCAGTGAGCTCAACCTTCCCGCCCCACTACAGGCTCCCCACATGTGAGGGATGACTT
Source organism: Edolisoma coerulescens (assembly GCA_013397115.1). Classification (NCBI taxonomy): domain Eukaryota; kingdom Metazoa; phylum Chordata; class Aves; order Passeriformes; family Campephagidae; genus Edolisoma; species Edolisoma coerulescens. The sequence continues at coordinate 140,684 of VWZW01003650.1, read as the reverse complement.
CTGTCAATAATTAATCACAGTTGTACGTGCTGCTCGTTTCGTTTCTGCATCACTGATCAAAAGCTGCCAACATTCACAGTGTCACTCGTGTCTTTTTAAAACGTGCACCAAGAAGAGCCTCTCAGCTGCATTTTCTTCACAAGGTTTGCTCTGCCACAACAGAGGTCTTCGTTTTATTTCTCATTTCTTCTGTTTTTATTTCTACTGCTACACTAAAGCGTAAATTCCAACAGGATCCTTGGCTATTTTAAAAGCTCAGTTTAGCAACTCGGCCCCACCCAGAGGAACCTTCTGTCTCAGTTCCAGCATTGAGAATGAGATGTGGACTTTGGTTCCACCTCATGAATCCCAAAACGGTTTGGAAAGACCTTAAAGCTCATCTCATTCCCCAATGCCATGGGCAGGGACACCTTGCACTAGCCCAGGGTGCTCCAAGCCCCGTCCAGCCTGGCCTTGGACACTTCCAGGGATGGGGCAATGCCTGCTGAGGTGAAATCCTGGGGTTTGATGGCCATTCTTGCCCAGGTCTATGCAGTCCGTGGCACAGGACAGCAGCTGATTCCAAGGAGGTCTGACTGTTTCAACACCCTGCATATAAAAACCCTGCTTAAAATCTTCCAACAGAAAAATCTACTTCTTCAAATCCAGGAATGACCACCAAAATCTCAACAAATATTAGCAAAATAACGTCCATGAGAGAACACAGGGCCGAGGCCAATCCCACCATCCACGATTGGGAAGAGGGCAGGGAAGTCCCATGAAAACCAGAGATGTCTCACAGCCATTACAGCCAGAACCACAGCAAGGGCCTGTCTGTTCCCTGTCCAGCAGCCTGGCTCATCCCATCCTTGAGTATTTTTTACACTGGAGACCCTCTCCTAAATTAACTCCATCTCCTGCCATGGGCAACAGCAGCAAGGCAGCGAATGGGACCTCTGAGAAAATGTTTCTAACTGGGGCCAGTCAGATTTACAGCACCCTCTGCATCCTTTGGGTCCTTGCTGAGGAGAAAACCCCCACCAGCCAACACAGTGTCTGTTCATCGATATTTTAGGAGAGCCTGAGCTGCCCCAATATTACCACAGCACTGGGCAGTGCCAGCACAGCAGCCTCCCCATCACCAGCCCTGGATCCACTGACCTTGTTTTGCCCTTTTTTTTCCCACCCAAATCCCTCACCCTTGACTAGCAAAAAGCTGAGAAGCTCAGAGCTTCCTCCTCCTCTGATCCAGATGGAAACCCAATGGCAACCTGAGCAAAAGGAGCGAGGAGGGAAGGGAGGGCAGATATCTCTGCAGGATGACATGAAAAGACTTAAATCTTTCACAATTCCTGGAAAGTTCCTCAGCAAGAGCTTCCCTCAGGCAATCCCAACGTTACTTTGCTGTCCTTTTACATGAGGAAAAGCTGCAAATAAATAAAATATAGGAAAGCCAAGGGATCTCTCTGGAAACTCTCAGCTAAAGACCCTCTTTGCTAAGAACAGGAGCACTCAAAAACATAGGAATGAAGTTAAAAGTAACAGCCATGTCACACCCTGCTCTCCCCTTCAATCATTTCTGCATTACGAACAATATTTAGAGTTTCTCCTGCTTTGAAAAAAAAACCTGAGAGCAAAGAGTACAGAAAATATTCCTACAAGCTCCCACTTGCCCACAAGGATGCAGATGAGGCCACACATCTCTCTCCTGGAGCTGTATCAAAGCAGCGCTTTCAGGACTTATTTCCCAAAGCTCGTGTGCTGATTTTCTTAGCAAAGAGGGAAATGTGCAGCTTTTGGGTTGAGACTTGTGATCCTCCTAAAACATGCATTTTTCAGGAGGGGTAATCTCGCAGCACATCCTCTCCAACCCAGCCCCCCAGCACTTTAAGTCAAAGCACTGACTCAGTTCCAACAGAAAAGAGCAGAAAACCATCCTGACACGTTGATTTCTAAGTTTTGCATAAAATATTATTTGGAAGATCGTGTCATGTTTCAAAAGGCTCTTTTTGTGTATTTTATGGGGCTCTGAGCAACCTGGTCTAGTGGGAGGTGTCCCTGCCCATGGCAGGGGGTGGAACTGGTCGGGCTTTAGGGTCCCTTCCAACACAAATCACCCTGGAATTCTATGAGTTTTATACCTGTTGTGTTTGGTTTTTTAAAAATCAGGGTTTTTTTTATATGGGTGCTCTCTGCTTATTCACTCTGTTCCATTACACCAAACAGTAACTGCAAAGCAGTAACAAATAAAACCTTGAGGAAACCACCCACAGCAGTCCCAGGATGATTTAAGGTTTTATTTCCTCCCTACTCAGTGTGATAGAATCACGGCTTCTATGGCTTTCCACTGTATGCCAGCTAGGAATTACTGCTGCAACCACCCAGCTCCAAACAGTCCCTTTCTTCCTTCCTGAACTGCAGATGTGTAATTTATGATCCTCAGGCAGTTTAAGCAGAAAGCAGCATTGCAGCCCCTGCAATAATCCCTGTCCTCCTCCGGGTGGGAACCCCAGCCAGGCTCTGGGAATCGCATCCCATCCCTGCCCGGTGCTGTGCTTACACCTCACTAACAGCATTAATACACACGCTGCACAAGAAGCCACCAAACTGCCACAGAGCAATTCAATTACAGCCCTAAAAGCAGAGGGATTTCACGAGCTGGCAGTTTAAGGCTCCTCCCATCCCTGCCAGGGCTGTCAGGACAGATAAAACCCCACGAGCTCTCCCGGTTCCAAAACGTAAACGTTCGATATTGGACAGATTTATCTCTGGCCATACCCAATTCCTAATTATAAACAGGAAAAAGAGGCTGAGCTTAGAGCAGTTCTGGCACCAGGAACCCGAGCCCACGCTCATCAGAGCCTCCCCTATCTCTGACATCTGAAAAGCCTCTCCCCGTAACTGAGAACTGTATTAAAGAGATATTTAGGTCAGAGCCGTAATCTCTCTTCCAGCAGCATCTGGCAGCTGCGGCAGCAGCGTTATCCTTTGTGCTGCCATGGAAACAAAAGGAGGACCAGGGATGCAGAGAGCTGCACGAGCTCCCCAGCCAGCCTTCCCCAAAACACTGGGCTTGGGAATCTGAGAGCACCTGGCTCTCACCTCAGCATTTGGGCTTTGTCTTCGATTTTCAAATTGCTGAAATCACAAGTTTTTTGATTTCAACTGCTGTTAATATTCCCCCTCTCTCTCACACCTACAGCCACCCAACACAGCTTTCAGGTGAGTGCAGAGATGTTGTCTCCTTTGGGATAACCCCATGCTTCCTACAAAAGGAATGACTGGATAATGCATCCGAGTATATTCCCAAACCCAGTCTCATGCTCCAAGTTTTACATCCAACACCACCAAATTATTTGTTCTGCCCTTAAATATAATGTAGCTCCAACCCTGACTACTCATCCTAACCCCTCCCCATCCCGCAAAACAAAATCCTAAAACCAAACAGAGCAGATATTTTGGCTGTAAGCTGTTTATAAGGAAAAATAAACTACATACTTAACAAGGAAAACTTCCCATTCCCTGTATTTTCCCAGTGGGTTGGGTTGTGGAGCTGGCACACACAGTTAAGTGTAAGAGAAATTAAAATCCCACAGATGAAACCACAGTTTTCTCCTGAGACAACTCTGCCGTGGGAGAAGCACAGAGCACGTCAGCAAGGGATGTTGTGAGTGAGGACTGTCAGGAATACAGCTCAGTTCCAATGAAATGCACATTTCCTAATACTCATCTACATCCCTCAGAGAAATGTGGCACTGGAAGTCTGGGAAAACCCCTTTTCCAACAGGGCAGTGATGACCCCAGCAAGAGGCTGAAAGGAATATAAAAAGCAGACAAAGAGAAAATGAAAGCATCCCTGTAGTACAACTGCTCCCTGCTCCAATAAAACTGGGAAAGGAAATGATCATCTCTGCAGTGCAGCAGAGTAACATCTTTTTTTCCAGGCAATAAACAATTTTTCCTAAGTGCCAAATCCCCACAGAAACTCAGCTGAACACAGAACCACAGCAGCAGTGGACTCCAGGAAGAAAAAGAAGGCACTGGAGATGAAATGTTTGGTAAATGCCTTTTTTTGTCAGGTCTGCCTAAAAGCAGGTCAGTGTCAGGGGTGAGGTTGGTTTCTCCCATCTCCCGTCTCAAGGGAAGGGCAGTGCCAGCACAGGAAAGATGATCCCACACAGAACTCAGGGAAAATCTGGAGATAAGGTTTGGAGCTGTTCAAGTCACACTCAAGACAGCACGAGGGAAAATCCACGACCAAATCCACATCCCAGCAAGGATGTCCAAAGTTCCCAAAATGAGACACTTCAAAAACCATAGCCCGGGCTGCCTTTCCTGACTACAGACACAAACGAGGAATTAGCCTTTCTTATTCAAATCTGAATATTAATGAGGAACCTCCCTGAGAAGCATCAAAGATGAAAAGGGACAGCTTCTCCAGTTGGCACAAGAAGAACTGATGTCAAAGGATAAATTAAAAAAGATGAAGTGGGGTGCAAAGGGCATTTTGAAAGATTACAGAAACAGATTTATCTGGCAAGAAGAAAAGTCACAATAGAGGTGCAAAAAAAAACGACTGAGAGGCTTTGCTGGGCAGGCTGAAAAGACTTTTAGCTTTGCAGATAGGTAAGAATGGCTGCAGCTCAGAAAAATGGCAAAAAATTAGCAAGGGGTACTTGGTGACTGCTTGGTAGAGAAGAAAATAGAATCATGGAATAGCCTGAGCAGGAAGGGACCCACAAGGATCATTGATCCAACCCCTGGCCCTGCCCAGACACCCCAACAATCCCACCCTGGGCATCCCTGGGAGCGGTGTCCAAACACCCCTGGAGCTCTGGCAGCCTCGGGGCCGTGCCCATGCCCTGGGGAGCCTGGGCAGTGCCCAGCACCCTCTGGGGGAAGAACCTTTCCCTGATACCCAACCCAAACCCCCTGACACAGCTCTAGAAGCAATAGTAAGCAAAAGCCAGGCACGCAGTAAGCCAGCCTGCGCAGGATTCCCACCACAGAGGAGATTGTTCTGGGGTAACACCTGAGCATCACCAAAATTCAAGCAGCACAACATGAAGCAGATGGCAGCAACCAGACAGCAACCTTGGGGGGAACAGAAAGATAAAAGGAGTATCAAGTCATGCTTGAGAAAAGTACAAACACTTGAAAGTAGCAGACACCAAATCCCAGACTAAAAATTGGCAAGGGCCTGGAGGGACAGGACACAGGGAATGGCTTCCCACTGCCAGAGGGCAGGGCTGGATGGGACAGTGGGCAGGAATTGTTCCCTGGGAGGGTGGGGAGGCCCTGGCACAGGGTGCCCAGAGAAGCTGTGGCTGCCCCTGGATCCCTGGCAGTGCCCAAGGCCAGGTTGGACGGGGCTTGGAGCAACCTGGGATGGGGGAAGGTGTCCCTGCCCATGGCAGGGGGTGGGATGGGATGGACTTTTAGCTCCCTTCCACCCCAAACCATGCTGGCATTCTGTGAACAAGCATTTCAGACAGCAGCAGCCTTTTCCCATAAGCACAACCCCTGAAGTGCTGTACTCAGAGCTGTGCATCTCTGCTAAGGACACTGCCAAGGTCCTACAGGGACTCACAGCTCAATTGTCTTTGGGATTATAACAAAAGGGAAAACCATTGGGCTGGGTTTTAATCTGCCTCCTCCCACTTTCACAATGTGCTTCTTAATCCTGAAGTAAGAAGGGATCAACAAGAGTGACTCCAACTTTGCCTCCCCCTCCTCTCTCATGCTGATCCCTCTTGGCTGCCCCACTGCTCAGGGGGGGTTGCTCTTGCCTGGACCAAATTCACCATCCTTTTACTCTCCTATCCTTATTTCTAGACACGAGGTCCACTCTCAACCCCTCAGAGTCTCCAGAGATGGCCAGGGTAGGCCCTTTTAATGGAGACAGAACCACAGAATCAATTAGGTTGGAAAAGACCTCTGGGAGCAGAGTCCAACCTTTGATCACCACCTTGTCAACCAGAGCCCTGCTCTAAGAGACAACAGCTTGCTCTGAGACCTGCAGAGCTCTGTCATTTCCACAAAGCTCTTCCACATGCCAGGATCTCTCATGTGGAGCTGTGCCACAAAAGTCAGGACTGTCCTCTCCCCAAAAACTGACCCACAGCACGTTCAACCCACCAGGATGTCCACCACTAACCATCATAAGGCTCTTCTGTAGCTCTGCCCAACCAGCTCCTGGTTTTTACCTTCCCTGGGCATTCATCAGGATCTTAACCTGAAGAGGCTGCAGCAGATTCCTCCAGGATTTGCTGCTGGGTCTTTTCAAGGGGAAAAAAAAAAATCAATTATTTATTCCTAGACACGATTCCCTACTTTTAAAAAAGTTTTATCCACAAGAGGACCCTCCCTCACATCTGATGGCAGCTCAGCTCAAGTCTTCAGCAAGAGCAATCAAAATGAACAGATTTCCTTTGTTGTCCCCGACAGAACTGGAGTAAATGTGAGCTCTGATTTTCCCCATAAAAGCCCAGTCTGCCCTTCCCCAATACCTCATTTATCCATCCACCTACAGACATCACTCTCAATTCCAGCTCTGCACACTGAGTGTGATTAATGCAGACAGAGGCAAACTCTGCCCCTCGTCACACCCAGGCAGGCAGCCACGATGAAGTCAACATGGTTTCATGGGTGTGATCCTATAACTCAGCTGAACCTACTGATGCTTTAGGTTTTAACTTTTATATTTTCAAACCCTGTGGTGCCCAGTGTGTAACTCTGAAGTCTCTTGTGGCCTGGGAGCTGCTGCTCTCTCATGCTGATCAGACACAACCAACCTCTCTGGGTTTGCTCTCCAAGGACACCCAGACTGTCCCAGGTCCCAAAATGTGTCAACCAACATCTTTAGAAGGGGGGTAAGCTTGGGGAAATGACATCATTAACTGAAGTTTTAATTGGAGATTAACCCTGATATGCAAATGAACCAAACTGATAAAAGTGTGAAGAACTCGTGACCCGGGGTCCATCTTGGGTGTCGCCTCTGGCCTGCCCAGAGTGTGCCTTTGGAGGCCCTTCAAATAAATCCCTGCCTTTATCCCCTTATTCCTGTCTAGTCTCTGGTTTTAGGTGGCCACTTTAGGCATCACTACACTCTTCCCATCCCCAAAATGCTCCTCCCCTCTCGGGGAACCCACAAAGGAGTGATGGTGCCATCGAGGATTCTTTGTTCTTCTGCTGCCCTGGGCCACCCGGTGCAGTCACAGCCCCCACGTCCCAAAACCTGCAGTACACAAGTTCAGTCACTTACAGATCAGCTCCTGGCCCAACCTCCTCACTTGTCACCCCTAATCTGAGCTCTGACATCATCTGACCACTCAGATTGACCTCTTCCAGTGCTTTTAACCGAGGCTACATAAAACGGCTCCAGCGGCTTTGTACAGAAGTACATCTAGAAAAACATTTCCCCTCTCCACCAGGGAAATGATGACTTGTTTATGCAACACATTTCTGAAAACATTTTTTAGAACTGCAGTCATGTCTCCCAGATTGCTATGCTGGTTGTCAAAACAGAGCCTCCTTTTCCCTGACTGTACCATATGTAATCCTAAATCCACTTTCCCTAGCTTGATATCACCCATGCAAGATTTGGAGATGATTAGTGGAAAATACACAAATGAGACACTGTTCTCCAGAGAGCGGCACAGCAGGAATAATCTGATGGGGTTTATATTTATTAGCCTGATGCACATCTAACTTGTTTAAACAAAGCTTTTGTCAAATGTCAAAAAAAAAGAAAAAAAACCAGTTAATGCAATCCAAGGCACGGTCTCAAAGGGAATTAATGCTGAGCTGGAACCAGTGCAAAAGCCTTGGTTACAGCAACAAGGAAACAGTGCAGAGGGGGCCCATTTTCTTTCAGCTGCACGGAGATCCACTGAGAGAATAAGGTTTATTTCCAAGAACCTACATGGAGAACCTAAAGCAGAAAACTGGGATGGGGAACACGTGGTCTGTGTGGATGAGAGCATCTCCCTGACCTCATGGCGTGAGGAGATGGTCCCATAAAGCTCCCCAGTACGGGCAGGTGCCCTGGATGCTCTCCCTGTCCTGTCTCCCCCCCCTCTGGGAATTCAGCTCCGGCAGCACAGACTCACCTCAGGTGCTTCAGCTGCCCAATTAGTTTTTATCTCCCTGCAATAAGGCTGATACCCACTTAGTCCCTTTCATTACCCTGCTGTAAAAGCCACCAAAACATTAAACCAGCACAGACCCATCGGAGCAGCACTAAAAACCTGGGACTTAGCACAGCTGAGCCAGGGATGCATCCTGAAGCTGAAAGCCAAGCAAGCAGGGGAGGGCTCAGGTCTGCCAGCACTTTTTGCCTGAAAACTGCTAAAAACCAGTTAGTAACAGTTAGAAAAGATAATATGTGACCAAATGCTCCATTAGGAAAGAGTTTCCTTCCACAGCTTCCTATTTAAAAAGCACACCTGCTCCCACCAGGCATTTCGGAAAACACGGGACCCGTGCAAGCACAAAGTATTTACTTTGGAAACCCAAAACATTGCTCACAGGAACTTTAGACTCGGTGACTGTAACACAAAGCCTCTTTCAGCTCCCCCTCGCAGATAAAGCTGCAGGTTTGTGGTTTGTAGGAAGCCAGGAACAAGGAAAAACCGCCGGGATGCCAAGGTCCGCTCCCTGCCGCTCCTCTGGCTTCTCCTCCCCTCCCACCTCACCCTCCATCCATCCAGCATCCACAGCACCTGAAGAGTTACTGCAGTGCCCGAGGTCTAAATCAACACAGAACCACTGCAAATATCCATTTGTTAATCCTTCTCCACTGGAGGCTTATGAGGCTGAATCTTTACTTTGCTAGGACTGGTAATATGACATTTTTTAAAAAAAAAAAACCCCACTCATGCAGGAATCAGATTGTTGTGGGTCTTTGCAAAAATCCTGCCCTCTGGCTACGTTCTTATTTGTGTTTCCTGGGTGAAGCCAAGAAACTCCAGCGTGTTTTCCAAGCTTCAGCAGGTTCCCATCACCTCAGGCACGTACTTTAAACTCAAAGCACTAGAAATGATATCTTTAAAGGAGCCCATGCAGAGCTCAGTAATCAGAAACTAATTTTGTTCATCTAAGGTCAAATGTCACTCTGTCCTTACTCTCCTGCCCTTACAGTCCTGGCTCTGATGCTTCTCACACTTGCTATTTTACAACATGCAAACGAGCCCTACTAAAGGATAATTTGGAAAAAAATGAGCTGTTTTTGCACAAACCCTCTTGTTGCACCTCAACCTATAGTGTGCTCTAACAAACCACGCTGTAAACTGAGTCCCTGCTAAACCCCTGCACCCAAACACCTAAAGAATAACTCTCCCTTCAAATTCTGTTCCTTCCTAACCCTATAACCTCCTACTGCCTTTATATGAGCTGAGAAAGGAAAGCTGGGGGCCAGCTCATATTCTTTGTCACCTCCGTGCCACTTCCTCAGGTAAACTCGATCCCATCAGCCACTGAAATTCATTATAAAAAATTCTTTTCGTGTTTAGGGAAAAAAAAAGAGTGCCAAAAAACCCCCACAAAGATCTAAAACATAGTTCAAAGCCAACAAGAAGGGTGTCAGCCTCTACTCCAGCAACAGCCCAAGCACACGCTCTTCAGAAAATAATTAACACAATCAAGTGCAGCCTTAAACCCGTAATAAAACGCAGCCACTTGGAAGCAGTACAATGGGGGAAACAGAAAGCAAACAGCCAGGCTCTCCACATCCCAAAAAAGCACCCCAAAAGCAGCAGCAGGACGCGTGACACTGAAGGCACCCTTCCAGAACCCAGCGGGACAGGACCGGCTCTGCCCCTTCCACGCTGCTCGAGCCCGGGGAGCTGGAGCTGTCCTTGGGATCACACACACACACAGACAACATGTGGTTAGCACATCAAGGCAGCTACTGGGGCAGATCAAAACAATTCCTGGCTCCTCCTCTCCGTTTAAATGGATTTCTTTTTTTCCCAGGCAAAGGCGGGCAGTGGGACGAGCGCAGGGCAGGCTGCAGCTGCTCCAGCGGCTGGAGCAGACCCCGGCAGAGCCACAGCGCTCTGGGGTTTTTTTAAGCTGCAGCACATAAGAGTTCACATCCCAGAACGAAAACAAAGCAAACCCCAAAATAAACTTTGCTGCCTTACTAATTAAAGGGATTCGTTCCTCCAGGAAGGCCAACACAAACCACTGCTGTGGGGTTAAGGATGTATTTTTAGTGCTCGGCCCTTCCAGCATTTTTACGGAGGCCGGGCAAGGAAACCAGAGCCTGACTGCCCCTGTAGCATCACCAAAAGTTCTGTCTGGAAGGAGGCTTTCTTCCTTGAATTTATTTGAAATGCCACAGAACATTTGCACAAACTAAATCCCAACAGTACTGGAATTTCTTCGCCAGTGTCAAGGTTTTCATTCCCTGTTGAGGAGCCAGTGAATTTTGACAGCCACCACAGAATCCCAGAATGGTTTGGGTTGGAAGGGACCTACAAAATCATCTCATTTCACCCCCCACCATAGGCAGGGACACCTTCCACCAGACCAGGTTGCTCCAACCCCCGTCCAACCTGGCTTGGAATACTTCGAGGAATGGGGCAATTTCAATAGATATTTTAATAAATCTGGCCCATTTTTAATTGCCTTTCCCAACCTTTCCACTTAATTCACAGCAGTGATGGGGGTTTACCATCCTGCAGGTCACACTGTTAACGAATAATACTATTTATAAAATAAAAGCCAGAACTTCACAGTGACAGGCATGGGTTTAAAACCGAAGGAAAAACAAACATTTCCAAACTGACTGTCCTCACCTCGCTCTAGGAAACTGTTCCCAAAAGTATGGAATATGAGAATCTCACTTCCCCACTGCAAGTTCACTGCTTTACTAACAAGCCAACAAGTTTCCACTTGCAACTTGGTCCCAAATGATGCTTGTAAGGTTGTTCCAACCACATTCCAGATTTCTTTCTCTTGACTGCTCAAGACATCTAACCCCAGGATTAGTAAAATGGCATCAAGTTGTAGCTGATGGAGAGCAGAGCTGGAAAAGCGAGGTGCCTGCTGCTCTGAGTGTTCTGTTTAGGGAAACCCAAAGCTGGTTTAATAAAGAAATCTTCAGGTTAAGCACATTTTTATTATCCATATATGCAAGAGAATGAGGGGACAGACCTTTCTATATGGTGGTAAAATAGTCCCAGCTATGTGGAATGGAAATCTCTCCATTCCACAAAACTCAAAGGTTTTTCCATGTTCATGGATACATAAAGAGCTTTTATCCTAAATACCAACAAGAGGCAGCCAAGAAAAGCCAACTCATTTTATAACAGGTGGTTTGGGTGATCCCCAACACCTGAAATCCAGGTCTCCAGACCATTTAATATAAGGCAAAGGTGATGCCATCAGTACCAGCTGGCTCCAATTCACACCTCACCTTTATCAGCTGTGGAAGTATTTCCTTGTGGGCTGGGAACCACCCACCACTCACAGCCCTGCTGACTCACACAAATATTACTCAGCCTTTAAAAGGTGCTGTTCCACCACGTTGTGCAAATTACAACCAACTCAGGGAGATACAGAGACCACAGTCAGGGATCTGACAAGACACACCTGGATATGCAACAGAATATTCACCATTAAATAAAAGCAGGATGAACAGTTCTAGCAGCTCCTGCTTATTTATGTAAAAACCCACTTCCAGTTATTAAAATCATAGACTAGTTTGGGTTGGAAAGGACCTTAAAAGATCATCTACTGCCAAACCCCTGCCATGGGCAGGGACACCTTCCATCAGACCAGCTTGCTCTGAGCTCCCCTCATCCTGTGCATTCAAAGAAAAAGGTACAGAACATGGATTTCAGATAATCCCCATTATCCAGCTCATTTTGCTCTTATTCAGACCATAAGATGAATATCTCAGGACAATTTGCTCCCTTTATCTGCCTCGGTGCCAGCCTGTGGGGCAAGGGCAGAATATTTACATATCTTTTGGGCCTGGCCAGCTGACTGGGACCACAGTTTATCAGGGAGCCCGAAGGGGTAGGAGTGTCACATCCTGCAGCCCTTCCCTCTGGCAGCACCCACAGGATCCAGAGCAGGCTAAGAAAAGGCTCCCAGCAGTTTTAAGCAGGATCACCTTGCCAGGCTGCATTACGAAATTAAAGGCTACACACAAGCCTGCTGTTTTTATAGGAGAAAACAACTGTTTTGATGGAAAAGCTGGACAGCAGACAACACAAACTGAAAGCCTTACCTTGCACAGGATCAAACTGCCCTCCTTCATGAAGCCCTTGCATCCCTGGTTCCAGAGCTGCCTCCAGGCCCCCTAAATGCTGCCTCCACTGGAGGAAATGCTGCCCAGGTGCTTCTTGTGAGGGGATTTTCATTAACCCTGCCCAGCATCCCAGCTGAGCATGATCAGCGTGCCCTCTTCTATCCCAGGCACCAAGGATACACATCAGGAAGCGTTTGCATCCCCGTTAAAATCACAGAGAATTCAGGATGGAAAAGACCTCCAAGATCAAGTCCAACCTTATTCTAAGTAGCTAAGCCAGGTGTGTACTTACAACCAGACGTGTTTGTCATCTGTAACCCCCTAAAGCAATTATCATGGCAAATTACTCCAAGGCTACAGCAGAAAAAAAAAAATCTCAAGCTATGTTACCTATTAAATGGCTTCAGGCACTGTAATACATGAGAAGAAGGAACAAAATTATCTAGGGAAGAATCACATGAGTTTTTCCCCATTAAAAAAGCAGGCAGGCAGTCACAGAGGGCTCCCAAAGAATTACTGGATGAAGAAATCTCTGTCCAGGCCAGCCTCCAGAGGAAGGAAAGGCCTGAAATAAATGCAGTAAAAAACTCACTGTGGATTTCAGGCTGAAAATTGTGCCTCTGAATTAAATCCTTGCTCAGGATTGCACCTGACACTGAGAACTGGAAACCTCTGGCTGCTCTCACAGTACCTTAAAATGTCCACGAGCTGCCTGCTGCCAAGGTTTTGCTCTGCCCCTCGAGTGACCCCAGGTGTGAGCACCCCTGCAGATACCCCAGATCCCAAAGCCTATCCCTCCATCCTTCCCAAGAATCCACGACCTGCCTCGCTCATCCCCACTTTCAACAAAGGAAGGGAGCATTTTCACCTGGAGGAAAAAAAAAATCCCTCATGTAACTTTAAAGGTGTTTTCAGACAGCTGAACTCCCCCGAGTCAGGCATTTATCTTTTACATCAACTAGAGATGTCACCACAATCCTTTTTGTTTTAAAGAAGGGAAATATGCTGAATTTCAAACAGGAGCTGTTGGAAATCACAGCGCAAGAAATGGAAAGCTGACATCACCCAAGTGAAATCTGGGGAATGAAATGTCCAGGATGAATCAGGTGAGGAATTATGAGATTTTCTGCATAACCCAAAGAATAAGCTTTATAAGTTTCCAATACTTTGATACAGACACTGTATTTGACAGCCTCGGTGTAAGTAAGTAAGTATTTTGAAGTTATAATGAAGCATTTGTCAATTAAACCCTCAGAAAGTCAGTGATCTGTCCCAAAACATGAACATCCACTGGCATTATGGACAAACACCCACATTAAACATGCCACAACACTGCAATAAATAAGTCTCATTACCCAGGCCAAAAAACACTGGGGAGGGAGAGCCCCTGGAGCGAAAAGGAGATCCTTTATCAAGAGAGCAACACCCAAACCTGAGCTGAGGAACCCCAAACCACACAAATCCCCTGCCTCCCCCCAAACACAGCGTCAACAATAAAGGAGAAATGTGAAGCCATTCTTTCAAGGCTGCTTCAAGCACAGGATGTTTTCTCCTTACAGCAATTTCAAGGCTGTTGAAGTTCTTCTCAATAATTCCGAAATTATTTCCAGAAGTGATTTATAACATGCCCAGGGACAAAAGCTACAAACAGCACAAGAGTCTACTGAAAACCTGACCTTTGGGGTTTTGCATTGATCCCCCAGCCTTTACTGGTATTTTCCAAGAAAATCCTATCCTTAAATCTCACTTTAATATAAACAGCCACAGAGTTTCCAGCTCAGAAATCTGCTATAGGAATTAAATGCCACACTCCTTCCTGAAAATTCAGGTGACCAGAACCTCAAAGACTCAGGACTTCAAAAGCTGTGCTGTAACTCAAGCTGCATTTACACAAACTGGCTCCCTCTTCATGTACCAATTATCGTGTCCTGGAAAAGCGCCTCAAAAATGCTGCCAAAATCTGTGACAGAAACATTAAAAATGCCCTTAAAACCCCCAAGAAAACAACAAAAAGCCTTACAACTGCTTTGAGGCCCCAGGTTTTAAGCACAAGTCATCCTCTGGAAAAAACAAGACATTGAAATGAAGGGGAAAAAATCCAAGTGAGAATGCTGCGAGACTGCTTATTTCAACACGCAGCTGATTTTATTGGGTCTGCAATCACTTTTTCCTAGGTTTGGCCTGCTGGGTGCATATTCCACTAAACAAACATGAAGAAATAAAGGTGGTAAAATTCACTTGAAGTGATTTCATGAGTTGGAGTTAAACACAACTGCCTTTATTACTCAAAAATTCCCAGCCCAGAGAGAGCGAGGGCACAGCCTGACTCCAAACTCCTATCACACAGCTCACCACAGCCATAAAATTATTAAATGTGCATAGGAATGTGCCTCAAATAAAGGCACTGCAAGCAGACTTCATTTGACGTGTATTTATACATTATATAAAAATTATGTCCTGATATATATGTAAATAAATCATATGTAATCCCCCCAAAATGCCATTGAAAAAAGGGAATTCATTGAAAAGAGGGAATTAAGAAAAAAAAAATCCTCTGAGATTGGCTGAAAGGGGTACAAGAGCTGACAAGATAAGCTAAACTACAGTGGTGTGAGCCCAAATTTAGCCTTGGTTTATCTGGGAAGCCCTTTGTGGAGGTTACACGAGGTTCCTTGAGCTCTCACCCAGCACCCACTGCTTGTGGGGCAAGTATTTATCAAAGCTCATCCTCTGAATGACTGAAAAAAATCCACAGAAATCCATTTTTATTCATCTTAGCAGGGGAAAAAAATATGTTTTATGTTTTTGCTGTGATTTTTGTTCAGTTTTTACTGCACTAAACCCTTCCACCCTCCTCCCCTGAGCACCGATGGTGCTGCCAGCACTGGGGGACAGGGGACAGCACACGTAAACAGCAAAGGCCAGCAGTGTTTGTGATGACTGCAGTGACACATTCCTGGGATTATTCTGCAGGAAAGGAGTTCAGAAGATGAGGTCCAGAAAGAAATCAGCTTTTTACTTAGAGTTTGAACCATGTAACCCTGCTGTAACAGTGAAATGCACAGAAAGAGTGGGAGCGGGAATTCTCCATCCCAGATCTGCAGAGCTCGCTGCAGCTTGGCAGGGTAACACAGCTCCCTCCTGCAGGAGGGAAGGAACAGTAAATTCCTCTTGTTTTATTCCCCAAGGGCAGCTGTGAGTGGGCTGGGGAAGGAGGCTGGACACAGACAGGGCTGGAGGAGCCAAGGTGGACTGAGAGACACTCAGAGCCACCCCAGAAGCCACCAGCAGACACCTGCAGTGGGTATTTGGGGACAGGACACTGACCTGGAAGCCAGCTACAACTGAAGGAAAGCTGTATGAAGCCCTGTGCTTGTGGAAACAGGGTCACACACATTTTATAAATCGTTACTACATCATAACCTGCTCCGTCACCCACGAAATGCTGTCAAACCCTCACCACCAAACTGGTTTTCCACCAGTTCTTGCACACAAAAACAACCTGTGTCCATGCTTTACTCACAGTATTTATGGGCAATATCACACTGATGGAGCTGATTCTCAACCTGGGGGCCCTGAAAATACAAAGCCAGAGCACGCACGCTGGGATCACACTCGATTTCTTCTTTATTTGGGGATGGAAAGGGATTTGTTATCAGCCAATTCCTGACATACTTTGTGAGGGTAGAGGTTAAGGCAAGCTGTGACAGGAACATACTCTGTAAGCATAAAGAAGAGGAGCTTCACCTTAACACCTCTCCCAACCTCGACCTGTGCTCCTGCCAAAGAAACTCCCAGGAGGGACTCCAAGAACAATTTCCTTCAGTGTGCTCGTTTCTTTTCCGAGCCACCTGAAAGGATTCCCAGGTGGAAGCCCACACGGTGCCCACACACACACTGAGGACCTGCAGGGATTTCATACTAAAATTTCAATGGTACAGTGTGAAATATGACATCTGGGACTGCAATCCATAATCCACAAGGAAATTAGAACTTCCATTTCCATGGGAAAAGGCATCTAATCATAGGAAGGAGTTAACACAGCATCACTTAACAGTTATCTAGGACAAAACTGTAATTAACACAGCAACTAAATCCCACTTTGTTCTGCAATCTCTTATTTTAAATGCAGCTTTCGGCTCCCCCTACAATCCCAGGGAAGTCCTGCTTCCGAGATGATTCCTTGCAGACCCTCAGATTTGACTCAGAAGGGACACAAAGCTCCCTCAAACTCAAGCACTGCTATTTCACCATCCCAAATGAGGATGGGTTCCAAATGGACTAGATGAAAACTGCCAGTAAAAGCCAGCCAGGAGAATGGTTCCCTCCTTCAACAAAGGATAATACAAATCCTAGTGCTGCTCTGGCTGAGATTTAGGTGGGAGAATCTGGGAAAAAGTGATTAATGGTACTGACATCCTGCTCAGCTACCCAGGAGGGGCTGGATCAGGAATGCTCCGAGTGCAGGGAGCCTCTGTGAACATCAAGAACCAGGTGAATGACCAGTGCTGAGAGCTGTGCCACAGCCAAAGGACAAACACTGACCTGCACTTTAATCCCCTCCGTCCTTCAAGGGAAGATTATTTGTTTCTGCCAGTCAGCTGCGAGACTGGGAAGGGCATCTGGGGTTATGAACTGGTCTGACACCGACTGGGAGAACTCATGCAAAGGTCTCCTCTTGATTTTTAGCTTCACCACCAAGTGTAACTTGGCCATTGTGGCAGAAATACATAAAATGAGGGCAAGGTAACACTGCACAACCCCCTCAGGACAGAAACAGCATATCTGTCCAGGAGTGTGATATCTTAATCCGAGTTAAACTGGATGAAACCACCTGCCAAACTAGAAAACAAAGTTTTACAGCCTTGTTGTAAAACAGCAGCCATTGTGTTTCTATTTTACAGGCACAACTGAAAAACTTTCAGATTCCACAACTATACATATATATTTTTTTTTATTTTTTTTTTTAACTTGGGAATCTCTCAAAGTGCTTTTCAGAACAAGTTCTTCCATGCCATCAGCTCTGTTTCCTGAAGGAAGAGGGCAATTTAGAGCAACAACACGTCTTTAGATGACTGCAGCACTGTCTGATCAGCCTCTGCTTAGCATGAATTCTCCTCCCTGCCTTAGGTTAAAAATAGAGTCAGTCCGAAGGGCTGGAGGTCAACTGCATTAGCAGGTGATTCAGTGGCAGCCAGCAGCCAGGAGGAGACACACCTGAGGCTCTGCAGGGCCTCCCCAGCCCGGCAGGGAGCAGGCAGAGCAGGTGGCAGCAGTAAAATGTGGCAATCATCTCAGGAATGTTGAAGTCTGAACGTAAAGCAAACCAACTGCAGGATTTCGCTTTTCACTCCCCACCCTTTATGTTCACAAGACCAAGAGATAAGAAGGGGCAAAAGGGAAGGATTCCCACAAGTTTTCGAGGCAGCTAAACAGACTCGCAGCATTTCCATGCATACATACAGAAATAATCGAGCTGTTTACACATCTTTACACACAGCCAAACATACATCTCCCTTATCTGATCTCAACCTGCTCTTTTCAGAGCCTATCATTCTCAAACAACCTCACCCTGAGTCACCCGGGGAAGCTCCGCAGACACCCAAACTGAAAATAAAGAATTTTATTTCTGAGAACTTCAGTTCCCCTCCTTGAAGGCCTCATCCCCACCTCACCCAGAAGCTGAAGTTCAGCCCTCGGTTCACAGCAACGTCCTAATCTCAAATACCATCATCTGCCCTAAGCAGTGACTTTTCAGCTCACTCAGAAATAGCCAGGAATTTTGAAGACTTAAGACATGCTAAGATATTTCTGAGAGATTAAAATCGGATACAAATATAACCATTTTTTGGCCAGAACTGCTCGCATTCAAAGGCATTTCACCAACACCCAGGTGACCCCCCAGAGACAGTGCACTGCAAACGGGAGCTGGAAGAGACCCTTCACTCCCAGGGACTTTCAAATACTGCTTTTAAAACATCATTTACAGCAAGAGTCCTTCCTTTAGTGTTGCCTTCTTCTTCCTCTGACCCTTGGGAAACAATCCTGCCATGCACAGGTCGACATGGAATTAAAAACATCTCCAGTTAACTCTTGAGTAACACAAGCCTGCCCGACACCAGGCTGGAAACCCGAGGAAATTCCTGGCCAACAGCACAAAATCAAAGATAACACCTTCTCCTGAGGGCAGAAATTGGCCTCTTTTTATTAAAACAAACTCTTCATTGACAAATTTAACCAGTTAGGATGTAAGAAGGCTCTGGGGAGACCTTCCTGCGGACCTTCAGTACCTAAAGGGGCTTTTTACATGAGCAGAGAGTGACAGGACAAGGGGGAATGGTATTAAAGTAAAAGAAGAGAGATTTAGATTAGATATTAGGAAGAAATTCTTTACTCAGAGGGTGGGGAGGCTCTGGTACAGGGTGCCCAGAGAAGCTGTGGCTGCCCCTGGATCCCTGGGAGTGCCCAAGCCCAGGCTGGACATGGCTTGGAGCATCCTGGGCTAGTGGGAGGTGTCCCTGCCCATGGCAGGGGTGGGATGGATGGGCCCCTCATGAGGAGGGGACAAGAGGACACACACAGGGAGAGAGGTACCAGTGACAGCCAGTGAGGATCTGCCACCCTGGACTGTGAGGAAGAGCAGCCTGAGCAAGGAAACCAACAATCTGCAGCCAAGGATGAGGCAAAACTGGTCATTTTTCAATGCAAGTCAGGTTAGAGAAGACAAAATTTTAATTTCTCTCCAAGGCCTGAGCACAATCCCCTGAAAGCTGTGAAGAGCAATGCATGATCAATTTTAACAGCTTTAATAATTAAAACGGAGAAAAGCTAAACCTTGTATGCTCCACGAGCACAAAATCGGATTTTTCCCTGCAGGACACAGAGGTCGAGGCACAAAAGCCGTTGCCTTGCCAACATAAATATTTCTGTATTGCCGAACAGAGGAGCTTCTGAATTAGGATGTTGCATAAGGAACAGTTGGGTCAACATCCCAGTTTCCCAGGCAGTTTACCCCGGATACGAACCCAACAGGAGCCCTGGAAGAGCAGGAGAGGTCTCAGGCACTCTGTCATTCCGACACTCATCCCAAGGAAGGCTTTGGGGTTTGGGAGCCTTTGGTTTCGGGAGGAGGGAGAGCATCACCTCTGCAGCAATGCTCCTCACAGCAATGCTAGCAGGGTTAAGGGCCACTACGGATTTCTCAGGGTTCAACCCAAAACCAACAAGTGCCACTTAGGAGTGAGAATAAACAGTAACTCATTAGTGTGAAATATTGTGCTCTTAACACCCAAATAACATCTGCACCCACAGAAGCAGCAGAGAAACCAAGGAGGGAGGCAGCTCGAGAAATGCCTTACACATCTCTACAAATCAAACCAAATCCAGCTGCACTGCAGTGGTTCAGCACCCACTTTTTACAAGAGTTTTTTTCCCTTATGTTTAATACACAGGCACTGCTGTTAAGCAACTGTTTGCATGGGAATAAAGAGGGAAAAAACTTGCATCAGTGATGCAGAACCCTCTTCTCACACCCCACACATGTATATGTATACACACACCGAGTCCTAAAGCAGCGTTTTTAGGAATCCAGATTCTCTGTCAAAGGAGCCAGACAAGCTGACTGACAAATACATGCAAACAAAGAGGGATTATAAATCACTTGGAAGCACCAGGAGCTGGCAGCACTCAGCACAGTCTTTGAGCTCCCCTTCATATCTAAATAGCAAAACACCAGCATCTAATCCTTCCAAGTAGGAAAGATCTGCTGGGAGGCTTCATTCACAAAATGGGAGCTGGGAAGAACAAGAACCCTTTACTAACACTGGGATTTTCCCAAGAAACTTTGAATTTATTTCTTATTAAGTTCCTTCAAGGCTGAAATGAACCTCCCCAAGCTCAGGAGTTGAGACACGTCATCAATTCATCTGAAAATCAAAGTTGCTTGATATAACCAGAACTGACATTGCTGAATCTTTAATTCAATAGCTCTCTCTATCTATAAGCTAGTGAAAATAAAGGTACAAATAATGGCTGTCAGGCAATACAGAGGGAACATTTCTCAAAGCAAGGAGACAGGCTTGGAGTACCACCCACGTGGAAAATTTACAGCAGGGAAATACAGACGTGCCTACCTCGTAAATCCCAGGGACTGGACGGACATTACAGCCAGATCCTGCAGGGCTCCTCATAAAGCCCTTGCTGTAACATCTCAATGCAGGGGGAGATTTACTCTGGGTTATCACTTCAGACAGGTGACCTTTACATCTTCATCTGGGCAGCTTCAACAGAACCCAAAACATAAGAACAGGTACCGACCACGAGGTTAAATGATGACTTAAGTAAACCCACTCCACAAACATCCCTCCAAACGAGACCTATCGACCAAGTGACCCTCGTGACAAACACACTGCCCTGAGCCCCTGCCTGTTCCAAACCCCTTACAGCTGTTCCTGCAGCCCAACAGCTGCACTGCAGCTCTCTCTGCCTTGCTTCCTTTCTCATTCCCAAAGGAAACCTCAATAAATAACAAGGCCCACCATTAACGTCGTCTGTGATGATCAAAAAAAGATTGCAGAAAGCTGCAGTGCACTGTTTGCTTATTCTCTCGCTGGCATTTGCCGCCTGCTTTGCTTTAAGGAAACATTTGGTACTATTTTGTCAATAAAGCACAAGTATTTGTCACACACTGTCATTATGCACCAGCCTGAACCATCAAAATCATCAAACGCCCCGTTTTCAACTCCCATCAAGATAATAGCTTCATGTTGGATGCTTTTCATGAGCAAAATAGATGATAGTTTCACGGGTTCAATATCCTGACATTTCCTTCTCCTCGCACATGAAAAAAGCCATTCTGTGGTTTTTGGCAGAAAGTGCCTTTCGCTGTGTGTTTACTGCAGTTGCCATGGGGAAATCCCAACACCACTTATCAAAAGTAACACCAGCACATTAACAGTCTGCATTAATGATTTCTTGTTGAATCCTATGCAGCCCGAAGTGAAAAGGAATATCCAGGCATTTAAAACATTTGCTCGCTGCTTTCCAAATACCGATTCCTGAGGCTATGGCCATGCCAAAGAAAACCCCAGTCCACGCCATGGTTTTACACTCATTATTTGGTAACTGGAGAGTTGTACTTGGGCAATCAGTGTTCAACTACTGCTGGCCATCAGCTCTGTAGCATCAAAATTAGCTCTGCTCTGCAGCAGAGAGCCAAACTGCTCATTCAAATACACCCAAGTGGTTCTTCAGTGGTGATCTAGGAATCCTGGATGCAGCCCTGCTAATGAACTTCTGCTGCTTTGAAATTGTATTTTGTGAAATGGGAGTGATGGCAGGTTCTGGCTGCTTCACTAGAGAGAAAGCGTTCAGCATCTGGTACCAGGGATTTCACTCTGCAGGGCAAAATGACCATTACATGCAGCAAAGAACTGCAGTCAAGTCATGCAGCAACGATGAGCAACTTAAAACCCTCCCCTGGTCTCGGGAAAAAGCTCATCTGCCACCTCACATACAGGCTCCACCTCTGAAAATCCAGATGCTCCACCAGCAACTGCAGACCCACCAGGGTGAGCAAAGAGCTCCAGAGGAGCCCTGTGCTCCTTAGAATC
>VWZW01003650.1:47631-112579 GCA_013397115.1 Edolisoma coerulescens | reverse complement strand
GGCGGGCAGCGCCGAGCGGGGCGGCGGGGCCCGGCCGCGCACAAGCGCCGGACTGGAGTCCCGCCCGGCCCGGAGCGGCGGCAGAGCGCGCCCGCATTTCCCTCCGCCAGCAGGGAAAGCAGTCCAGAAGCACGGGATTGGCCTCTGGAGATCGCCCAGTGCCAGCCCCTGCCCAGGGGGGGTTACCTGGAGCTGGTGACACAAGAACACATCCAGGTGGGAAGGGAATGGCTCCGAAAGGGAGACTCCACAGCCTCCCTGAGCAGCCCGTTCCCATCCTCGACGTACAGTTCTTTCTCGTGAAGTGAAACTTCCCGTGGTTTAGGTTTTGGCCACTGCTCCTCATCCTGGCACTGGACACCACGGAAAAGTCTGGCATCACGCTCTTGGCAGCTGCCTTTGGGATAGTTGTATGTATTAATGGGATCCAGGATGGATCCAGGCCCACTGAAGGGCAAGGCATGCGGTGCCCATCAGCTTGGACCACGACCTGTGCTCAGATCTTGGATGCAGAATGAACTGAGGCAACACTCCCTCCTTAAAAACAGTCCAAATTACCCAGAACCGAGGTATTTTTTCATCTGTGACCCTCCTTAATAAATGCCTGTTCGCCGCACCACTCTGCACAATTAACGAGCCCCATTACTGGATTGGTTAGTCACGCAAAAACCCTTCCCAAGCAGCGGCTTCACCAGAACCTGCCTCTGGTAGCAGCTGGAAGAGGGTGTGACACACACCCCCCCCTTTCACACCCAGCTTGCCAGAGCTTTTTCAGGGATGCTGAGGTAATTAACCAGCAATAAATGCCCGCTCTTAGTCACCCACAAAGCAGGATGGCAGAAGAAAGAAGTTAAGCAAGATTAGGAAGAAGGTTTCTAGGTTCCATGCCCAACATCCCATGAAAAGCCAAGCTGGAAAAACCACCTCCAGCTGCCTTGCCCCTCCCTCCCACGTCTACAACCAAAACATCCTTTACCAGTGCCAGTGAGGGACAAAAGCAATAAAAAAGCAGGTGTAAAAAGGAAGGACAGCACTGCCACTTCCACCACTAACCCGTGTCCCCAAGTGCCACATCGTCATGGATTTTAAGTCCCTCCAGGGATGGGGACTCCACCACTGCCCTGGGCAGCTGTGCCAGGGCCTGACCCGACTTTCAGTGAGGAACAGCTCCTGGCAGGAGCTGGGTAGGGCACACCCCCAGGAGCAGTTCCAGGTGGGAGGCTGGGCTCTCGCCAGGAGTTAGGGATGCTCCGGGTCCCAGCCTTTACACAGCTCCGTTATTGATGACACTGCGATCCCACAACACACACTGCTGTTCCATCAACACAGAGAACTCCTGATTTAACTCACTTCTCCAGATATGACAGTGTGGTCTTTAACACTGACTAATTAACATTGATTATTCTTCTTGGCTCTATTCACCGTGGAATAGATCTGCATGTGTATCTTCAGCAGATACCTGACCAAGACCAGGGGCTTGGAGCAACCTGGTCTAGCGGAAGGTGTCCCTGCCCATGGCAGAGAGTTGGAACAAGATGATATTTAACGTCCCTGGGATTCTAAGGGGTCTCCCTTGACCAGCCTGAAAACAATTTCCAGTTCCTTCTAAATGCCTGTTTGCTACCACAGAACGATGGCACATTTTTCCATTTCTCTGACACCCAATGGAACAAAGGTGGAGAAGGAGGGGACGGGGGGGACGGGGGGGACGGGGGAGAAAAGACCTGTTGTGAAATATGAATCTAAGAGTAAAAAACTGTCATTTATGTTCTTCTCAAGATCCAAATCTGTAAATCCGCCCGGCTCGGAGCGCGCGGGGCTGCCAGGACCCATCCCGCCTGGCGATCCAGGCCGCGCTTTGCAGCGCGCCGCGCGGGGAGCGCAGCCTCCTCACCCGGAGCGGGATCAACCATTTTTCATCCTCCCGGCACCACAGACCCCTCCAGAGGAACCACTTTTTAAGCGCAGACAAATAGCCGGCACATTCCTGCAGCCCTCTGCGGAGCATCCCACACGCCCCTCTCTCTCCCCGCATCCCGCCCCGCTCGGGGCTGGGCTCCGCTCGCACCGCGGTGGAAACGCGGACATCCATCAGCGGTTCGGGATGCTGCTGCAGCTCTTCGACGGGGAGGAAGTGGTACTCGGAGGTTGCTCTGCTGCTACTCGTCACAGCCTACCACCCTGCAACTTCTTGTAAGGCTTCCTGTAAACGGGACAAGATGTTTTGCAGCCGCCTGCGCTGGTGGTGCAAAGCCCATCACCTGGTGGTCCTGCCATGCCCCTTCACCCCCGGCCAGAGGAACTACAGAAATCTGCCTGAATTGCTCATCTAACACCGCGTTCTCTCAGAGCAAGGACCTAATTCACAGCACAAGGGGTGTTTAATACTCCGGAAGAGCCCCAAAATGCCCGCGGAGGCAATCCCTAAGTGCGGGCTCCTGCCCGGAGCGCAGCACGGCTCGGCTGCCTGTGCCCAGCCCGGCCGGGCTGCGAGCCAAGCAGCGAGCGCAGCCCGGCTCCTGCCGCTCCTCCCGGGCCGCAATTAGCACAGATCCGCTCCCAGAACAGGAGAAGTCCCTCAGGCCCTGGGACAAGAGCAGCCAGGAGCCACGGCAGCCAACCCAAACAAATCATTTGGCTCCCAGCCTACGCCGTGTGTCCTGAAGGGCCCTCGGCAGCGGCTCCCGCTCACCTTTCACTGCACAGGCACTTGGAAGCAGAGCAGGACGCACAGGCACCATAAACACCGGGCTCTGAAAGGTGCTGGGCCCTCCGGGGGCTGGTGACACAGGGGGTTACACCCTCTATTCATCCCACCCCATTCCAACACTGCAAAGTGCTCCCTGACCTCCTGCCAAGTGCATGAAATATCCCCAAAGGACTTGGCTTGACAAATTGCTGTCCCTCCAGTTGTCCCCCCTCGCTGTCCCTCCAATGCTGGCACACGGGAAGTGGAACCATGGAAATCCTCCATCCCATGGAGCCAATTAAAGGGTCACATTTGCTATTTCCCACGTAGGAGAAGCTCTCTACTAAAATTTAGAGTTTCCCAATTCTCAGCAATGAACTCGTTTATTTTAATCAGTGAAACGCGAGTGGCTCAAATACCTCTTTAAAAAGCTGCAAGCACAATCCGAGTGATCAGAATAAGCGCAGAGGGAGCTCTCTGAACACAACATTCACTGATGCCCACCCTGGATGATGTTCTGGAGCTGAGTTTGACATCGCTGCAGACACATCCCCAGCACACAGCACTCGCTCAGTATTCACCATCAACAACTGCAGAGATGACCCTGCTGGCAGGAGAAGCATTCCTGCTCTCCAACAGCTGCAAAGCAAGGTCACTGCGAGCAGCAAATACTACTGGTACTGACTTTATAAAGCAAACACTGCTTGTGTCATTCCAAGAGACGTAAAATTGGTGTTGCATTTTCTCTTTTCCCAAGAACTCTTCGGGAAAAGACTCTTGAATAGTTCTTAAATGCCTTATTCTTAATTCCTTAGTGTTTCACGTTCTGCCAGCAGATCCAACACAATCACCTGTCACATAAAAGCCCAGACAAGGAGAAAGAACAGTTGGACTTGATGATCTCATAGGTATTTCCCAGTTCTAGGATTCCATGAAATGCCTCCTATACATCAGCAGCATCTCAGAATTAACATTTCCATGCTGAGACAGCCTGGAGAGTGTTTGCCAAAACCTTTCAGGTACACAATTCCTGTGATGCTGCTTGTTTACATGCCCATGATTTGGATTTCATTGGACACTTCAACTGCCCTCATTGTCTTTTTTTTTTTTTTTTTTTGAGAAAAGCAGACCTAAATGTTACCATTTGGCAGACTGCAGGTTAAACTCTAGACACACAGCATCACTCCAAGTAGTGGTTCCTGTGCCAAATTGATTGTGGAAGGCAAAATTAGGTCACCTGAGCAATTCTTGGAGTAATTCGGACGTGATTTCACGTTTGTCTCCTGGAGAGGCCGCGCTCCATCCGCTGTTTGTCACCACAGATCAGTGTTCAACCAGCAAACAAGAGAAGGCATCTGGACCAGAACAACATTGTGCTGCAGGGGACCAGCAGCACAGAGCCCCAACTCAAGGGCTCTCTGGAGCCACGGGGTTTGCATTAAGGCACTGATCTGTGTTCTCCTGTCACTCTGCACTTGTCCATTAAACAGGCCCGAATTCACTGTAGGCAATTCTTTACTCAGATGAAGAACAGAGACATCTCACAGCAAAGCAGAGAATAGGGGCTACCAGCAAGAAGTCAGCGTTTGGCACCAATAATGATCTTACTGTCAGCACAAGGAAACCACATTCCTGCCCTAAAAACACTGGATGCTGAGCAGGAAAGGGAGTAAGGGCGATGGGATGAGCAGTAAAAATACAACTCAATCATTTGTCTTTCTCTCACCAGGACAGAGGCAGAATGTTTGCAGGTCCATATTCAGGGGAAAATGAGGCTGCGGCAAAGCCATACAAAGCCCCCAACACTGAAATATCATCACAGAATCACAGAATGGTTTGGGTTGGAAGGGACCTTAAAGCTCATCCCATTCCACCCCCTGCCATGGGCTGGGACACCTTGCACTATCCCAGGCTGCTCCAAGCCCCGTCCAACCTGGCCTTGGACACTGCCAGGGATCCAGGGGCAGCCCCAGCTTCTCTGCCTTCCATCCAGTTGGGATACCTCCAAGGGGGGTCATGGGATAGCAGGAAGCTGCTTCTCCTGCTAATCCACCTCAAGAAGTTCCAGCAGCACATCCTGGGAAGGCCCAGCTGTCCTTAGGCAAAGGGCTCAGCACCTGAACACAAATCCTGCCAACCAACAGTGCCGCCTCACAAACATTCCAGGTGCTTCCAAGCTCCCAAGAGCTGGCATTGCTTCTCCAGGAAGGCCATGTCTTATTGCCAGGCATATTCTACCACATGAGATAATAAAAGTCACAATACTTTTCATTTCTAAGCATGGGTTATGGTATTTCCTTTCACATCAGTTATGCCTGTCATGTACTTCATAGCCTAAAAGGCTCTTGCTTCATAAGACTACACTATTTTATAAATAGAATAATGAAATACCTTTGACTCATATCCGTTCATTGAAGATCACTCATCTTTATGTGAAATGGAAAAAAATTAAGTTTGATCAGTTATGATTTTTTTTTAAACATGACCCATGCTAGCAGTATTACTTTAAAAAAATTATCTTCAAGCAAATTCCAAATTCCATGAAATCTCTGATGTCCAGGTGCAGCAGGTTTGATCTCTGCATTTTACTTAAGAGAACAGAACAAAACCCCTTTTTTAAAGGGAAAGAGCACAAAACCTCTTGAATTCTTCTGCATGACTAAGATCATCCTTTTGATTTCTGCCCCCAAGCTGATGGAGCCGTTAAAATTAATATATTGTGTCCATCCATCGGCTTCTCCTCAGCTTAAAAACAAAACACCTGTCTGCAGCTGGATTTCTACTGAATAAACCAGGGTGCTCCTCAGTTATCTTCTCACTAAACAAAGAGGCATCCAGAGAATTAAGTGTGAGATTCATCTTCCCATTTAAAGTTTTTTTTACATCACATTATCTGACAGAGGAGCTGTATCCTTCTGCTGTATTTAGTTGAAGCAGCAGACCAGGCAAAAATAAAATAAAACATAGGAAAAATAAAATAGATCATTGGAACTACATATAAATACTTCAAGCTAAGACATGAAAGCTTCTTGTCCTGAGAGCTACACTGTTGAATTATAGATATACAACTTGGTTTGTACTTCTATAAACTTGGTTTATCATTCTGCCATTCCCCCAAGGTTGATGCCCAAAGTGGCCACCTAAAAACAGAGACTGGACAGGGATAAGGGGATAAAGGCAGGGATTTATTTGAAGGGCCTTCAAAGGCACACCCTGGGCAGGCCAGAGGCGACACCCAAGATGGACCCCGGGTCACGAGTTCTTCACACTTTTATCAGTTTGCTCCATTTGCATATCAGGGTTAATTCTCCAATTAAAACTTCAGTTAATGATGTCATTTCCCCAAGCTTACCCCCCTTCTAAAGATGTTGGTTTACACATTTGGGGCCTGGGACAGTCTGGGTGTCCTTGGAGAGCAAACCCAGAGAGGTTTGTTGTGTCTGACCAGCATGAGAGAGCAGCAGCTCACAGGGCACAGGAGACTTCAGAGTTACACACTGGGCACTGCAGGATTTGAAAATATAAAAGTTAAAACCTAAGGCATCATTGCCCCCCAAGGCCCTGGGGATGGAACAGCCAAGGCTAAAGCCATTCCCACAGACAATTCACCAGGTGATCCCAGGACTCTGCTTCCTCTTCAATCCGAGCTGCCAGCACAGATCTATTCACACGTTGCATTTATTCACCAGGATCCCTGTAGAAATGTGAATTCTGTGACTTTAATTTGCTTCTGAGCAGGCTGCCAGTGTAACCTAGGAGCCCTGCTTGCTGTTCTTTTCATCTCCTGAGACAGAACACCCCAGACACCGACGAACAGCAGCAGGGCACCTCGGCCATCTGAGGGATGCTCAGAAAAGCATCAACTCCAAAAGGCTGCTCCTGTCACCTGCCTGCCCTCTCAGCTGCTGGCAGGCAGAGCTTCCAAGGATAAACGACAAGAAAACTCATCTTCCTGCACACCCAGCGTTCCCTGAGGGGGCTGTTAACCATCTGAGTTTGTACACGATGCTGCTTCAGAATCTCATTTTAAATACGGGTATTTATTAATAGATAATAGATTAATATAAAGCCATGTTTGTCTCAATAAGAAACAGTGCGAATTTCAAGAAATCCTTACCTCATTTTGGATATTATGTCTTTTTTTTTAGAAGGTAAATGCTTTTTAACTCAGGGTATCATGCATTTCCTTTAATCCCCTCTCTGGCACAGTAAAATATTCTGGCAGGCAGCATCAATTCTAACTCAGGACTGCACCTTTTGCTTATTACTTGTGGTGTTTCAGTACCTCACAAGCAGGAAGATTTCCAGATGCCTGCCAGCTATCCAGTGTTCCTCATTTTCAGGCAGGTTGTTTTTCACCTCAAATCACCTAAACACTCAAAGAGACTGCACTGCAGCGAGGCAAAGAGAACTCAGGAGAGCACTTTTGGCTAAACTTTCAGCTCCCAAATACTGGAAGCACGTGAATTTGTCACTAACAAGGATCTAGGTGAGTAGTTACAGTGTGATCTGCACGAAGCCTGGGCAGGCTGTGAAGGGCCATGAATGCAGAGGGTTGTGTGTTGATGGAAAAGGATTGTTCTAAAAGCATGGACTTGAGTCCATCAGTGTAAGAAAGAGTGAGGATGTGCTCTGACACCTGCTCCTGCCACAGCCACCTATTAACTGAGCAGGTTACTCTTCTGGGAGCCTGAATTTGAAATGAACTTGCTGCCACCACTCTGCATTTCTCTGCAAAGTGTCACAACACGTGTCACAGGTTTGACTCTGGATTTTTTTAACTGGAGGCAAGAAAATGAAGGAAGCATGGGACAGGAATGGAATGGGGAGGATAGCCTGGTCTCATCCACACATAGGTGACAGAAGGACTCTCAGCTCTGGTGTTCCATTCTGGACACAGCCATCCCATGGGCTCAAACTGGACCTACCTCAGGGAACAGAGACCTGGGGTGCACTTACAACTTCACACTCCCTCTTACAGCTCCAGAAATGGAGTGGTGCTTCTCCCACAGGCTTAAGGGAGACCTTATGGCAGCCTTACAGCACCTAAAGGGGGCTAAAAAGAAGGCTGGAGAGGGACATCTCACAAGGGCTTGTAGTCCACAGGACAAGGGGGAATAGTTTTAAACAAAAGGAGGGCAGGGTTAGATGGGATATTGGGAAGGAATTGTTCCCTGGGAGGGTGGGGAGGCCCTGGCACAGGGTGCCCAGAGAAGCTGTGGCTGCCCCTGGATCCCTGGCAGTGTCCAAGGCCAGGTTGGAAGAGGCTTGGAGCAACCTGGGCTAGTGGGAGGTGTCCCTGCCCATGACCTTTAAGGTCCCTTCCAACCCAAACCCCCCTGTGGTTGTACAGCTTTAAGGTTCTCTGTCTCTCCAGCTGCACACACCATCTCCACAGGGTATTTTGTGGGTGTACATCAAGGTCAGCTGCATGCCAGGCTTTGTGTGGGATTACACAAGAGTGCCTTCTGACTGAGGACAAAGCAGATGGAAACTGCTCCCAGCCCTGACCCTCCAGGTGCTGCACTCAACCAGCCACCCCTGTGTTATGCAAGCCTTGCATTAAAAGTCTGCTCAATGCCTTTCTGCAACTGAACAAACCCTGACGTCTGTAAAGGCTTTTAACAAACACCCAAACTTTTTAAAAAGCTTCTGTCTTTAAAAACGAAGGGGAGTAGTAAAGAAAATGTGACGTGAAATCAGCTTGAGTAACAGTGTCTTCAAGCCATCCTCGAGCTAAGAAGCCAAAAAGGGTTTTAACAAACACAAAGAGAGTGGGTTTGGGTAGGCACTTTTCTGCAAACCATGAACTGACCCAAGGGGCACTGCAGGACACAAACAGGGTGGTAAAATGAAGCAGGCAAAGCAGCAAACCCGGCTCCTCCACAGCCTGTCCTAACCTGCACACCCACCCTGGGAATGGAAGTACCACCGTGCATGTGGAAGGAGGGAAGAGAAGGGGAGTCTCCATTTAGAGCAGAAATTACCCTTAAGAAACCTGCCCAGTGAAGGATTACAGCTGTTGGGGTGTACGAGCAAACAAGGTGCAGCGAGAGAGAGCAGTCAGGGAAGCTGAAGGGGCTTGGCTGTTTCCCTCCAGACTCACAGGAATGCTGAACAGTGGCAGGAGGCAGAGATCCAAAACACCAGCTTGGATCAGCTGGGAAATGCTGTTCAACACCAGCACTGCAGTGCTTGCAACAGATTTAGAATCATAAAATCCCAGAGTGGTTTGGGCTGGAAGGGATCTCAAAGCTCATCCCATCCCACCCCTGCCATGGTCAGGGACACCTTCCACCATCCCAGGCTGCTCCAAGCTCCATCCAGCCTGGCCTTGGACACTGCCAGGGATCCAGGGGCAGCCACAGCTTCTCTGGGCACCCTGTGCCAGGGCCTCCCCACCCTCACAGGGAACAATTCCTTCTGTATTCCAAATTGCTATATGTTCAGCCTGTCTCTAATCAATAGACAAAGATACTGCTTGATCAAAAGATTAAAATCTGAAGAACAGCATTTTCCATTTCTTAGCAGTAGCTTTTAAAATAGATAGATTTGTCTCAATGCACTGAGCACACAAATTCTCCACCATCTCACATCCCACTGTTTACATCCTATTCCTATTAAGCAGCATTTCAATGGACAATCTGTCTGTTATCTCAAGACCTACCATGAGTTTTAATGCAGAAAGCTCATCCTTTCCCACTTCAGAAGACGTGCATGAAACAGAAGCACTCATTAGCTCAGAGACCAGCAGGAAACACAGCTCTATATGAATTTTGATTAGGCTGGCTCTGAAAGGAGAAGCTAATTCCTGAAGCCAGCCCTTTCACCATGCACAGGACTATAAAATGTGCCATTTCCTCCTGCTCCTCCACTTCTGCTCCTGCTCTCCCCCCGTTATTCCAATGGTTTCCATGCCATTTCATTAACAGGATAAAAAAAAAATTAACATAATTTTCTAACATGCCAAAAAAAGTGGGGGGGGAGGGCTGGAAAATTCACTTCCTTGCTTTTGCTGTTTTAGCTCCAAAGCTAAGCAAGCCCAGCTGCTCAGGAAATACCATTGGAATGAACACATTATTGAACATGGAAGAATCAATCGAGATTGCTGTCAAAAATTTCACATGCTGTAAGCAGGCCAGCAATCAAAGGGCTCTTACGAAATACTTCCCCAGCCATGTTGAACAACTTCATCTTTCAAAACTCGGGCACATGATCAAAATTACTTCAAAAAAAGAAAAAAAAAAGAAATCACAGAGAAAAAAACTGAATTAGAGTAATTTCACTAGGAAGCCAGGAGCTATTTTTTGTTATTAACACCTGACATAACATGACTATTCTCTAGGTATTGCATTTATTCCAGACCAAATGAAGAGGGGGTGAAAAAAAAAAGTTGTAGCTAAAGATTATTTCTTTCCAAATAGCAAAGCCTACTCCTTTTGTGACTGATTTCAGCCCGGGATCTTTGTACTGACACATTTGCTGACAACACACAAAGGACATTGGCTGATTCAAAGGGCAACTTGGGCTTATTTTGCTGAGAATACTTGAACACCACAGAGGTTTCTCTCAGTCAGCTGACAGTGATGAACAATTTGACCATTCCAGCGTTGCTCAGGGCTCTCCTACAGCCATGATGACAAAATTTCAGGGCTTGGAGCAACCTGGAATAGTGGGAGGTGTCCCTGCCCATGGAATGAGAGGAGCTTTAAGGTCCCTTCCAACCCAAACCATGCTGGGATTTTATACCAGGTTTCACATGCCCTGATGCAACAGATTGGTTTGCTGATGGTTTTCCTGCATTTTCATCACGCTGTGCCACTCTGAAGTAAATATCTGTAGCAAGTCTGTTCTTCCTTGCATCAACAGATGGAATGTAACTGCCTGTTCAGCTCCTTTTCCAAGCAAATCATTTGGGTTCTTACTTATTTCCCCTAAAGGACCCTTTGGTGGCCTGCATGATCTGACAGTTCAGATCTTGCAGCACAGAGGAGGATGCTGTGAACTGAGGTTGTTCTTGCAAATTCTATATTCCTCCATTACTGAGCTGAAATAACCAATTTTTGCTGGGTTTTTTTCCTTATTTTTCTCTCAACTGTGTTGACCAGAATGCATTATCACCTCGTGGAATTTACCTCTGGGATATTCCATCTGACAGTATCTGAAATTTTTCATTTCTTTAATATCTGCTATCACATGCCTTTAGTTACTGAAATGTTCCCAAGAAAAGGGGCCACTTCATTCAAAAACTCTGTACCTCCACAGGAAACAGAAAATGAAAAATCATGTGAAAAGAATCATGAAAAATGAACAACCAACCCTGAGGGTACAGTGTATATAAAACAGAAGAACACCCTCAAGCACCTCCTCTTTTCCCTCCTCACCCCAATATCCAGGAGATACAAAGAAGATACAACCTTCATAATTCCAGAATTCCACCATGAATAGAAAAACATGTTAATGACTACCATTATCCATTTCTGGCACCCCAAAATGCTGCCCTCAACGTACATTTGACACCTGGCTCATATAAATTGTTGCACAAGGATGATGCTGTTCATCCTTCCATTTATACCACAGACAGGGGGGTTGAGTGAATTTCTTATAAAAGCAAATAATTACAGAAAACTTAAGCCCTCTGCTGCTCCTAATTTGAACTGTTCTTTCAGCTTGAAGCCACAGCATCTGCTAATGGCCTGGATTACTTAGCAGAAATTAAGTTTTGTCTTAGAGTCTCTCGAATTAATGACCTCAGCGTGGAATAAGCTTTGTGAACAAGAGTCCTGAGGACCCTGGCAAACACAAGAAAATCAAGAGAACACAGGTTTTGAAGCTGAAGATTAAAAGCTGCTGCTTTAAAATTAAGATTAGTTGGAACAGATGAAAGGTGGGCAGATAATGTATTTGCCTTCCTGAGCAGAGAGAATGCGTTATGTCAAAAATTCGTCCAAAAATGCACGTCTTGTCCACCTTGAAAAACAATGAATGGCTTTATTTTCCCTTCCCTTCTTATCAGCAAAGGATTTTCAAGTATGCTCCTTCAACTTTTATTATGGCTTTTATGTCCAAGTCAAATAGTTTGCTCTTGCCATATGTGAAACTAAATATTGACAGCTATTGACTGTACAAGGAAATTCTTAATTGGATGATTTACACCCTCTTGATTCCAACAGCAATTTTGTAGAAATGTTAAATCACACACAATTGCTTGCACCACGATTCCCATTTTTTATTATACAGCTCAAGTGCCCAGAATTATACCTTACTTCATTGAAGAAAAATAGATTAATTGAGTAAATTCATGTGAAGATTTATCAGTTTCTTACATTTAGGCACTTTTAAGGTGTTTGGTATTTCAATTAACTTATGAAGTTATGAATTGTACAATTAGAACACTCTTGAATAATGTTTAATTAAGACCCAAAAGTCATAACAAAGGTTATCAGAGGTGTATTTAAAACCATGCTTTACCTGGGAAAAACTCATCTTGATTCAAGCTGTGAAGTGATTTGAAATTCAGTGAACTGGGGAATTATTATTAAAGTAGAAGGCACAGATCTTCTGAAGAAATACTGAATTCCAGAACATACAGCTTGCTGAACAATTAGCATAAATAATTCTGAGCTGTCTCTTTTCCTTGCTCACTGAAATTGGGAAGCTCATGGCATGAAGAACAGTCTCAGGAGACAGTGACTGTTGTCCCACCAGACAAGCACCTCAAGGAGAGAACTGCCAGGTGAAGAGTGCCAACCGTAGCTGGGATTCTTTACAAGTGAAAACAAATCAGGTTTTATGCAGTAATAAGAAACCTAACTGGATTATGTCCTCCTGTCCAAAAGGAAAGAGTGAGGATACAGATGGCTCCACCTTGGTAAGAAGCACTACAGTGCAAAAGTCTTTACCCACCTTACATTTTTTCTGCTCTTTCTTCACCAGGCACAATGTGCTCAATGTCAAGAAAGTGAAGTAAACCTCTCTTTGCAATTAATATCAAAGAAAATCATTGTGTGATCACAGGAGGGTGAGGATGCCAAGAGGAACTGGCTTATCTAAAATTTGGATTTTACCCAGGTTGGTGACTGCAGTTCCTCTGACTGGAGACCACCTGAACCTCTAAAGGGCCACAAAGGACTAAAGGACACAAAACCTGGGACTGATGAATCAGGATTCAATAAACCACTGCTGAGGTCAGCCAAAGCACACGGTGCATCTGCCACCTCCACCACAGATTTGGTTGAAAACAGAAATCACAGGCAGTCACCTGGAGGAGGTGAGGTGGCAGGGATGTGGAGTGCAGGATCTACAATAACTAGGCCCAGATAATTCACTGCCACAAGAGCAGCAGAACAAAAGCAACTCTGCTGCAAGGCAGATTTTCTGCTCAGCAACACATGCAGGGACTATTCTGTCAGGCAGAGGGCCAAAATATCAGGTGGGCAAAGACTGGCCCTCAGAAATCAGACAGTAACAAACCTCTGGCCCTTCAGCCAGCCAGTATTTGGGAATATTGGGGAATCAGGCTGAGGCTTCTGCACAGTATTTGACTGAATTTGGCAGGTCTCAGTTGCAAACGAGCTCAGCAGATTTTGAAGCCATTTTGTTGGGTTAGATGTGCTGGGTTAGAGCCACAGGTGGAGCACTGAGGCTCTGCTGTCACCCTGTACCTGTCACCCTTCACCACCAGCAGGCAGAGGTGCCTTTTCCTGGAGCAACTGGGAGCCTGGAGCAGCTGGGAGCCTGGAGCAGCTGGGAGCCTGGAGCAGAAAAGTCTGGGCAACCACCAGCAATCCTCCTTTGCTTGCCTCCAGCTACTCTCCCAGGACATCAGGATCGTGTTCCAGGGAGTCAGGGAAACAGACAGAGACAGGTACCTCGGCAATCCTTTAGTGTCAAGCCTGCAGCTCAGTTCCCAGTAACTTCCTTCCTGGACCAGCTGGACCTAATGTGGGTTTTATTCTCCTGCAGCCTCGGTTTTCACGGATATCCTTGTTTACACATGGGAGGGAAAGCAACAGGACAGAAAACCTACCTGAAACAGACCTGCAAAACACCAGGGCTGGGAGGGAGAGCAGAGGAGAGGTAGAGAATGGAAAATACTCCCAGAAAGTTGTGTCAAGTGTGAGTAATGGGTTTGGGGGTTTTTTCCCAGCTGCAGATCACAAACCAGACAGGTTTTGCATAGGTTTTGGCCTGACCTTGCCTCGTGCAGGAGCCTAGACTAGATGACCTCCTGTGATCTCCCCAACCTGAATTTTCCTGTGCAGGTAAAGGTTTTAAAACTGCTCAAATATGATTTTGCTATATTAAGTTTCATATCAAATGAAAACACCTCAAAAAACTGAATATTTCTGTAAGGAAAGCAAACTCATCTATCCTCTCATAACATTCTGTGTGGTATAACAACGTGAGAGAATAAAGCAATTGGAGGGATTTTCCCCCTCATAACAAGCACACACAACTGATGAAGGTTCAAGCTTAAGAAAACAAAAACCTCCTAATCATAACATATTACTGTTACATGAAAAAAAATCTCATTAAAGCCATAGTGATATTGCAACAATGCCTCCTGATACAAGTAATCATATATTAATAAGACTAAATCATATTTTATGCTGGAATATCACTTACAGAAGAGAAGGACCATGTCCAAAATAACATTCTTTAAAGACACTGAACCGTCTTCTTTAAATATTTTAAAAGCAAAAACAAACAACTGCTGGGTAGCAGAACTAAAGGGGCTTTACATCAAACACCAGATATTACTGTGGGGAAGCAGAGGTCACTCCATCATGGGCTCCCCATGTGAAAGGCTCCTGGGTTGAGTTCCCAGTACCTCCCAGTGAGAGAAGTGCTGAGGAAGGGAGAACTTGTGTGTCCTTACCTTTGGAAAAAAGTGCTGAGTGCTTTGGCTGTAGGAAACACTTGACCCCAAAACCTTTCCAATTTCCAGTACTTCTCTCTTCCTACCACTTCAGGCACTGATCTCTCTCCATTTCCACCCACAAGTGTTAAACCAGCAGCTCTGGAGCAATGCCTGGGTTTGATTTAGCCTCAACACAGGTATCCATCCATCCATCCCTTCATGCTTCAAAAGCAGCCTCCCTCTTCTAATCCCTCCTTTTTATTTGCCTATAAAAAAGCCTAATTACTCAGCTGCACCATTTTCTGTGAAAACATCTCAACACTCCCACATGATGTAAGGGCTTGTTAAAACACCAGGTAATAGGAGCAGGTAAAAGACTCATCCTTCCATAAAAAGCAGATTCAGTTGTATCACACAAGATGAAATTCCAAGGCAGAACTCACCCATTAGCAGAATTAGTAAGCCTAATGT
Source organism: Edolisoma coerulescens (assembly GCA_013397115.1). Classification (NCBI taxonomy): domain Eukaryota; kingdom Metazoa; phylum Chordata; class Aves; order Passeriformes; family Campephagidae; genus Edolisoma; species Edolisoma coerulescens. The sequence goes on along the minus strand of VWZW01003650.1, from coordinate 97,556 downwards.
ATGGATCACCCAAACTCCCACTTCAGGGACTGCCAAGTTTGTATCTCTGCAACAACTTCCATGACAGCTTTCCTTAAATAGCTGAAATTGCAAGCAGTTTCCAAGTAAAACACAAACTGTGAATCACAGTTCAGTCAGGATCATAGAATAAAAATCACCTTCATACAACCACCAGCACTTCCAGGTCATTCCCCCTGTACACCATTATTTTGTAAGGATGCCACAAGACATTTTCATTTTAAAAAAACCAGATGAGGTTAGGATTTTCTAGCACTTAGTCCAATCAGAACAAGATTCAAAGACAACTTCTGGGAGAAACTCAGAGTTACTCCTAAAAATTTAAAATTTCTGTGTAACACAAAGAGTTTGTTCTTCACTCAGGCCTCAGTGAGCCACTGACAGAGTAAAAGGTGCTGCTCACAACTCGTGTTTTCACGTATTGAAAATGCTGATTCATGCATATGAAAAACTTAATTCATGAAAGGTTTTAGGCAGGTGCTTAAAAGCACCTAATCAAGTGTTCATTACTCATTTCAAGAGCTCCTGTCTTTTTTCCAACAGCTACAGTTTGGGCTCCAAATGTTACCGAATATGTATAGCCCTACTTTACAGCAAATTATAACCTTGCTCTTTTACTGCTTTAAGTATTTATATTCACAATGGAAAGAAAAAAAAAATCATGCAGTTTTGCATGCATTCATGATTTAACTGTTCAGCAGATCTAATGCTAAAGGTTAATCTTGAGACAGGGACCAGATGTTCAGGCAGAAGGAAATTTTTCTCAAGAGGAGATACCCAGGAAGTCTGTCTTTCCAATCTGCTCCAGCCCACGAAATTTCCCACCACACTTATCCAGCTGGGAAAAACTGTGAATCAGCCTCCAATTTAACCATGTATGGAGCAGAAATACCAACTCTGAGGGCTTCAGTGTACGTGGAGCATTCATAACATTCTAAAGCACTCAGGTGAGCACCACAGCAAGCACACACAGCCCCTGTCAACAACGTCGTTCTTGTTGCAAGCTTCAGAATGAACTCTGAATTCTCTGAAATCTAAGCCATCAAGTTGTTTCAGCTTAAATGATAAACAGAGCACTCACTCTGGATTCTAAGCAGCAGAACATTTCACAGGTGAGTGGATTCACAGCTAAGTTAAATACCAGTGGATAAGCTTGCTAAGCCTTCTCTTCTCCAGGATGAGCAGTCCCACCTCTCTCAGCCTCTCCTCACTTGAAAGATGCTCCAGTCCCTTCACCATCTTTTGGTCCTGCACCAGATTTGCTCCAGTAAATCCTTATCTTACTTTTACATATCTTACTTTTACTTTTTTTTTTTTAAAAAAAGAAGATTTTACTTTTACTTTTAGAAATCCATATCTTACTTTTACAAGCCCAGATGTGGCCTCACTGGTAATGAGGAGAGAGGAAAGATCAGCTCCCTCTGCCTCCTCCAGTCTTCCTTCAGAAAAGGAATCGTTATCATAGACTGGTTTGGGTTGGAAGAGACCTTAAAGCTCATCCCATCCCACCCCTGCCATGGGCAGGGACACCTTTCCCTGTCCCAGGTTGCTCCAAGCCCCAATGTCCAGCCTGGCCTTGGGCACTGCCAGGGATCCAGGGGCAGCCACAGCTGCTCTGGGCACCCTGTGCCAGGGCCTGCCCACCCTCCCAGGGAACAATTCCTTCCCAATATCCCATCCAGCCCTGCCCTCTGGCAGCAACAAAATTGTGCCTTTCACTTCTCAAAGCCGTGGGAATCATTAGGAATAAGCAACCTAAGGCTGAGGCGAGGCTAAGGACAGGCTTAGCATGGGCTCCCACATAAAATTCTTGTATCCAGGAGAACTTTAGTTGATGCTTGAATTTAACCTCTCGTACTTGGCGGATCTTGTTTCCCTCAGCATGAGAAATAAAATAAAAATCCCGCTTAGGTAAACCCACAATAACAACCCATTATCACAGCACCCATTGCTCACTCACAACCACCAACCACAAAGTTCCCTCCTGGCTCCAGCTCAGCGTTTTCCAATTGCCAAAATGAAATGTATATCCATGGATCTCGCCTGGCAAGCATCCAGCTGCAGATGCAAATAGATTTTCAGTTGCTTGCAACAGTGGAAGGCCGTGTTGCAAAATGAGGATAAAACATCTATCCCCAGAAAGAAGAGGATTAGATATTCATTTAGGGGGTTTTCACATTAAATCCAGATCCTGCTAACGATGGGATGCCCTCTAAACCAATCCTAAATCCCCCTGTGGCCCCATCATGTCCTGTCTAAGATATCTTTAAGCTCTTCTGCGACCCAGCAGGACAGAAAACCCTTCCCCAAGCCACTGGGAGTGAAGAGGGCAAAAGACAAGCAGCACAAAGCGAAGTTTGTGGCTAATTACACAACCTGTGCTCAACTCCTGCCCTTCCACTTGCAAGGATCCCATTGCAAAGTTCCTTAAAAATGGAAATTATTTGCGGATTAATTTAAAACAGCAAAGAAAGGTGTCAAAAAGGCTGATATCATTTGTTTAAAAGGTGCTGACTTTGGATATTAAAGGATTCACAACTGAGGCTGCAGCATTAAACCTAAAAATGATAGGTCAAGGCAACAGAAAACACACCCTAACATCCCAGAGGAAGAAAATATCATTTTATTGGCTAAAGAAACCAGCCCTGGGTCCCACATTACTCCCATGACAGCTTTATTTGACCACATCTTGATGAGACTTTTCTGCTCACGCGCTGCATTTCAGGGACAACCACCAGCCTTACCCAGGCTTTGAACACAAATTATTAACACTGCTAATGGCACTAAGATCATCAGGAGAAATCTACCCAAAAGCTTCAGCTGCATTTTGGGTTTTTCTGGACTGCTTTCAGCCAGAGCATGGCAGCTTCAAGCTGTATAAATCCACCAGGGCAGGACATGACTTGGCTCAAACATTTCAACAAGCACCTAATAAATAAGATATTGGGAAGCTGTATTATCATACTAGGGAATTATGACCTTACTCACCTGACAAATGGGATCAGGCTTTTGTAACACCTTTCTTTTATGTTTCAATAACCTAGTGAATAGTTTAAGGTTGCTAATAATACAATTATTGATTAAGACAGGAAAACATATCAACCAAGCCACAATTTGGAGCGTAAATCTCATTCCTTGACCTTCCTGAAATGCTCCAACCATAGCGAAATAAAACTGGCAAACATTTCATTTGGAAAAGCACAAGAACGTATTTTATATTTCTCTGGAAAAGGTGAAAATCCACAGCCCTTTCCAAGCTTTACATGAGGTACTTATTGAATCATTAAGGTTGGAAAAGACCTCCAAGACTGAGTGCAACCATTAACCCAGCACCACCGTAGATCTGCATATCTACAAATACTGCAGGTACCACAAGCACAGCAACATCAAACTGTGCTCTTTAGCAGCAAATCCACTGCAGGAAATCTGCTCCCAGTATTTGATACGGACAGAAAAGCCTCTTAGCAAGGATCTGCTTCCACCCAAGCATCAATTTCCTTCAAACTGGAAGTACACCTGCCAAGGCAGAAATTCCTCTATTTTCTGTTTTCCAGTGTAGGCATCAGGAACTCCTCAGCAGCAAGGACTGCTGTCACTGGGAAGAATTGATCTGAGAGGTACAAGGACTGCTCCCCTGCTTTCCCAGGCAATCTCTAAGACAAAATATGACCATTTCTTAAAGCTGTAGAAGTCCATTTCCCAGCTGACTCACGAACTGCCTCATCACAGCAACACCCACACCTGTACTTTCCTCTGTGCACTACAGTAATATTCATTTCAGCCATCTCTCCTAAGGCTGTTACAGCCACGTGCTGCCACCTGACCCTCATTTCTTTTGCAATATTACATGGTTTTACCCAGCATCCTGAGGACTGCGTTTAAGTGCATACACTTTATTCTGTGTACAGTGGAATATTTCCAGTCTTACGTGATTTTTTTTTTTTTTAAACCAGGCAGGAAAAGCGATTTCTATTTAATTTTTTACCATCAGCCCTTCAAGGCAGGTTTCAGCAACACAAGAACGCTGCAGGTAATTGAGATTCTCCTTCAGTTCCAGCACTGCTACAGCCAACATGAGGGATGGGGAAGATGGCACTGACGTGCCTGCTGGAATACCAAAGAGTGGAGTGACCTTCCCATCTAAAGGTACTTTATGGGTCTATTTTGTGATTATTCCACAGTTCAGGTGAAGGTATCAGCTACCTAAAATGACTTTCTCAGTTCCTTGCCCATCATTCAAACAGAAACCAATTCCTCACTTCCTCATCGGCTTCCAAGTCCAGGAGCATTCATTTCATTTTCAGGTATTTTAAGAATTTTCTGCTAAATTCACTTTTTTTCTTTTTTTTTTTTTTCCTGTCCTTCCTGCCAGCTCTTCAGAAGCCTCTTCTGCTACAGTGAATTTCTGCAGGGAACATTCGTCGGTTCCCCTCCCTATAACTAAATTAATTCAACTATCTTAGTGAAGTTTAATGGAATGGCTTCCCATTTTATCACAATATCCTGACAGAAGAGAAATGGTCACCTAACACAACAATTAGGTTTTTTTCCAAGGCCTACATCCCTGCTTTCCCAACTTTTCCAAAGTATTTTTGGAGGAAGAAAACAAACCGCAAGAAAACGACCTTTTTCAATCATTCATTCTTAGAGATGTAAAAACCTCAAAATATTCCAATGGAAAAAAAAAAAAAACCAAAACAAAACAAAAATAACATTGTGTGGGGTTTTTTTTCTTCACTCCAGTACCCCATAAAAGGCTCTTTTTCCAGTCACAAGGGACAAAAGTGACATTTCCATTGTCTACAGGCAAAACATCTGAATTTGATGTCTGTTGATAAACACTGAGCAGGAATAAAAAGCTTGCAGAAGCCATGCACTGGCTGGAAGGCAAATCTGAGGACGTGTCGGCCAAAATAAAGATTAACACGTGCCCATGGCCACACACAGACGCCAAGATTAGGTGCTGAACAATGGAAAAGAGCCCCAGATATTCCTACAGCAGAGAGGGAATTGTTTCTTAGGTCAGGTTCCATTCCAGGATTTGAGATGTTCTGCACAGCGAAGATCAAAGTGTTAAAATTACGTGACAAAACACAAACCAGATCAACTCCAAGGGCAGTTTTGAGCCACCAGGTGACAGCCACCACCAGAAACTGGAAAAATGGATTTTCATGCTGTTGACTGGAAAGAATGCCACCCCGGTGAGGGATCCTGGAGCAACTGCAAAGCACAGCAACACGAAGTTGTGCCTCAGCCATTTAATTACACACCCACCAGTCTGGGAAAACAAGGAGGAGCTGCTGCTGGAAGGGCTCGGGTCAGCCGGCCCCCGAGGGGAGGCGGGATGGGAGGGAGGGCCGGGAGGGAAGGAAGCAAAACAGGCCTGATAACATCAGCCTCCTGCCCCCACGGATCTGAAGCGACTGCAGCTTCCAGCCTAATAAAGAACATCTTTAAAACCAAGACTGAACATCTACGGAGAGAGCCCAAGCGCAGGGAGAGGTTGAGCCCAGAGGCCACGCTACAAAACCAGCCTCCAACTCTGCTCCTGAAAGGAGTGAAAATTCACGTTCTTATTATTCCCCTGCTGAGGGGGACGAGGTACGACTAGGACTCCTTTTTCAGAAGCAATTGGAGTAAACAGACCCACTTTAAACCCATTTCAGTTATTGAAAAGCCCAGGAACACACAATTTCAAAAATCAAAATCATCATCATAATTCCAGGGAGCTTCCCTGTCTCGAAGGATTTCATGCTCCTGGGAGATCCAGTAAAAGGAGATGACTCCTGCATGAACAGAGCTGCTCCTGCTCCTCTAATGAGCTGGGAAGGGAGCCCGTCCCTCTCCGGGGCAGTGGCAGTGCCACAGGGCTGTGCAAAACAGCAACACCAATGGTCCCAGACAAGCAGGCAGACAGCAAACCCCGAATAGGGGCCTTCCCTCTCCTACAGACATCCACAGCTCTTCCAAGGCATTTGAACAAAGGCATCGTTCCCATTACATTCTGGAAGTAGATGTTTTCTAATGCCCAACAGTTTGGAAAATCATTCTAACCACTACCAAGCCACGGACGTGCTCCTGATTTTGGTAACAAAGCCAGGTCTCTTCCCTTGTCTTCTGCTTTCACTGGATGGTTTGGGGTTTAATCCGACATTTTGCAGTAATCCTTAAGTAAAAACAGTTATCCCTTTGAGACTTGTTTAGGGTAACTTCACAATTTCAGTCATGTACCTCAGTCCCCCGAGGGCTACTGAACATTTTCCATTTCCTTACTATATAATTAAACCTCTAGTATGCCATGAATTTGTACCTCAACCCCACTGCTTTACATTTGACAACACCCTTCACTCTGTCCTCATTCCATTCCTTACATTCGTTTAACCTGGTAAATGACATTCTTAGCAAAAAAATGTTGTTCTTCTTAAAATACCAGCTTCTCCAACTCAACAAATATCCACATTATCAGACAAAAATGTTGGGGAAGAGAAGGGTGACCCCACCAGGATTTTGTTATGCCCTTAAATCCACTAGGAATAAAGTATCTAAATTCAAATTAAAACATGACACAGAGCAAAGTGTCCCCAGAATAATGGCATGAACTCGGGAAGAAGCGATGAGCAAGGAAGAACTAACGGAGGGGGAGAGGAGAAGAGCTAGGACAGAACTGGGAATCACACGTTACCTCTACTCAAAACTGTCTTTTATGACAACCCAGCCTAGGTAAGTCATAAGTCTGCTTCATGAAATCTAGTGTTGGCAAAGCTAAAATCAAGTAAGCAAAGAACAGAAACTCACTATTCTTAAACAGAATCGCGAGCGACCCAAAACATCAGTTAAAAAAAAACCTAATAAACAAAGACTTTGCTTGTAATTATTCCCTGTACTCCAAAAAGCATTCACACAGCTGTTACTTTTGCAACACTTGCTTCTATGCTGAATGCTGAACACCTTTCAGGAAATACAACAATAACTGTACAAACAAGCAGTATTCTAGTTGCATAATATTCAAAATTATACTTCTCTTTACATTTGTATAGCATTAAACCTGAAAGAAGACTGCCCTTCCACGGAAGGGATCTAGGAATCCGCAGAACCCGCAAAACAGCCAGAAGGCAAATGCTTCTAAGAAGTAGGTCACTCCTGCTGCTTCAAAATTATTTACAATCCCCAAACAACCCGCTGTAAACACAGCCAGCATTAACGTCGGAGGCACTGTGGGCAAACCAAGCACGTGCACTCAGAGAGGGGAAATAAAACACTGCTGCATTTCAGCAGTCACTGTCAAATAACAGATACTCTCAAATAATAGACACTGACTCCAAAAAGCCACTTTTCTTGCACTAAAACAATTGCAGTTCCTGTAAAATTCAGGCAAAGGGTTAGTTCAGTGAGGTACAACTGCCCAAAGTGCGTGACACAAAACATCTCCGTGTGTTCCATGAGAATTTGGCCTCCTGCTTTGGAAAGCGTACATTTTACCTCATGAAAAGGTTGTATTTGAGACTTTTCACTGTTTTCTAGGCAAGAAAAACCAATTACTTCCAAACCTCGGCTTTGCAGTGGCCCAAGACATTCTGCCAGCCCCTCATTAGCTTCAGCTGATACCCACTAACTCTTCTGGGATACCAACAGCATTTGAAGGGCCCAGCCTTCACACATTGCTGTCCATTTTCTCCCAGCACTGTGGCAAGTCACTGTTTACAGAAGCCATCCTACACTGAAGAGCTAAAACTCCATAAATTATAAAAGCCAGCCCGTCAAACCTTGTCTTTACACCTGCAATAATTCCGCAGTGCGACGCAGCTCGACTTGGAGTCCCACTCCCCCTCCCAGCCCTCACATCAGAGCTCACTTGGAGCTCCTTAAAAACCAACCAAAACTGAGGTCAACTCACAAAAGAAATGTGACTTCCTAATATTTCACTCTGCTGGCAAACCAAGATGCCTCTGCAGCTGTAATTGTCCTTGGAGCTCAGCCATTTACGTGCTTTCACTTTCCAGATAAAAATGACCCTCATCTTTCCAGGATACAGGACCATCAACGGGGGAAAAAACAGGTCACCAGCACCATTTATCCTACATAGGATGTATGTGTTGGGTTACCTAGGATGACCCTCCTCACCACGCTCAGCTCAGCACCAGATGGGATTTAAATACACATTCCCCTCATCCTAATACTACTAAAGCATTTCCCGCTGCGAAAAATGCAGGAATTAGTACCTGCTATAGAACAAAGGAAATGGGTTCAGACCAATTCCTTCCTGAAATGATTTGAAATGGTCATGCAGAAAACAACATATGACAGAGTCACTCAATGAAAAACAGCAAAAACAAAAATCCCTTCCTAATTCAAACGGTGATTAAAAATGTGGAATTGAAACTGCACAGGTAGCACCAACACACTTTTTATTTTAAATGAGCATCTCCCCCACAGGCATGCAAGGGATCTGAACTTTCCCTGGCTTGGTCCGAGCAGTTGGCTGTCACCAGCTGCAAACCAGGGAGAATTCAGGGACCTTACAGAACTCCAGTCCTGTCTGTTCGGTTGAATAAAAATCACCACAACCTTGCAAAGGTCAAAAGCTTTCTCTCAGAGCCAGGAACTCCCGGTCTGTTTGCTACAGGTCTTACTCCTTGACACAAAAAAGAAGCCAAAAGTACCTTGTGGTCTGGAAGGTCAGTGAGGCCAGCTACAGGTACCTCACAAATAGAGCAGGACACCTGAACCACCACAGAACTATTTTTTCTTTTCAATTACCACTGTGTATGACCTTATCAAAAGGAAAAAGACTTTCAAGGGAGATAAACATCAACTGATAAACCAGACCTGGAAAATCCAAGTCTTGTTCCTATGGAGGCAGAGCAGCAGATTCATTGACAGGCTGCAGCCAGGCCAGGGAGGGCACTGTCCCCCTCTGCTCTGGGGACAGTTTTGGGCACCACAGGATCAGGAGGATCAAAAGCTGTTGGAGAACGTCCAAAGGAAGGACACACAGATGCTGAAGGGCCCAGAGGGGAAGCTGAATGAGGAACAGCTGAGGTCAGTTGGCTTGTCCTCCTGGAGGAGAGGAGACTGGGGTCAGACCTCATTGGGGGCTGCACGTTCCTCCTGAGGGACAGCTCTTGTCTCTGCTCTCTGTGGCCAGGGACAGGACCCAGGGAAGGGCTGGAGCTGTGCCAGGGGAGGGTCAGGCTGGAGATCAGGAAAGGTTCTTCCCCCAGAGGGTGCTGGGCACTGCCCAGGCTCCCCAGGGAATGGGCACAGCCCCGAGGCTGCCAGAGCCCAGGGTCAGTGCTGGGGGAATGCTTGGACTCGATCTTGGAGATGTTTTCCAGCAGCCTTGATGATTCCATGACTGTACATTGCTGCAGCACATGAACTGTGTAACCATGCAAAGCTGTGAGATCATTCCAAAAGCAGAGGGAAACACAATAAAACAGGAATCTAGTCGATTCTTTTAGGATAGTCATTCATTTTAATTTTCTTCTGAAGTGCTGCTACCCCTCATACCACAGCTGACCACAATGGTGATGAGTTTGGTTTAATCAAGCTGAACTGCCAAAAGTCAAGTGTCTTGTGCTGTATTTTAAGTTACCTTAACAAAATTCAAGCCAGCTCTTATCGCAGTCTTGACGTGATTTTGTTTAGGTTCTCCTAGTTGTGCTTTCAGGTTGTGTGTCTATTCCATAGGGTGCCTGCTCTGTAAGCACAGCTGTATGTGAAATTTAAATACCACTTCCAAATCCCTAGAACGCTTTTCTAGCCTTAGCTAAAATACCCATGTATTCAATTATCACTTATCTCTTAGGAGCAAGATTTATTTTCATCATTAACCGAGCACGTGTCCATCAATTTTTAAAGCTACAGTTCTTCCAAGGGAGAGTACAGTAGCTGAAAGGGCTTTTATCTTCTTGTGGTGAAGGCATGCTGAAATAGACATAAAACGCCTGGCGTAGTGGAGAGCCAGGTGTCCAATTTTTCCTCTTAATGGCTGGAGGCAAAGAGCAAAAATAGCTTTGACCCACTTCTGCAGGAACCCATATGACCACTCGGTGTTCAGCTCACACGAGCAGGGAACGCACTCCTGTTCTGTTAATTTATTCTCTGCAGAAAACAACTGAACCAAAGGGATTTTTAACTCGCTTCGCTTGCCATCCACACTCACCAGAGTTCACCCGGGTAAGAAAAATTACATTTGTTTTAAAACATTATTATTTTTGGACAAGTACCATAGCACAGTCTTACTGGAAGGAAGTGGAATTAAAAAAAAAAAATTGGAATCAGGAATTTTTCAAGCAAGAAGCTTAGATAAAATCCTCACTGTAGCAGCAGTGCCTGTATCATTCCCACCAGGCTTACTCTGCTGCAAAAGCAACACTTACAGTGAATAATCATCAGCATACATATGGAATACTGATAAAGGCTTTGGAGAATACGGAAGCTCATCAGGATAACAGAATTACGAGAACAAAGGAGAGTTATTTACATATACTGAGCTATCCCTTCACATCCAGCTTTGTCTTTATTCTTAAAGCAACCCATCTTCCAGCTGACTTTTCAGCATTATAAGAGCAATACCCAACAGATACCTGCATGCAAGCAGAGTCATTCATAAACTATTTCCAGATTCAAAAAGAGCACTCTGTCTTTTTATAGCACAGGTGAATTGGACATATCAAGCATATTTTCGATTTTTCTCCTTCAAGTTACAGACACTGAGAAGAGTGCCCTCAAATGCCTCAAATAGAATGGTTTGGGGTAGAAGGGACCTTAGAGCTCATCCAGTCCCACCCCCTGCCATGGCAGGGACACCTCCCACTGTCCCAGGGTGCTCCAAGCCCCAATGTCCAACCTGGCCTTGGACACTTGCAGGGATGGGGCAGCCCCAGCTGCTCTGGGCATCTGTAACAAATCCATTCTTCTCCTCTCTGTCTCAGAAGCCTTAAGAGCCTCACCCTTTGTTTCCAGGTCAAACACCAGAGCTGGTTTCCCCAAGCTGACCTCAGCTGACTAGAAGCCTCAGCAGTCACAGACACCTGATCTACAATGACCAAATCACCCTCCTTGGGTCCAGCTCTTCATCTGTGACACAAGATAGTCTTGAAGGTCCCTCCCAGCCCAAACAAGTCTATGAATCTGTGATTGCACTGCACATGTACAAACACCACTGTCCTGGCACTGCACTGCCAAAAGCTGGACTTGCAAGGACGGCCCAGAGCAAGGGAAAGGACAACAACAACAGCAAAAGTCACTGGAAGCACTGTAACAACCTGCAAGGTTGTGGTGAACTGACAGAGGACACAACCTTAAGCTGCACCAAGGGAAATTTAGGTTGGATATTAGGAAAAAGTTTTTTACTAAAAGAGTGATAAAGTACTGGAATGGTCTGCCTGGGGAGGTGGTGGAGTCACCATCCCTGGATGTGTTTAAATAAAGACTGGATGTGGCACTCAGTGCCATGGTTTAGTTGAGGTGGTGTTAGGGCACGGGTTGGAGTCGGTGATTTTGAAGGTGTCTTCCAACCTGGTGATTCTGTGAACTGCACTTCCACACAAGGTCCAGTTCTCCGTTACAAACAGGGATGTGCATGATGGCATTAAACAAAAGGCTGACAGACATCAGCAGGACTACCAGCAGAGGAGAAGCACAAGATTTCCAAGCAGATCCCTTTTCTCCTTTCTGTTATCCAGGAACAAGTGCACAAAGCAGGTGATAACTACCTAAGAGTTAAAAAAACCCACCTCTTCCTTGCCCAGTTAGGAGGTGTGGATTTTAAATAATCTGGAAGGGAAGAAGCACAGAACTCATCTTTAATACCCTCACCAGATCCCTGCACAGAAGACTGACAAGCCAAGTGCCATGAGCAGATGGTTCAAGGTTTAGCAGGAACCACAGTCATATGCTAATTTGCTATTAATTACAGAAACTGTCAGGATTACTGCAGTGCTGTGCACTAAGGAAGGGCGCCAGAAAACACAGCCATTAAGGAAGATTTTTGACTAATAAAGTTTTTGATAAAAATATAGCATTTTTAGTGACCAAAGGTTGAGGAACCTACAGTCACTGTGTTTGCTACTATACACAGAGAATCTGACATTCAACGTGCAAGGCATCAGCACCAGTGCTAAACCCAGTCCTTACTGCTTTAGGGTAGAATCCCAGACTGGTTTGGGTTGGAAGTGACCTCAAAGATCATCTCATTCCATCCCCCACTGCCATGGGGGGACATTTACTGCATCCTGCTCCTAAATAATTGTTCCTTCTATCAGTCACTTCACCCAAGTTTTGAACTGTTGACTTGAAAGCTCAAGAACATCACCAGATTTTGAGCAAATGCTGTCACTCATCACTTCTCTCGCACACGAGCTGGTAAGAAAAATGCCAGCAGCTGGAAATAAAAGCTTACTTCTCAATTTCTTACCTCAGCATCCCATCAGTTGTGGGACAGAACACAAATGACTTTGTCCTGCTGAAGTTTGCCTAAAGGGAGAGACAAAGCAAACCAAATCTGCATATTCCCAAAAAGTTTAATGGGTATGGAAATAGATGGTTTTTTATTTCCATCAACATTTTCGTGACCCTCAAATTTCAGAAATACCAACACATCTCTGCCTATCAACTTTCCACCCTTTCAAAGACAAGTTCCGTATGGATTTTGTACGGAGCAGGTTGTCAGTAACAGCATAATATAGATTTATATCCCTACCTATGTCAATTCCTAGAGGTTTTCACTCAGGGGTGGTAGTCATTTGTCCTTCCAAGTCTTACCAGTCAGAGCTGCTCAAAGCCCAGGCAGACAGGGAAAAGAGATATCAAGGAAGTATAGAAACAACCAAAAAACTTCAGGAATTTCCTTCCCCTCAACACACAAATCCTATTAGCAACTAAGTAGTTGTCAGTGTGAATGACTAACAGCAAATATTTCATATATCATCTGGAAAGAGCCAAGCCCCTGAGATCTCATTATCAGAACCAAGTGCCCCAGATGACATGAATTATTTACTGCAAACCAGTGCTTTTGATTATGCATATGCATTATATGCTGAAGGTGCATCTGTGCCCCAGTTTTAAAACCACCACGTGGAGACAAAGCCAGAAACTGAGCTAAAATCCAACATTCATTCCACAGAATAAGATGATGCTCTTGGGCTGGTAAGTTCACCCATCATATGTGATAGTACACAGATGTCTGCAATACAACCCTAAGGTAAATGATAAGAGCCTGGAGAATACAGGCATTTTTTTTCCTTTTCTTCTTGACACCCTGACAGAAATGAAATTCTTGGTCTTAATCACCTGTACCCAAAGCACAAGGTAATCCATTTCAGTTAGCTGAGTGATAGCACACACAGAGACACAGACACATCTCAACACACTCTTTCCCATCTCCCTCATCTGTTTTCGACCTGCTTCTATCCTCTACAGTGCAATTTCAGAAGGAAATCTATTACTCATCCCAGAAACCAACAGCTTGTGGATTGCAGCATCCAAACCCTGGCCATGGGGTTTTCCCCATCTCTTCTCCTTCTTTGCCCCTCAGGAAGCACCCCTAAGTGGGCTGCCTTACCACAGTTTCACCAAAATGGACTGAAACCTCACTTGCTTCTTTTCTAGGACCACACCATAACAGATTCATTTCATACTTCCATTTCCTTCACATCAAACTCAACAGGTGTTTTCACACTGATGCCTCTGACAGCCATGAAGGTGCCTGCAGAGCAGGGCGATGGTATCTTCCATTTTAGTATTAAATCCAGTCTTACCCTTATATAGAATCATTATTTCCATGTAACAGAATTTAGAATATTTGTAACTCTAGTCTGAAAACCAACCCAAGTATGTATGAATACAACAGGCATTCCTGATGGAAAACAGACAGCAATTACCACATCAATATTGAGGGGCTCATTCCCAGCACTTCATTAGGCTGATTTAAGACAGCTTTCATATAAAGAACATAAACCCCTTGCTCCTATACAGGGAGCTCTTCTTCCTTGTGCTCCAAGTCCTTATTCCCCTTGTTTAATCAACAAGGCACTGACCTGAAGGCAGAAACCACGTTCAGGTGTGATATATACAAAGAGCAGCTCAGCTCCCAACACCTATTTTAAAGCACAACTCCACCCCATGAAGACTTCAGCTGCATTCAGTGCGTGCATTTAAATTTGTTCCCACTGCTCTTTACAGCAAATACATGGATTTTTTTAAGAGAGAAAAGGGGATTGGTTTTGCTGTGGTTTAACCCTGGTTAAGGAGGAATATCTGTTTACAGCATCCCTCCCTTACCAACTTGGAGATATTGACAACCAGAACACAGCACAGAGCAATTACCAAGCCAACAAGGCACAGAACGTGTCCTCGAGGGATCTGTAAGCATCCTACATTGTTAATTTTAACCCCCAAAGCAGACATCTCAAAGGGGATTTTTTAAAAGCAGTGGGATTTGATGTCCACAGAAAGCTACCCACATGCTGAGAGTATCAGCCAAGGAGAAACAGGATATAGGCAGGGAAGAACACCTCCTGGCTGTGGTGAGGGCAGGGGGACACCTGAAAGCAAACCTGCACTGACCCCTGCCACATCACTTTCTAGGTTTTCAGGGTTAAGATTTCTTTTCCCCTAAACCACACAAATCTACGTTCACGTGCCAAAGAAATACAAAGGACATGGGTTTGCAAACATAAGAAAATTAACATTTTATATCTGTTGGTGCAAAAGCAAAATAAGCCGAGGTCCCCACTCTGCTACCAAACACATCTAGAACTGGTAGTGCACTTGAGACCAATGCTAGCGACCCAAATCTTCCCTCCTTTTGATTCTGTCTTCCAAATCTTCCCATTCCCACCACTGCCATCCTCCAGCCCCTCCCCAGAACACCAGCTTTCCTCCAACAGCACAGCGCCAAAGACCTTTCCCTTGAGATTTCCATGTTACATCCTCTCTTGCAACAGTCCCCAGTTGTCTTCTAGAGCTTCCTCTCCCCAGTGAAAGGAGAAAGGAGCCCGCACATCCGACGAACAATCCTCGCACACACCAGGCTGCGGAATCCCCGGATTCGGAGGGTTCATTGGCACAACTGTTCCCATGTCACGCACTGCCCGTCCCTCTCCCGGCTCCGCAGGCAGGAGAAGGGAACTATTGAGCTCAGCTCCTGCATCTGTACAGAGCTGCATCTTTACAGTTCACTGCTGGCCTTGTCTGAGTCAAAGAGTGGGGTTTTAAAATTCAAGTGACCATTTCAATGCCCTCCTCGGCATTATTTAGCAGCACTGAGAAATACAATTTGCTACCAAGCTTAGCCTCAGATTAATGGCCAACACACCCCACATTTCTAATTTATCACTGTAAATTTACAAGTAAATTCAATAAGTACTAAAAGCACTGAAGTGCGATTGACAAATTACTGGTCTTAGAATATTTGAACCTGGAGCAAGCACAAAATATAAAAGCTGATGTTATTTTGATTATAGATTTCAGCTGTGGGTTTTGATGTAAAGAGGCAAGTTCAATGCTAATTCATCCCTTGAACTCAACTAGAAGCAGGAGTTCAGAAATAGGTATGGTCACCAAAGGTGACCCAAAATGTCAGTTATTAGAGTTACCCAAAATCCAAGGTCTCCCTTTGCCATAGACAGGAACTACATTTTTCCTAGCAGCAGTGAACCCACCTTCCTAAACATAAGACCTGAACTGACAAAATACAGAAAAAGCTGCCCTAATCAAATAAAACTATTTCTGTGCTGTGCCTTACACACTAATACTGAATTAAGGGATTTAGGGAACTTCCATGGATTGAGCTCTAGTCCTGTGTGCACAGGCCGATACAACACTAAAAGAGGAGAAACTTGGCACTGTGTTTTGTGAATTGCTTTAGTTCTGTTATTTCATAGAATCACAGAATATCTTAAGTGGGAAGGGACCCCCAGGGATCATCAGTCCAAGTCCTGGCCCTGCACAGACACCCCAATCCCACCCTGGGCATCCCTGGCAGCGCTGTCCAAACACCCCTGGAGCTCTGGCAGCCTCGGGGCCGTGCCCATTCCCTGGGGAGCCTGGGCAGTGCCCAGCACCCTTCAGCCTTGTATTATTCAGCTTCCTCAGTGCCAACTCACAAACCTTTAAGCAGACAAGATTCTTGAGACATCCACAATCAAAATTCTACATAGCCAATCCTTAATCCCTTCTTACATTCTTTCTCCACTATCCCTAGGTGTGAACCCTATATATTCTAATATTCCTTTCACATTAACCCAGCCTAGAAGAAGTTCTCATGCTCAACTCCCAGTACATTCATTTGCTCTAGAAATCTTTGCTGCAGCATCCCCAGACACCCACAGCACACGTGCATTACCAGCACCCTGACACACACACAAGTGCAGCATCCTAAAGTCAGAATTACCTCTTTTCTGAAAGCTACTCACACACTAATGACTCCAGATGCTATTTCCCTATCAGCAAGCGCTCCTTCCAGGGCATTGTTTTCCAGATGGTCCTGCACAAACAAGCTTCTAGAAAGCTCACTGTTATTTGCACTGCTGTAAAACAGGAGGAAAGGAGAAACACAGACCCATAAACTGCTTATATTAAATTCATTTATTCCATGGGCAGTGCATAATCGTCATGAAACAGTTCACCACAAGTGGTAACTTCCCACAAAGCTATGACAGTCCATTTATGGCAAGTTCTACTTTTGCATATGAGGAAAAAAGAGTTAGTGCCAACATCTATGAAATTTGTGACACTGCTAAGAAAAATGACATTTCCTTAGGCACTTTTTCTTTAAAAAAAACAAAAAAACTCTGAACTCACACTCACACATATCTCACTAAGCAAAAACATGCTGGGAATGTTCAAACTGCTCTCGTGCTGTCTGAAATCTCTCAGCTCTGCGTTTCTGCTTTGGTTTTGTTTAACCTTGGCCTGTAAGCTCCAAGTGTCAGCCACACCGCCTGTAACTCTTCCCACGGAAAGAGATTTAGAAGTTGGAGCGCAGGATCTGAGCTCTCTCTCCAAAGCAAGAACTGAGCACAAGTCCCACCATAGGCACTTATTTAATACCATTACTCCTGATACCTCTGGGCAATTTCCTAATTAAGGTGAGTAGCTGAGAGATTGAGAGGCTTCAGTTTCATCCTGTGAAGCAGCGAGATAAGGCGAGTGTGGAATAATCTCAGGGTTTCCAACCCAAAGGCAGCAGCGAGCACATGAAAGAGTTACCATGCATCAAATTCTTGTACTATCCTCTGAAGGCCCTCTCAAAACGATGCAACTCAAAATTATTCACTCAGAGGACTGAGTGCAACTATTTCTTTAGATATAAAGCAGGTGGGAATGGCAACATGCAAACTTAATTTATAGGAGCATCCTCAAAACTGACTTTAAAAACTGTCCTCTTTAGACAAAAAGCAGCATTATGCTGCTGTAATTACTATCATCTGCTAGATTAATAGCGTGTAACTATCAAAAAGGGGATTTAATTTGTAGGTTCTGAGGTTAACAGGAGGATTTTATACTGCAAACAAGTCTCTGGGTCTTGTCCCAAAAGACCAACCCTCACAAAACTCAGACATGCACCCTCAGAGCAGGGATTCAACTAAACCAGCTTCCTTCCTTTATCTCATTTTAAAAACAGGATGAAATGTTATAAACCAAAAGGCAAACTAGAAAACTGCTGTGAGAGAATCAATTCTCATTGTGACTCATACTGTTAGAAGAGCCCCAGAACACTCTTACAGAAAGAATACTAATTACCTGCATAAACCATGCAGAAAATGGGGAAAAAACCAGGAAACCCCCAATGCAGGAACACTTGTACAGCAGCATGTTGAGCCTGAGTCCTGTTATAAACAGGCTTTCTAAATTTCTTCTGCAAGTCCTACGAAATGCCAAAATAAACTACAAGTTCTCCTTTTTCCTACATATCACTTGGCTTTTATCCCATCTTCAAAGGACCAGAGAATCCAGTTTGACTTCTGTATCTCATTGCCTCCACCTACTGGGCAAGAGCTGCTCCTCTTTTATAAACCCCCTCCAGACCCATTTCATGCTTCAGCATTTAAAAAAAAAAAAAGTTAATTTCAGAAATATTGATAATTAAGTAAGTAAGAGAGAAGAACACAAACAATTCAACTCCAAAACGCCTGAAGGTACAGGCCAGCTTATAGACCTCACACCACTATTTTTCTATGTCTAGAATTTATTCCTCCCTACCAGTGTATGAAATTTATCTTTGGGTTGAAAATCAACAGCAGGAGCCCCAGCCTAAGAGTCAATTCAAGAGATTAATGTGATTTCCCATTAAGCTTCACAGCCTTTACTGGTAACATATTAGACATAAAATCAGAAAATCCTGGAAGGGTTTGGGGTGGAAGGGACCTTAAAGCCCAACTCATTCCACTCCCTGCCATGGGCAGGGACACCTTCCACTATCCCAGGCTGCTCCAAGCCCCATCCAGCCGGGCCTTGGACACTCCCAGGGGTGGGGCAGAAGAGTAATAGAAGCAACAACAGCTACTATTTAAAAGAATTCCTGGACTAGCACAAACATCCCAAGGTGATCACACTCAGCCTCTATTCCTGCACAAAGCCATAGTTTTTCTGCAAACCAATTCTTTAAAACAAGTTAACAACAAAATAAATAACCCACTGCAAGTCAGGCACATCAAAATATATTTTTAATACTAAAGGCTGGTGGTCTCTGAAATCTTGCTTCCCCCACATTAATTCTTACTAGATGGGATCTTCAGATGTGCCTGCAAATTTTCCTTATATTCAGCTGCTCTTTGTAAAGTATTAGATTATTTTAAGACAACAGAACTATTTGTTCTAATCTAAAATAAAATGCATGCTTTCTGTTTTCTCAGATCTTTTTATGTTAATTATTGTACTGCTCCCCATCCCCAACTCTCAGAGTTGCCAGCAACCAGAAGAGGGCAACATTTTAATAGTATGTAAAACCACCACCAACTTAATCAGCTGCAGACCACTGGGACAGGCTTAGTCTTACCAAAAATCACCAGATTGTCTCAAAGCTCCTCACTTTACCATGTAACCAGGAAAATTTCCATTCCTTTTTTCTAGGGATCCAAGAACTCGGAATAATTTGATCAGAAAATTTTTGTAAGCAGTGAATTAAGTATTTTCCCCTCAGCACTGCAGTATTATGATGCTTCAGTGCAAGCACAACTGTTCTGTAGATACACTACTGTTAACTTGCATTATTTCACGCACTGAATTTAAAAATGAGACCTTTTCTGAAGCATTTCAGACACTATTTACCACACTGAGCTCCTGAAATAGCCTCAGCTGGCACAGCTGCCCCAGAATAAGCTCATTTTTTCATGCAGCATACATAACTTTCACATTAAAGTCAAAATGATGATCCACTTAAGACAAGGGAAATGCAAACCCTTTTCATCTCATGATAAATAGCACAGATTCAGTTGTTCTTTGAAACTCAGCGAGCAAAACATGCTCTGATCCATCCAAGACAGCGCTGCGCACTGATCCACGAGCAGAGGCACAAAATTCTCTAAGAGACTGCTGCTATGGTGATGCCTCTCCAAGAGTGAGCAACATCCACAAAAACACCGTGCAGAAACATGGCAAAAACCTCCTTTGGGTTTTAAATAGTAAATTTCAATTTGGGGAGCGAGAGAAAAATGTTACCATGGAAAAATAGTTTCAAGAAAGAACCTGAATGCCCTCGATCAAAGTTAAACCTGGGGTTCACCCGAGAGGTTTGTTTTTCCTTCCATGGATGCTGACAGGCTGCAGTAATTTAATTTTTACAGAGTATTGTTGGTAAATCTGATTGGTAGCTGTTGCTCACTGCCTGGCACTGCTTACACCTGAGAAACCTGTGCCTATCAGTTTGTTCACACTGTGCTTGATCAAAGCTGCTCTAAACTTTACCTGGTCCAGGCTGGTGCTGGCTCTGAGGAGCCACACGAGGAACCAGCATCGGAAGGCATCCAGGACTAATCCTTGCCTGATTAAATAGAGTATCTCCAACTTGGCTTGATTTGGGTGTGAGGATGAAGATGCTTGGCATTCTGTATCAGAAACCTTGAAGATTTTAGCCCAGTTTCCATGAGAACTAAGTACTTACTGTGTAAGTCAGGCTGATGGATTTAAAATTCCCTACGGTTTTATAGATGTGTTGAGTTTTAAAATACAATAAAATATTTAAGGTATGACATAAAGAAATTTTTTAAAAATCAAATTTCACTTCATTACTAAGCTTCACTCAATTAAAAAAAAGTCAAAATTTTGTAACAGGAAAGTAAGCAAAAAAGGAGTAAAAATTAAAGTCACAGAAGAAATGGAAAGGCCACACTGATTTACTAATAACGGTTTAAATACTCAGTCCCAGGCTGATCTTTCCCCACTAATCTAGCAGGAAACTGAACCCAAACTGCCCTTTTGTACCAACTCCTGAATACCAAGAGTTCGGGACAAGAAGTGTCACATTTTTTCCAGTACATCCAGATAAACTGGCCCTCAAGGCTGACTAATTAGGCAGCTTTTTTAGGGAATGAAAGATCATGAACCAAAAAGCTCACGAGATCAAACAGCTCAGTTTTGTGTGTGTATGATCCCCCTCAGATGTTTTCCCAGAACTGCACTTCCTGTGCAGAAGCTGCTTTAAGCAAAACATTCACACAGACTTAAAATTTAGAAGGTGGGACAAGTGTTTATTAATAAAAAAGCTTTTAATTTATCTTATTCTGAAAAGATTAAATATGTAATTAGTTCTCCAATCATATATTTAATGAAAACAGAGCACACACCATCCTGAGCCTCCTTCAGGCTTCTCCTGCACTCATCCCTGTCAATAATCAAATAACTAGTTCTGGAAATACTGAGTCAGACATCAATATTGATAGAGGCTTTTTATTAAGTTGAAAATCGTTTTGTATTCTTACTCCTCTGCCAGGATTGTATGTTGTTTTTTATTTATCCACCTACTGAAGTACCAACATTGCCATTTCCCCCAAAAAGCACTCTTTTAACATGCTGCAAGCTCATGATCATAATTCAGATTTTTGTTTCTTCCCATATCCATAGCACATACCTTATTTATACTGTTTCCTTCTGTATATTATACCCCCTCTTCCAACTAGAGAAAACTGACTACATTTAAAATAGAATATTGTATTTCCCATCAAACTAAGACCTTCAAGGCCTAGAGCCAGTATTAAAGGTTTATGGGATTCCAACCCCCTGGATACTCACTAGCAAATGAGAGTCTTCAATACCAGGTTCCTGGAAGAAGATTTCAGCCTCACTTGCCAGTAATCTTTGGAGTTTCGCTGCACTGACACCACAGCAAACTCTCCTCAACATCCTTCTGCTTCCAAAAGTCACCAGAATTATTGGTATTTAAGTTCCTTGTGGGCCAACCAATTGTTTTTATTAATATACCAATTATCCATGTTAATTAATTTGCCATATCCCTGTTCACAGAAGGTCATCACTGAGGATACTGCAATGGTAAAACTCCACAAAATCAACTGAAAATAAACACAGGTTTATTTAACCTTTTTTAACAGGTTATTAGAATAGGTCCTGATAGAAGCAGTGGTAAATACTGTTTAGGCAAAGCTACTCTAACATAATTCTCCCTCACGTAAGAGATGACTCACGATGGGAATCAATATTTCACCTTCAGAGATCATGAACAACATCTACATCTTGTCCTCTGCACAGGCACAGCCAGCTAATCAAGAATGATCTGCCTGCAGCCCAGTATTTATCTTGCTACTCTCTTCTGCCAATAGACACTGCTCACATAAATATTGTCTGCTTAAAGAAAAGTATCCATCAATCCATTGCTCACTTGCCAATCTATTAAGAATATTATGAATATTGCTAATCACAGCAGAAACAATCCTGCTCTGCCCCTAAGTGCAAAGTTTCATCTACAGTCACACAAAACAATGAGAATTTTTAATTTTTTTTAGAGATTAAGCACGCTTATTAAAAACACCTTGATGAACTGGAAGGTTCTTTCTCTGATTACAGAACCCCTCCTCTTTCTTTAGCTCCCAGCACCTGAGGACTTTCAATTAATCACTGAAGTCCCTGCAAAACTGAAATGCTCCATTTATTCCGAACAGCCTGGGCCTTCAGAAACTTATCCAAACTTCTCTTTTCCATTTCCAGAGCCAGGATGCTTTCAGCAGCTTGACAATATTACTTTGGTACAGAAGACTTCCTAAGGACCTCAATGCATTTGTAACTGCTACTTACAGAATCTCAGACTGGTTTGGGTTGGAAGGGACCTTAAAACTCATCCAGTTCCACCTCCTTCCACTATCCCAGGCTGCTCCAAGCCCCGTCCAACCTGGTCTGGAACACTTCCAGGGATGGGGCAGCCACAATTTGAGACCTCGTGTTAAGGCTGTCTCTGTTAGATCCTGGCTCAAAAAGGATTTATCACCTACATATGAGAGAACAAATTTAAAACAAACCCACTCGAAAAAATTATTTCAGTTCCTAGCACTTAAAATTTTGAAAGTTAGAAAATCCCTTGCTATCCATTTTTCAAACCACGTGGTTGCACTTGGTCACCACCAGGATCTCCAGGATGCAAGAGCCAAGCAGGCTCTGGTGCTGCCAAGAGTTCAGTCGACAAGAAGCTGATGAGCATCAGGAAAATCCTACAAAACCATATCCCATATTTTTATAAAAGTTGACAGAGGATCATATTAGTTGCAATTCCAAACACAGTAAATACTACCAGCATGTATTTATATTTACCAAGAGCCCAGTTTTTTTTCTTGTGTTATTAACATTACACAACTAACGTGTTGTTTTGACTGGTACCAAGCTCAGATGAGTTCATTTTGGGCAGAAGTTAATTAGTGCTTAATTGCAAAAGCAGAAAATGGAACAGTTTGGGGGTGGGATTTATGTAGGGTGTTTTTTTGTTGCTGTTGCTGCTACTATATTGGGGTTTTTTAAGAGGTTTCCACACTTTTGTCTTCACAAAGAGAATGCTTGAAGCAAAGTCAGGAATTCTGCGTATTATCAGCTCCCTCAGCAGACAAGGAGCACTGCTCATTATCACCACCTTTGCATTTATTTGTACCTGTTGCTCCTGGGATAACAACAATATGCCTGAGGCTTACAACACATCTGAACTCCCAAAAAAAGGCATTTCTTAATGTGGATACTCCCTAAAGGAAAAAAATTGAACTTAAGACCTTAAAAGCACAGGCATTAATTTTTGTGTTATACGTATGAAGTCCATTCATCATTAATGACAAACTTTCTGTCACATCACATCTTCATGATTATCCCCTAATTTAACATTCAGACACATCTTCAGACATTAACTGAGTCTAAACTATTGCCACTCTATTTTCAGATGTTCTCCATATAAAATATTTCTGGAAAGAAGCTCAAACTACGACCACTGCAGGGTTGTCTCTGGAGGGGACACTCAGTGCCCTGCTCTGCTTGACAAGGTGGTGATGGTCAAAGGCTGGACCCGATGATCTCGGGGGCCTTTTCCAACCTTAATGATTCCATGATGAGGAACAGTGAAACCACAGCACTCAGAGCTCTGCCAGCCCAATGTTTCATTTTGCTATTTTATAACTACCTGAAGACAAAATATAAGGATGTTAAAGTAACTCAGAGTTGCTTACAGCACATAAGTAACAGCAGGCACTTGAACTCTTCACTGCAAATACTGAGACTCTGCTATAAACAATTATTTAACTGTTTTAATTTAACAATTATTTAACCTACTAAACCCTCCTAAACCCCCATCCCCCCCTAAAAAAAATAACATTTCCCAGATTGTGATATACTCCATGTGTTCATTTTGGCTCTACCAGGGGAAGAGGCTGCTACCATTACAGCTGTGCCATGAATCCATACACGGAGATTCCAAGGATTTCTTACAGGATGGGTGTCTTAAGCCTGGGGACAAGAAGGCTCCAGGGAGAGCTCAGAGCCCCTTCCAGGGCCTAAACGGGCTCCAGGAGAGCTGGAGAGGGACTTGGGGCAAAGGCCTGGAGGGACAGGACACAGGGAATGGCTTCCCACTGCCAGAGGGCAGGGATGGATGGGATATTGGGAAGGAATTGTTCCCTGGGAGGGCGGGGAGGCCCTGGCACAGGGTGCCCAGAGCAGCTGGGGCTGCCCCTGGATCCCTGGCAGTGCCCAAGGCCAGGCTGGATGGAGCTTGGAGCAGCCTGGGGTAGTGGAAGATGTCCCTGCCCATGGCAGGGGGTGGAACCAGATGACTTTCAAAGGCCCCTTCTGTCCCAAACCAGTCTAGGATTCTGCAACGACTCCATAAATGCCTTTTCCTGAACACTCCAGTAACACTCCACTGACATTTCCAAACCTTGGCCTGATGAGAAACAAGCAATTTTCAATCTTCTCCATAACAGACTGTGGTTAAGCACTGGAAAACTGACTTCATCAGCTACAGAATTAAGGCCAGCAAGATTTTGGGTAGTCTAAAATGGTGAATATCACGGTCATGTGAAATGCCAAAAATTCACATTCCTCACCATTAAAACTTGGTTGCATTTTGTGGCTTCAGTACACACAAGACACCCCTAAGGAGGGTTCAAAAAAAAGTAGCTTTGAGAAGTGGGGGTTTTACTATGTAAACTTCCTATTTTTCTCACTCAGCAAAAAAAAAAAAAATTCTATGAACAAGCAGTTCTTTTCAAACATTTCAGAAACAGTGTATCTTTTCCTTTTACCAAACATTATCACAAAAAATGCCTTCAGGGGGCTTCTATAGAAGTTTTCAACGTGAGGAGGAAAAATCAAATGTCAATGAAGTTTCCTTTGCCAGAGGGTAAGGAAAGGCCAGGGAAGCACAGGCCCCACAGACTGACAGGAGTTCAGGTCTCCATGACTTTCTCAACCTGAAAGCATCACGTTTTGAAGCCTGTTACATTCAGCATTCATTTTGTTGCATCTACTTGCACTGCATTTTCTGTACACACAAGTCATGCTGAGCTGCTGCCCAGGTTTTTGCTAAACCCTCACAGCATCTTCTTTGCAGTAAGAATCCCAACAGCAGCAGGCAGCGAAGCTCTGCCTGACCAGCGCACTCATTCCAGACACCAGCAGAAGCAGCATCCTGGGCACGTCATTCAGCTTCAGATCCCTACAAATTACCTACTGGTGCAGAGCTCACAAATACCAGAAGAAAACACTAAGTAAGTCTGCAGCAGGAGATTTGGTGTCTCAACAGGAAGATAAGGAATCCATCTGACTTATCTCCATCATGCGCTCACTGAAGCAGCCTCACAGAAATAGAGCAGGTCATGAATTTTCTGTAAGGAGAATTGTAGAAGCCCATCAAATATTAAAAAGCACTGCAGATGTCTGCAGTCCCTTCTAAAAGCTTTCTTCAGACAAGCAAAGAGGACACATTAATTAATTAAATTAACTGTTTCCAAACATTCCACTTCTACAGATCATTACCTTTCTTCAGATGTTTTTAATAGAAAATTAGTCTGTTCCTCCAGGGTTTTCATTCCAGAGCTTCTCTCTAACTGTAACAATGTTTGTTTATTCAGGCTTTCAGAAGACTTCATAGAACCTTATTGCTTTCTGTACAACCTAAAGCAATAGTTACAGCTCACTGATTTTCAGAAAGCCTCCAACATCAGCCACATCTCCAGGTTATCACTTGCACAAGCAAAAACCTTAAGTACAAATAAGAAATTACCTGCACTGCAAAAAGAGCCTCCTGAAAATTATCAGGAATGTGTATGAATCACTCCAGCTTATTGAATTACTGCATCTACCCCACAATACACTTAATGGGGTTTCTTAAATTTCTCTCCACCAAACGCATCTCCCTGTCACATGACATGAGCTGAATACCTACAGAGAGGACTGAATTTTCATCAGATCCAGCTGCAAGGTACCTGCCTGAATAATTCTGACAAGATCAACTTGTTTGTGTTCCAAGCAATCCTTCATTAGTGCATTAGTCAAAAATCAGTCATAAGACGCCTGTTTCTAAATAGGAAACCTGCTGAAAGACATTATTCCAGAACAGAAACTGGACTGAAAGCTGAAAAACATCATACCTATATTCGAAATGCCATCTTCTTCCAGTTCCTTTGCAGCAAATAACATCCTTTCCAGAAAAGCAAGGTGCAGAAATCAGCCCGTGCACTGGTCATGGGCACCTATGCTGATTCAAACACATCACCAAGGCTCTGGTCAGAGAAGAACAGAGCTCTCGGAGGTGCCAACTCCAGCCACCAGAGCTACGCAGCTCCTTTTACACGATCCCAGGCAATGATTTCCTCCTCTTACATAAGAGGCAGAACTCCCAGGTGCCCCCGTTTCCAGCTCGGTGCTGGCACCGCAGGAGGAGGCTGCAGGTGCCCCGTGCCCACGCCGGGCTCTCCCCTGCGCTGACCTAAGAGGCAGCAGATCAACACTTTGGGATCACTGCTCCTCAGGGGTTCCAGAAATAGAACACCAGCTGCTATCAGAGTCCGTGTGCTGATACCCAGCACCACTGACCAAGTGCCACGTCTAAGACCTCCTATTTCCTTAATGCCACAGCCAGACAAATTTATATTGCACTCTGTATCTGACAGTGAAAGGCTGCCTGATACCAATTTAGTCCTTAGTCTGATAACCAGGGTAAAAAACCAAACAAACCTCTTTTTTAGCATAACCAAGCATGCCAGCTGTGGTTACTTCAGGCTTCAGAAGCAAGGAGGCTGTTTCAGGCTTTGAGAAGCAGCTACCAAGTGGAGACCCCACTCAGATTTTCCCAGCACCAGTGCAAAAGACCATTCTCAGTGCACAGACCTCACACGTAACTGGCATTGACAATTGGCACTGACACTCTTGGATCCAGCAACATGAATTTATTATGAATTGAATCAGCTTTCAATTAATCAGATTAGCACCCCAGCTGTGAATACATACTCTTCAGAACCTTTTTCTTGGACTGTGACCTCCTGTTATCTCCCGCTATCATAGAAATTTAATCTGTCAAACAATCCAGTAGAAAGTCCATGCAATTACATCCGCTTAAGTACAAATCCACGCTTGGCAATAAGCCCTCAACAGATACATCTTGTTCATATGTCAGTCAAGTTTCGTTCAGGTAATTACAGCCTCTTTCTTACAGGAAACAGTTACTGATATTTGCAAAGTCTCAAATTCCCAAAGCACTGAAGGGCAAGCCAAGCCTGGGACTTCCAGTGTTATGAATAGCAAATTGAAGCAGGCACACGAAGTCAGGATCACTGAGGCTTGCTATGGATCAGCCAGTCTGTACTGACTGCAACAGGGGTATTTCATTAACATTCACCACTAACTGGTCTGGCTATAAAATGCAGATCGAGCTAACTCTTGTCATGATTCACAAGTTTCTCCACTTGTACCACCTGTACTTTGTCTTTCCTTGACAGAGAGAACTTGATCACGACTTCCATCTTTCTGGTTTTAACAATGCACACCTCAGATGTTTCACAGTGGAACATAATCACCAACTGCAACACATCAGAGAGGCACAATATAACCTAAAGCAGAAACCATACTCTCTTATTTCTTACAAAAATCCCCTGTGTAGGTCCCTTCTTTTATTCCTTTCTCCCTCTATTCTCAGAACAATGCTCATGCAAATTTCAGCTCAATTTTGAAGTGTATGCATTGTACCTTAAGAACTAGTTCTGTAATACACGGCAAGAAAGTAAAACTGGACTTCAGTTATTTGTAATAGCACATGGGTTATAAGATATCTACCTGTTTAAGTCAGAAAAATGAATAAAAGGATCCCACAGAACTTTGCCTTCTGCCTATTCACTCCTCAGATTACAAACGCCCCACAGATTCTTTTCATAGTAACCAACATTCAATAGCATTCTATGTCTGATTGCAATCTCCATTTACAGTATTTTTTAAAAACATACAAGCCAACAAATACTCTCATTACCCTCCATCCTTTGTACAAAACACCTATAATAGCTTTACACTTGTTAAATTAAATTAGATGAAATTTAATACACCAACTTACAGAGGAAAGTGAGTTCAGTCAGTTTTTCAGTCTTGTTCCTCTATTCAGTTTCTCCTTATCCCCGTGTCAATGGTTCAAGTCTGGCTTTTGAGTTTCTGTAGTATAAGAGCCGTGTCAGGAGGTTTACTGACTCAGAGCTATCACTTATTTCTAGCTGAAAATGTGTTCAAAATACTGTCTTTTCACTTCACTCTTCAATTATCACCATTTGCTTAATTTTGAACCCTTTAGCAAGTGTTACATCATGAGAGTGTTGCTTAATGTCTTTAAAGCAGTCATGGCCAACCACAGATTTTATTCAGTTTTATAATTATCTATAATTATCTAGGCCTAAATGCTCTACACCTTTTTTTCAGTTATATCTGTTACTTCAGTAAACCATTTGTAAACATTTCCTCTAGCAGTAGTTATGAGTTATCAGTTAAGGACGCTGATTCCTACTTGCTGGAATTATTTTATAGCTGACCATTAGAACCTTACAGCATTAGCCAACCCAACGGAATTAAGTCCTCACCATTCTTTAAAAGGCTCCCCCGTTATTATAATCTGATAAATGTAATTCAGCTCTTACTCAGCATTGTTTGTTCACTGCTTTGGCTGTTTGCTGGCGTTTGTTGATGCAGCAGAGGGTTGGTTTAAGCTACAGGAAAACACCTGCAGGGCTAATCCTTGAGCAACAGCTTCAGCTCTTGCACACACCCCTGTCCTCACAGCAGAGCTTCCTTTTCCATTTTCCATGCACAAGACATGACAAACAATTTATTGTGGAATGGTTTGGGCTGGGAGGGACATTAAAGTCCACCTTGTTCCACCCCCTGCCAAGGGCAGGGACACCTTCCACTATCCCAGTTTGCTCCAACCTGGCCTGGAACGCTTTCAGGGATGGAGCAGCCACGGCTTCTCTGGGCAACCTGTGCCAGGGCCACCCCACCCTCCCAGGGAAGAATTCTGGACCAACTATTTCAAGTTTTAAATTACCTTGCTTCTACACATCAGCTGTGCTCCTGCTACTCAACACACAGTCCCAGAGAACAGGCAGCTGCACTTGGCTGCTTCAGCCCCAAAGGTCAGCTGGAATTAAACCACGGGTTTGTTTGGAGATCTGCTTTCCAAGTGCATTTGTAGCCACCATATCCAACCCTCACTTCCCACAGATGCCTTGGATGTGAGGCAAACCACAAAACACGCAGTCATGAACTGAGCAGCTTTTCCTCAAAATACTGCAGGCTTTCAGAGGGACCTAAATCAACTACATGGGCAAAAAGGAGCCCCTAGGAGCAGCAAGTCTCGGGCAGAATCCATTCTGTGTATTTATCTTTTTATTACAAAGCTGCAGTCTGACCTTTTAAAAGCTTCTGATATTCTACTTACCAGGAGTGGCAAAAAGCTATCTCCCTGTGTGTTATTCCAAACTGGTATGATTTGGCTTTACATTTTACATACATTTGTTTTGTATCCATGCATACTATAGAGCCTTTTCTCACCATCCCGGCTTACGCTTCACATCAATATTTCAACAGTTTTCATCCATCAGCCATTGTTATGCTAAAACCTAGGTGTTAGCAGAGCTCTATTTCTGAAGTTGTCTGCCAGAGCATGTCTCACTCAAAGCAGCCTGTCAAAGAAATTCACCCCCAACATGAACAAAGAGATATTGAAAAAGTAGTTGATGTCATTTTATTTTTTTTAATATGAGAACAAGTCAGTGAGACAGGCCCAGATTATTACAAAACATAATAAATGATGCTATTTCCAAAGCCTACTGAAATTCAAAATTCAGAAATTTGCCAGAAAAATTGTTTTGAAATTAACTATATTATTTTATTTATTTAATTGGTCCATATTACATTTGGCACAGCCAACTCACAGCCCACGCCCCATAATCCTTACCTTATCTTAACGTGGGGAATTTCCCTGTAAAAGAACTCATTTATGGAGAGGACATTGGATTAATTTCACGGCATCTTTATTTTGGAATGACAAATTCACCAATTAAAAAAAAAAAAAGAGACATGAAAGGGACAAGAATTCAAACAAAGCCTGAATTGAACCAGGTTGTCCAATTTAAGATAAGATGAGGCTGAACTGAAGTCACCCCTCACTGGAACCTACCTTAAAGAGCAGCAATTCCTATTAGTTGAAGATGTTTTTTGCATTTCCTCCTCAGCCATCAACCAACTCATGCTAATCATCACCTTTTCCATTAGCATGGAGCTAGAGAATGCTCTGAGAACATCTGCCTTCAATAATTCATCTCTCACACTAATAAACTCCTGAGCCAGTGGCTGCAGATGCACCTCACTTTTCCCCTTCCATACAAACCCTAATTACTTTTCTGAGTGTGTTTATTAGCTTGGACAGCTGCCCACCTCCCTTTTCAGTTCCCTGCTTATCACCTGCCCTTCCATGCAAATAAACACACATAAAAGCCTGAAACCTCCTAAAGATCTTGTGGAGAACCAGAGCCCATCTCCATCATCAGCTGTCAGTGCAAAGGAGGCATCTTACAGGGATACTCGTCAGAAGGTTCTTCCAAGAAGAAGAGGGTAATCATTAAGGCAGTGGCACTTAGTTATTTAACACTTACACTCTTTTTCCTTTCCTGCCTGGGATTCTCCCTGCTCCATCACATGGGCAGCAAGCTGGGGTCCCTTCACATGTTTTCATCTCAGCCACTGCCTGAATTTCAGATCAAAAATCAAACATACCTGATCTGTAAACGAATAAGCAAAGTTATTTTTCAAGCAACTGTCTTTGACATCTCCAACTCAGTATTTGTAACAAAGCAAAAGGTAAAAAAGCTCTTACAGCTAAGTCTTAAAGCAAGCAAAGAAATCAGATTCTTACTGACGTTTTAACATGCTGGCGTACTCTTTTTTTCAATTATAAGCATAAGCTGGAAACACGAATTCAGAGTTGAGTATCAGCCCCTTGGCTTGTTTCTTATATTGTATTTACCACTGTTTAAAAAGAAGCATCTGAGATCCTTCCACAGCAATTGTCACTGCTCCTAGGCAAAGGTTTAATAATTATTAGCCTGATTCTGTCATTTCTGGAAAAAAAACCCCAACCCAACAAATAAACTCAGCCAAGCCCCAGTTAGTTACAGTAGTACAGGACTCTCCTGGTATTGTGAATTTCTGTATTTCACTTCACTTGCTCAAAGTCAATATAAATTCTTTTCACTGCACAGTTACTAGGCCAAAGTCAAAATGCTTTTCTCCCAGTTCAGCCACAATAGACTGATCTTCATCTCTTTCCCAGAAATCTAATTAAGTCCTTCTCATAACTGCTCAGAGAATGCAATAAGATCCAATTTCTTTGCAATATTTATTGTTGCAGTTATCATCTTGCAACACTTACAGCCAAGTAAGCATCTGACCAAGTCCTAAAAAGTACCATTGTTTTGCTTAAAACCCTCTCCAAGTGCCTCAGTCACAATCGATCTGAGACATGACTCAAGAGTGAAGGAATTTTGCAGATCCACAAAACCTGGTGAAATAAAAATTAGCTCCGAGTAGCAGCCAGCAGCCAAGGAAAATCGATTGCTGCCCCTGATCAGCACACAGATCACTGCTCTGCTTTCTGAGCAAACTGAAGGTGTCCAACTCAGTTATGGCCTGAAAGGACATGGACTGGGGACTTCTGCAGTGTCACAGCTCAGCCAGAAAACAAACAACTCTTACTGTTCAATGCTCTGCCCTGTCCATCTGGCTAAGCTCACAAACAAACCAAACTGAGCCATGCTTCCAGTGCCAAATGAAATATTTCCACCAGAAAACACTTCCTGTTGACAAACACGCATCAGCCCTGCTCGCTTGCTATGTATTTCTAGGAAATAAATTAGTATTTTGCAGATTTGTATGTAAAGATAATCACTGCAAGCGATTACAGGATCAAGCACTTGATCAGATTTAAGCGTTCAATACACACTGTCTGTCTATTTACAAACACCTGGTGATAATCCCGTGTTGTCCTAGACAGAGGGGAATAAAAACCAGTTCTGAGCAGTGAGTGTTTCTAAGTAACCTGAGGAAAAAGTTACCTTAAATGATACAACAAATAATGTTACCAAAGGCAGTGGCCCTGGCTCTGAGGAGGAGCACCCAGCCCTCTCCTCACCCAGATCACATTTAAAGCAGGAGAAACATTGCCACTGCAGCTCGGGCCATTAGGAAAAGGATGTCATTTCCAAAGCTTTAATTCCTCTCAGTCGAGGACAAGGGGGGATTATCACCAGGTGTTTGTAAACACTCCCCCCGCAAAGCTGGGAAGTTCTGCAACTGCGGTAACACAGGCAATGGTTACTGCAGCCAGGTTTCCCACTAACAGCGCCAGAACCCAAGCACAAATTATTCAAAATTATTTTCAGACATAAACCAGTAGCAACCTGCTATATAATTCTTCACTCTGGTTCATGACAAAAGAAAGCTGTAATTCTTTTAGGCAAACGGTGAATTATTGCGAACTGAAATAAGCTTCCAGTGAAGTGGTTCAACTTCCAGGACATAAGCACTTGTTAGATTAATTCCCACTACATTTTCATCTGGATGCCAACACAGAGGTCACTTCCAACATGCTGACCCTTGTCCCACAGGATTAGGACTTGCATTTAATACACATTCAGGCACAGCTACACTGCTTGAAGTTTGCACAGCCTTGCAATTACTTGAAGCTGCACAGAAACCTGAGGGCAAGTCACTCAAGAACTCCTGAGCCTCAACCATGATGGAATTCAACACAAAACTTCTGCATACCAGCATGGTTTTTGATCTTCCAGGGAGTGAAAAGTCCCTTTATTTTCAGTTTTATTAAGTATGTAGCTACTACTGGCATTTCAAGAACACACGATCTAAAATTAGCAGAAGCTGCTAGCAGCATGCATTTTAAAAAGGCCAACGGCTCCTAGCAGTAAGTCAGAATGTGTTTTCACTAAACCCCACCTAAAAATTAAGATCCAAGTCATCTGGAAGGTGCTCGAACTTAATAGGGATGAGCATATTCTACTGAACTGCTGAGGAGTGATACTGGTGTCTAACAATGCTCATCAGTAGATTCACACTGACTGACAAAGTTACTTCTTCAGTGAGATCTCCCTGACACTGTCAAAGCAGCAGATGTGGTGTTTTACTCACACATCCAAGCCATTTTTCCATCTCCAGGCAAAAAATACCAATATAAGGTAAAAAATCTGAATGAACAACTTGAAATCTGTTTTTAAACCAGAGTGGTCCTCATAAAAAAAGTTATACAGCTTAACTAATAACTGCCTGGAAGAAATTCAATAACATTATACCAACAGATTTGTCTCAGATGTCTCTCACTCCCCAAAGGACACAAATTTTGTAAGAGAAAACTTCCTCCTGTTTGCATACTCTGAATATTCAACAGTATCAGATTGCCTTGGATTTGGCAATACTGTTCAAAACTTGCAACTCCTCTGTTATTGCAACATTTTTTTGCAAATTTAGCTTTTAGAATTTGAGAGTATCAACATGAGAACCACAGGTTTTAGGAAGATACAGCCAGAACAAGCAGATGGAAAGAAACTTCACAGAAATGCAGCACAATATTTGTGGCAGATATATTACAGTTAGTTATACCATTTCTCTCCACTGAGCATTTCTACAATTAAAAAAAAAAAAATTCTCAACACTTGATCTGAATATTTAGAAAATAAGGTAAATGAAATTTCCAACACTCCTAGCTTTATTGCAAGTACAACAGGAAAGAAAACTCACTGATTTATCCTCAAATCCTGTGAACTGTGCATTCTGCTCACAGACACTTAATGCTTCAAGTTCCTAACCCCTGGTATCATATCTTAAAAACAAAAGGTGAAAATTACATGGGTGATTGTTCAGCAATGCTGAGAATCTTTAACTAAAGCTTTGTAGCTTGTGATGTAAATTTAGCTTGTACTAAAAACCTGAAAACATAAACCTTGTGTTCTTCACTGAAATAGAAGATCCCATTTCTGAAAAGCTGAAGATGTATGTTTTGAGCAGGGTTACTGCTCTAACTGGGCTGTATCTGCAGTCATCCCTTATCAGGCTACTCAAACACCTCAGTATCAGGTCAGCTAGGGAAAAGGAAGTATTAGCACAACATGAGAAGGCTGATCTATGCTGGCCTGTTAGCTTATTTTTTCATTCAGTGAAATTTCCTGATAAATGTTTCCATGGAAAGTTTATGTTGGCAGAATTCCCATCTCTACAGCACTCCGTGGTTTTCCAGACTCACTGACAGAGGGAATCGGCCACAGAGGTTTTGTAGTGCAGACAGACAGGGGAAGAGGGATTGAGTGAAAGGAGACCCAGTCAAATGTACTTGGGACTCAAGCACTCATGAACTTGGGGACAAATAATCATTTTCCACAAAATGCAGATTGCCCAATGCAAAACTTAATTGTGTGTTTTGGCCAACAGTTGTTCCTCCGAGTGCTGCAATTATCTCAACATTAAGGGATTACCACAGTCACCCATTAATTACAAAATTACTTAGATTATACCATACACAGTAGCCAACACCGAGCAGTATTAGCATAACACAACAATTTGACTTCAGGAACATGCTGCTGATTTCACTCAAGCCTAGGACACAGTGCAGATTAACCAAGTTACAGAAATCCTTTGTTCTCCACTACATGGGTGTTGAGATGGTAACAAATTGTCCCTTTCACTCACAAGTCTCTAACAAACAACCCGACCATCCTCCAAAAAAGAAGTCAAGGTCAATCAAAAGTTTAGAATGAAGACTAGATTTCCTTAAGACGGTTTGGTATGGAAGGACCTTCTCTCCCAGAGAAACAGGTTCAGGTTTGTTCGGGCCTGGAAGTTATTTTACAGCCTACTGAGCTGTTCAGCAGCAGGAGTTCTGTGCAGCATCCTACCCTGCTCCTGGTTCCTTGAGGAAAAGGAAGTTTAGGTGTAAGACAGCAATTCACTGAACAGAGCCAAGAGCCCTCCAACACCTATCAGCTTTGCAACAGCAAATTAAATATCACAGGCTCACCCACTCTTAAACTACGCTCTCCTAAGACCGTGAAGATCTACATCTGTTTTTAGCAAGTTTATATTCTGCTGCTCAACTTTACCACAAGTCTTTCATGTTTCTAGTATTATTTTCAGCTAAATCCAGCCTGGGAATCAAGCGGCACATCACCTCATTTTGAATTCAAGTTGAATGGAGGTTGTAGTAATTCTCAGGCACAAAGGAGCAGAGTAATATAATCCTCAGGTTACAGACTTTGCTTACCTGACTAGCTTAAAGAGGCTTTACTCTGTGGGGGTTTAAAAAGAATTAAAATAAAAGCTTAATTTTCTTCCCCCCAAATCACTCTCAGCATCTTTATTTATTATTAATCAGGTCTCATCTGCTCAATACATCATTTCCATAAGATTAGCAATCAGCCACATGTCACGAGAAGACAACAAATCCTGTGTCCTTTTCTCAACATAAAGCTTCCACCTCCTCAAGAGTAAACAAAGAGCAGAAGCTAAAACAGTTTGTTGTCTTTTATGCAAGCCGGCTTCTGGATGAAAAACACCATGTTACAGAAAACAGATTTGATTTTCAATCTCAGTTATTTCCATCTTATATCACAATTTATCATTAGCAAAGGGCCTTTATCTATTCCTTCTTATGAATACTCCCCTGCCACCTCTCACTTGAATGCAACATAAATACAAGTACCTTGATTTACTATTCTTTTCAGGGAATTAATACACTGGGGTTTATTTTAAACAGGTGAAAGTTAACCGCAAATTCATACATTTCCTGACAAGTGGATGGAAGATGCAAATTAAACAAGTGTCAAGCAGTTAAAAATATTTGCTTTTGCATCAGCTGCTCATTATTACATAGCACATATAAATATCTAAATACAGAAATTCCTCTGGAAGTTGGCAATCACAGAGACCAGAAGCAGATCCAGCAAATCCCCTCACAACACCCAAGCAGATGAAAGTCATAATCTAGAAGCCTTCAAAATTCTCTCAAGTTATGTCATTTTACTTCCTATCTCAAAGTCTCCCAGAACAGCTGTTTGTCCTTGAGTATTACAAGAATTTGGCTTCTTTTTATTCCCAAAACCCAACAGCCTGCAGCCACTCAAGAAGTTTGGGAGAGTAAAAGCAATGTACACTGAAGCTGCTGCATTCCAGCCGTCACCTACGTTTCAATGGCCTGTTTGTCCTGCTTGGAGGCAAACACCGAGCAAAAAATGCTTCTTGCAAGTAAGGAAACCACTCACTATCCCATACCTCAAGTGTGTATAGCCATCTTGACCATTAAAATCCATTTTTACAGCTCCATAGGAATTCCTTACAAGCTATTACGGCTACAAAACAAATCCCACGCTCTCTCCCCAAGCGATGATTTCCATCTCGCATCCCTCACCAGCATCAGAGCTTCTACTTGTCCCCATTCCCAAGGAGATCAAACCCAATATTCTTCTCTCATACACAGCTCCCGGGTTTTCAAAGTCCATTTGTTTTCACTCAGGTTTTTTGGGTTGCAGACAGACACATCTGGATAGAAATTTTTAGCAACTGGTTCAAGCTCCAGGACCAGAAGCAACCACAGGGGCTTTCCGTTCCCTCTGCCCGATGTGGAATTGCTCCTGCAGCAGCTTGGCCACAGCATCCGAAACACAAAACACACCCTGGATGCCAACAGAGGGGCTGCTCTCACTATTACACAGGCAACATTTTCAAAATGCTTACTGTACCATCTCCTAAGACCCAGGTTTTATGTTCTGCTTTAAAAACTGGAATAAAATTAGACCTGTCTATTTTTTTTTGCTTTTTTATTTGAGTCTTTATGGGATGGTAATACAACAATAATTTGGGAATACAAAATCTGGAGGACAGCTCATAATCAATATTATCCTGTTGCCATCACTGCTGCTTTTCTGGAACTTTATGGAAATTTCAACCAGGTATCTTCAAGTTCAAGCCCACTGCACTCATACTTGGTTTTAGTTTTTGACACTTTTAACACATAGGAAGTGCCTGTTATGCCCACAGATAAGAGTTTTCCTCTCTCCAGATGTGATCCTCATAGCAGACCCATCACACAGCCCAAGGACCCAAGAGTAATTAGCAGAAACCAACCCAAACAAAGAGTCACAGGGTAGTAGAGGGTTTTTCTGGCACCCTGCAGTGTTCTCCACAGACTATTCCCAGTGAAACCTGTATCCTAATGACTATCCAGGGAATATATTACCCTGAGGACAATAAATGTCCTGTCTCTGCTGACATACCTCACTAGGAACAGCCTTTTTATTGATGTCATCAAGTTCACAGAGGCAAATGAGACATGCTGAGACAACAGACACAGTTCATGTTCAGGAAGAACATGGATTTATACAACTGTGTTCATCCCTGTTTGTAGCAGGTTGTTGTTCTGGATCGGTTTTTTTTATTACAGCCTCAATGACATTGTTTGAAAAAGATCTAATCCCATTTGTAATTAGATGTATTTATCCATATTTCATTTCCCTAATGTGGCATCACTCACCAGCTTTTATCAAATATCACCACTTACCTAATAGGCAATATTTCCATCTGCTGAGTAGAGAAACAGTGTGAGAACTACAAAAAACCAGCTGCAGAATGCCAGACAAGGAGGAGAAATGTCTCCACGTTGCATGGTAACACAGGTTCCTCTGACAGCACCTTTCACTGGAATTCAGGAATACCAGACAACTTCTAAAACACTCCAGCGTTGCTTTCTTCCAAGATGATGGCATTTGTATTCAAGCTTCTAGCAGGTAGCTGTTTCAGCCTGAGTACACCACCTTATTTACATATTAATTGAAAAAAATAATCATCTGAAACACCACCAGTGGCTACCTGGGTCCCTACAAATTCTGACAAAATTCATTTTCCCCATTTATCAACTGAGTTTTTAAAAAGCTATTGGCCTAGTTAGCAAATCAAGGGATATAAATGTGAGCTTTAATTTTAATAACATGTCATTACCTAACAACAAGTAATCCCTAAAGGGACATATTTGCACTTTTTAGGTCACTGAGGTATTTTGCCTCTTGCTGTTGACAGGCTATATTCAAATCACAGCCAAACACCTGTATTTAAATGCTTTTTGCTTCCAAATTGACTAATTTCTTTCAGCTGTCTGTAATCTCATTTCAGTGCTTGCTGTGAGAGCAAGCCAGTCAGGCTCAAATTAGAAAACCTGATATGATTAAAGTGTCTAAATCACCTTGAAATATTAAGTTTGAGATAGATTAATGTTCATTTTGTCAAACACCCACTTTAATCCAATATGTTACAGAAGCAAAGCAACCCTCCCCATTCACACAGGGAGCAGTCTGTACAACTCTCAGTACTGAAGAATCAGCTCCCTCCTGAAACAGCTCTTGCCTTATTTAAGGAAAGGTAAAAGTCATCTCTTTAGACTATTGCATTCCATAATCTAACATTAGGATTTTCCCTATCAGCCTAGAA
Source organism: Edolisoma coerulescens (assembly GCA_013397115.1). NCBI lineage: Eukaryota > Metazoa > Chordata > Aves > Passeriformes > Campephagidae > Edolisoma > Edolisoma coerulescens. Next base: position 59,036 of record VWZW01003650.1, on the reverse strand, counting down.
ATACAAAAGCTCTCTCCCTTACATTAAAGTTCATTGGTTTGCACAGTAAAATACTCAAAACACGTATCCTCTACCAGAATCACAGCCAAAACACCTTCATTTTCCCACCACTGCATGAATATCCCTATTTCATTTTCCTCGTTTTCCCACTGCAGTTTCTGCTGCACTGACATCACCACCAATCCAAACGGCACACCGTGTTTTCCACTACCTAGAACTGCACAGACAACTGTCACACATATTCTGCCTTCACCATATAGACAACAATGTAAAAATTATTACCATACAGATGATGGTAATTTTCCACCTTCGGGGGGGTGTGTGGGGGGAAGCATGCTCTGGAATATTTTTTCAGCTGTTGTTTAAATCTCACAAAGAATAACGAGACTACATGAAAGCCACTGAATTTCTCCTTTAACATTACAGTGATTAAAATGGACCAGCACTTGAATTCGACATTTAAAGCAAAACAGGGGCCCCCAATTGTTTGTTTGCCTGCAGACCAATTTTAAAACACATGTAATGCTCCATCTTAAAAGCTTTTGTCAGATAATTTGGAGAGGATTAGCAAGTGAGCAATTAGTACATGCAGTTCACATCAACTATCATGCCAATTAGCATCATAAATCAAACCAGCAACCCTCTGACTGAATCCTATTATGTGGGAAGCAAGATGTTCCAGTAAGGAAAACATTCCCAGAGAAGTAACGTCTTTCTGGAAGTCACGTAGGGCTCCCGACCTCGGCTAGAATACTACTTCGAACAGGTATTAAGCAGCTATCAAGGCAGATGTCTGCTGTAAATATTGATCACCTGGCACCCAGATACCAACACACATCCCTCCCCCCGGCTCAGAGATCACACACCTGGGTATTCAGCCCAGCCTTCGCCTCCAGCACGTTGCACCCCACCCAAGTCAATAGCCAGATCCTTCCATCCATAAACTCATGTATTGTTGTACATCCAGATGCTATTAAATGCCACAAGCTCATAGCGGTGAGGCATTTTTGAAGCTTAATTAGTGCGGGTTAAAATTAGACTCTTATTTTGCATGAGAAAAATAATGAAATGGGACTAAATGGATGAGTTGCCTCAGGGTATAGGAATCGTTTTCCCCAGCTTGTTTCGGCTCCTCCCTGCTTTCATTTACTCAGCTCCAAGGGTGGAACTACAGATTGCCATTGAAGTAGCAGAATTGCCATAGAAAAGTGATAAACCACTACAGCAAGGTCCCACCTGCACTCAGGCTGCAGCTATAGATTTCTGTTGTATTCAGAACATACCAGCAGAATTGTCAATTGTTACAGTTTCATCATCCATCATTCACGTCACCACCCTGTGCAGGGGCTCAGAAGCTGGCCCAGAGACCCACAGAGATCTTTCAACCCCAAGCCTGAACAGCAATCCAAAGCCAATTTTATGAAGAAAAACCATTACTCGGCTTTATTCACAGTAGAAAGAAAATAATCCTATTAATTCCTTAGCATGTATTGCAAATACGAACAAAGCTTTACTACAAAAGCACTTTTAAACTCTGCTACATCATTGATTTTATGTTCATGACAGCAATGGAACATTATTTTCCTTCATTGTCATTATTTATTAGCTTTGATAGTTGACAATTGTACCCTTGGCAGTACAACCAATAATACCTTCTGGCCAGAAACAGAGATGTGCAATTCATAACAAAGTGATTTTTATTATCAGAATCCTCACAATCAAATACCCACGTCCGTTAAGACTTTCCAAGCTATCATTCTAGTTTTAGTGCTAAAAAGTGATCCAAATCAGAGATATACAGCCTTTCTCTCTCTCCATACCTGCTTCACAACCTGCCTCCCACAGCAGCTACAGCGGCAGATATTAAGCTGTATGTCACTTCAATGATAGTAAGCTCCTATCTCTGACTTTAGATTATTTCTTATCAGGCCAAATTTGTCATGTCATGCCACCTTACCGAAATACAAACACCTACCAGGGCTATCCATGACCTGTACAATGGCTGTAACAGTTTACTATGACCTAATATTAGTTAATATCTTATCTTTCTACATCAGGAGGAACTCAGCGACTGAAGCTTAACTCCTACCATGACATAAAGTTTACAAAAGAAAAGGCATCGATATTCAAACCTAAGAATCCAGTGGCAGCTCAATTACTCCTTCTTACTATTCCAGCACTACTAAATGAATGAAATAAGTTTCCAAAAGATCCTTTGCATTCTGCAGTCAGCTTAACTTTTTGAAAGCAACACAGGTAATTTGCTGGGCCAAGTCTATGACAAGAAGTGCCATCGGTTCCTGCTGCTCTAAGTTGGCTTTATGGTTTTCTTGGCTGCACTAGGGTGCTATAGCTGCCACAGGAAGGCTGAGGGATGACCTGATTCTTGCCTTTGAGACATGAAAATTACTATCAAGCTTCAAGCCACCTCAAAGAATTTCACTGAATGAGTAATTCTGGCTGCAGCAGTGTAAAAAGCAGGCAGAAAATTCCATCAATTTGCACCTGCTAACCTAGCTCAAAGCAGCAGATTTAAACTGCAAAGCCACAATCGTTTTTATGCTTTGAGAACACTCCTAGATCCTTTCTATAATGCACTTTACACAGCTCTAAAACTACCCTCCCGAAGTTTCTGGGCAAGCGTACTTAAGATTGTTTCCTGGACCTGGACATGTATTTCAACTTCATGTTTATCAATCCATTCACAGGCTTGGACATTTCAATCTCCTTCCCCACTTCCCTGCTTACAGAGACTTTCCTGAGTTTGGCTGGTGTATCTTTGAGGAAATTTACTGCTGGACAAAAACCAGCAGCTATCAAAACACTGTCTGATCTTGCACAGCAAGGTCACCCTCCTGAACCACAGAATCTCCTGAGCTGGAAGGGACTCACAAGAATCATCAAGTCCAACCCCTGGCCCTGCACAGACACCCCAACAATCCCACCCTGCACATCCCTGAGAGCGTTTTCAAAACGTGGCAGCCTTGGGACTGTGTCCCTTCCCTGGGGAGCCTGGGCAGTGCCCCACAACGCTCTGGGGGAAGAACCTTTCCCTGATATCCAACCTAGACATCCCCAACACAGCTTCGTGCTGTTAGAGATGCTTTAACAAAGGGTTCCACAGACACTGGGGGGAAATTTAGAAAAAGAGGAGAAGTAACATCTCTTCAACACATACACTAAAACTTTCAAGCCCAAGATTATTCTAACCAGCCACAAAATTCCTCATTTGTCCACACACTGGCCATCTCCAAATTCACATGCCAGGCATCTGAGTTGGGATGCTGCCCAAGTGATGCAAAAAGCTCCTGGCACACAAGGCGTTAACTCAGACACACCAGCGTTTGCCAGGTTAAATGGGATCCATTTAACTGATTGCTGTCTGGGCATCCCAGTGCCATGCTTTTAGCATATTTCCTCTGGAGAGCACAGTTGCTGTGATACCTAAAAGACAGGCTTCCTGGCTGCTCTCCTGAGCATGAGAAGCTCAAACAAAGATAATGGATCTCTTACATTCGAACCTACTCTATCTGTATAACCGAGTACTGAGGCTACAAAATCCTGCAACAGTGACTGACTTGCTGTGTCAGTCCTCCTTCTGGTTATGGCACTGAAAAAAACAGTTGAAAATTATAGAGACAGTGGTAGAATTAATAGAAAATTTACTAAAAGGAACAGTATCTGCAGTTTTAGTTTAATAGAAAATGTAAGCAGTACCAAGTTCAAGTTAAGGTTTTGAGTTAAGTCATGCTGAGCACTGATTTGGTCTAGGCTATAAACAGTTCCTCAATCCCTTTAAAAATAATGAAAAAAAATTGAAAAATTTAAGCTTCTCACAGACAAACACAAACACAAAGCAATAAAGCTAAAGCTATAGATTCAATTCCAGTGTTCCTCAGAGTCCCTTTGCTTGCCTGTATCTTTCTTCAGTATAAAAGGGAAAATTACCAAACAAAGTAACTGTCTCATCATTAGGTTTACATTCATTATCCAACGATGTAAACTAGTAAAGCTACAAAGGAGACACTGAAATTACATCTTTCACACAGATCAACCCTGTGGTTTCAGTACTGGCTTCCTGAAGTGGTTAACTGAAGCTTATTTAAGCAGTAAGAAAGAAAAGTGAAAGAACAAGTCATTCTCTGGGTTAGAAATGTACCACTATCTTAACATCCTTTCATCTGTACCACTATGCAGGCTCCAAATACACTAGTCAGAATCCTGGAATTGCATTAATGAGGCTAAATGTGCACATACTGATTCAGTAGCACATCTGCTTCCATCCACTTAAAAAAAAAAATTAAATACTTCCAAAGGGCTTTGGAATTGCCAGCTGCCCACAATGGACTCACCACCACCAAAGAAACCTGACAACCTCACTGTTTCTGCCTTGGAATTAAATTTAAAACAAACTTGCTAAGAAATCGTAGATTCCTGGTAGCCAAAACACATCTAAGTGAGATGTTACCTTATTTCTAACATGGGTCACAAGATTTATGCTGCATTTATAACCTTAGCACAATTACAACAGAAGCACAAATTAACTGCAAACAACTTCAGACCAAAAACTACTAAGAAGTAGTTGAAAAGTCCTTACAGACACAGGGAAATCCTAAGTTTAAATCCCCCTCCTTTTCAGTCGCCACTGGTATAGAAATCACAGAAGTCTTTACCTCGAAAATCAGCAGCATCTCAACTTGTCCCCATCTGGCACTGTCTTTGCTCTATTTCATGGTGTGAGGACAGGTAAGAGTACAAAAGAGAAGCTGAGCCACAGTTCTCCCTCAGAACAGGTGACACGAAGTACAAACTGCTTGCAGGCAGTCAAGGACAAAAACTAATATAACAGAAGACAAATCTCTTTCTCCCACAGACATCAGGATTATCAGAACTATTGAATACACTACTTGCTCTCTCAGAACAGAAAACTTTATCCACTGTAGATTACTAAGCAATCATTTTGGATTTGTTCCACAACTGCTGGAAAGCCGTGTGTATGAAGGTCACACAGAAAACCCTTCACATAAAAACTAATGATTGCAGAAAGGGATGTTTGAAATGCACTCTCAGCAAAAGATAGATAAAGTTGAGGTACAACTGAGTTCTGAGATTTTTTTGGAGCTTACAGTACCTTTTCTTCAAAGATTTGCCACAAACATCAACACTACCATTCACCTTGCTTATTGGTAAGGACAAAACCAATCCCAGTGGTGACGCAGTAGAGAACAGAGTATTCCTGAAGTCTGGGGAGAAGTTGTTCAGCTGCCTGGCATTACTCCAAGGCTCTCCTTCATTAGCCAAAAACAGTGTCGGATTTTTTAATTTCACTTACAAACATCCTGCAGCCTGACAGTTAGAAGTGTATCCCTTAAATATTAGCAATTAATGACATACCTCATATTCCCACCTCAGTTTTCACAGCATGATCAAAGATACAAACCTATTCTTTCAAGTGGCAAAGTTAAGACTAAGACCATGGCTACTTCAAGCACTGGAAAATAAGCACTTTTCCTAATTGGAAAATAAGTCTTGTGAAGACACTTAGCTTGAGCACCGATGTCGCCTTTCGGAAACCACAATTGCCATTTTGTTACTGCTCAGAACAATGCAAAAAACAAACACGGCAACCCAGCTTCCAGAGTGTTTCCTTTTCCCAAGTGCCTGCGTTGAGCAAAAGCAAACCCAATGTCCTATCTGTGGCACTGCCCCCTCTTAGGGAGTAAGACTCATTTGCCAATTTAAATAGAAATAAAAACAGTGAAATGTATACACAGCAGCATGAACTCTTGTGTCAGCATTATTGCCTGCTGCTTTTAACTAATCCCCCAAAGCAAACGGTAGGAGAAGGCAGGCACACTCCCTGAAAACCCTGAAGCCTCACAACACATTTGTTCCATCAACATCAGCTGATCCACAGCAGGTCTCCTTTTGTGCCCCGGGGAAAGAAGTTATCCTCACAAGTTAATGGTTTAAGGCTTTCCTCTTGATCTCTAACTCTTCTGCGCTTGCTCAAAAGCCTCTGATATTTAATCATGCAGCTTTTGCAGAGAACAGCAATGAAGCATATAATTTAAAGCCAGAATAAGACATTCCAGGAACTTCAGACACAACTACCAAACCTAGTTTTCAGTTTACCATATGAGTACAGTCAATACCAAGCATTTGAATCTTTTTGTTTACCCATATGCTGGAGTCTGCCATCTTCCACATTAAAAAGAAGTATGTTTCTATTTGCATATGAGCCACACACACAGCAAAACATGCACTGCATTTCACCAATCTGTTCACATTGGAGGTCTACAAACCGCAAGACCGGATCACAGAATGGTTTGGGTTGGAAGGGACCTTCAGGATCATCCAATCCCACCCCCTGCCATAGGCAGGGACACCTCCCACTGTCCCAGGCTGCTCCAAGCCCCGTCCAACCTGGCCTGGGACACTGCCAGGGATCCAAGGGCAGCCCCAGCTGCTCTGGGCACCCTGTGCCAGGGCCTCCCCACCCTCACTGCAAAGCACCCTCTGAGTGTTACCTTTGAGCCAGGTTAACACCTCAGGGCACAAAGCTGCGTGTGCACAATCAGCAGAAAAGGGCTTTGAGAGACTCGTCCCAAACAGGTTGCCGGGGCTGTTACAGGAACACTCCTCACCCAAGTCAGTGCTTACCGTGTATCTGCAAGCACAGAACCTACCTGGATACACTTACTCACCAGCTCTGTGGGCAGATTCCCTACGCCTGAATCACCCCAATTTAATCCCCCAGCAAACCAACAAAAATAGCACATTCCCATGCTCTATTGTGCTCACCCAGGAATCTGAAACAAGATGGGTGTTCAGAGAATCAGTTTGACCGTGTCAAATTACATAGTCTGAGCCACAGTTCCAACAGGCACAACCATAACAAAAGCTTCAAGAGACCAATTGCTATCATGGTATCGAGATGCAAATGTCTTATGTGATATCTGGGGTTTATTTCACCTTTGGTCAGTGATGCCTAAATACCTGGACTATGCCATCATTCTTTTGAAGTATTGAAATAACATAACAAGTACCCAAAGTCAGAGAATCCCAGAATGGTCTGGGTCAGAAGGGACCTTAAAGCCCATCCCGTTCCAGCCCCTGCCACGGGCAGGGACACCTTCCACTACCCCAGGCTGCTCCAAGCCCTGTCTGAGCTGGCCCTGAACAGTTGTAGTCTTGTATTTCCCTGGAGAAAACAAGGCTTTTGCAGCACATGCATTTTTCAAGTAATTTGTTTCAGGCTTCAATAGCAACAGAAGTGTTAAGATACTGCTACTGCCTCAGCTCCAAGGCTGAGTGTAACTCCTCCTATAACACTGTCCTCAAAATACTCAACACCAGCATTCAAGGGGCTGCAACGCTGGAGAGCTACAGCAACTAGGTGACTCTAAGGCTCGTGTACTTCAAGAGTTTTAGCTCCACTCTAAATTACTTTATTTTCAAGAAACAGTACTTTTAAAAGTGACCAGAAGAAAAAAAAATAAAGCAAGGTTTGTACCTTCTCCCATTCTCTCCCACCCACACACTTCCCAGTGCATCTTTGCACCGCCCTGAGCAAGTTATTTCCAAACGTACAATCTCATATTTTCCCTAAGACTTAGATTATTTCTTGATAATCACTTAATCATCATAATTTCAAAACCCAAACTAGCATCTACAACATGCTTTTTTAAAATTTATTTTTAACAGAAAAACTAGAATAAAAATCACGAAGTGCTCTGGAACACAACAATTCATAACTACATACGGTCTGGTATGGCACTCTTACCAATTAAAGCAACAACTTCCCCTTAAATAAATAAACAAAAACTAGTTCAGATGCTCAACACCTGCTGCATCAGCATGTTAGCACTAAGTATATTAGTGAGTATTTTTATAGACTATTAATAATGTCTACATCATCTTGGCTAAAGTGTTTTAAAGTCTTTTCATGAAAGACCCTAAAAATTAAGTTTTCCCCCATCTTTCCTTGGTTTTCCATCTTGCTAAAGTTTATACCAATATAGTGCTAGTCTCAGCCTGGATGATAAGAAACCAGAACTGACATATTCAGCTATTATCTACCCTTGCAGATCACCACACTGTGAAACCTCAAGATATTTTCAGCAACTTAAAGACCACTGAAGGCAATTCATGTTTTGCTCTCCCCCTTTCTAAGCACACAACATACCTGATATAAGAAATGTTTAATGCTGATCGAGCACTGATGTTGTGAACTACAGACCCCAGGAAGGCAGATTTTAATACAGTAAACTCTGTGTAATAGACTAATATTAATTACACTGTTATTAAACTAATATTACAGTCTAAGTAACAGCACCTAAAACTGATTGGCTACTTCACATGAATTTCCTACAAAAAATACAGAACAGAAGCGTATGCTTTTAAACTATTGACTTTGCAACTCTGAGACATGCAAGAACCTGGAAGTAGCCCACTTTGTTTTTAGCACCTTTATCCACTGAGGAAAAACTAATGAAGCACTATCACCCAGAACTGTTTTGTCCAGTGTCACACGTAACTCAGAATAACACACAGCAAGAAATCTCTGTGCAAAAAGTATGGACAAGTGAATTTAGGACCCAGTTTAGCACTTGCTCTCTTCACATTAGATAGAACTCTTGTACTTGAATATAAGCAACTGCTGCTGAAAGGGGAGTTTTAATTTCAGATTATTTCAACAGTCTTTGGTCCAGCAAGTATGTCTAGACACTCCTATAGCAGAACTCCAAATGTAAAAAGAAAGAGAGTTTACGTTGCCAATAAAATCGGAAGCGCTGGAAAGACGGTGCCACCCTACGTAGAAAAGAAAATTCTGCAAATCAGTAAAAGCATCTCTACTTCACTGGAAGTCCCAAATTGCTTAAGATTCCAAGCATGTTCTTCTCCAGAGCTGTCAAACCTCTCTTGAGCAGGAGAGTATTAAATGAGCTGTTCAAGGAGCACACGTTGGTTGGAGTTTCAGTTTAAAGCAGCCTGAACTAACAAGTCTATACTCTTCACGGGGTACAGCTCTCCTTGCACTGGAAGGAACTCTTTCAGCAGAAAGTTACTCCGTATTTTCTCACCACAGCCACATGCCAACCACACCACGATTCCTGTCAGTGAACCTCAAGTACCCCGAGGTTAAAAGATTTGGTGATTTGGGGAGTATCAGTGCAACATTGAACTATTTGCAGCAAAACTGGAAGGTAACCACCACAACCCAAATGTCTGTTTTTCCTAAATGCAACACATGGCATTACCACACGGATTTAAAAGCTGCTGTCAGTGAGAAAGAGTTAGCTAAAGGAGGTTTACCAAAAATACAACCTGGTGGAGTTGTAATCTAAAGGACCGAGGAGTTGTTGTTTTACCTCTAACTCTTTCACTATTCAATTTTTAAATATTTAAGAGCTAGCTGAAGAGCCCTCAGAAGACATAAACCACATTCCTTTTCTAGAGAAATCGTTCCCATCAATCAGAGCTACTGCTCTCATGACTCAGTGTCCAATAAAAGTTAGACAGCAAATTATCTGTGAAGGTTTTACTCATCCTCAGCTCTTGAAACACGATTTTAGGCTGCTATTTTGGTTTTCAAGTCTTTGTGATTGACAAATGAGCTGAGCCACAGTTAGGTAACAGAAATCATTAATACATGGAAAGACTACCACAAGTCACATGCTAAGGAGATAACTACATACAGCGCTTCACATCCTCCTCCCACACAAGCTTGGCACATCACTATAGCCCAAGCATCTTAATCAAGAAACATATTTATACCACCTAAACATGTATTAATTACCACTGGGAAAAATGTTCTGCTGAAGGCATCGTCTATCCCGCAGAAATCCAAACACCAGCAGCACGGAGAAAGGCACAGAGCTTGTGCCATAGTCTTCCCAACAGATACATCAATAAATTTTTAACTCCTCAGAAGGAGAAAGAAAAGACAAAGTACTCTCAGGAGGAGACAGCCCCACAACACCGACAGCCCCACACCATCATTTCAGTAGTGCCTAATAAAACAGAGGATATGCACAAATCTCTACCACACACTTGGTCAGATGTAGATACTTAGTTAGGGACTGCTCTGTCATAAGTGACAGGCACTGCCAGCCTCGCTGACTCGCCACACAACACACTAAACCCAAAATGTTAACAGCAAGAACCGTGATGGCTGTCTATTCAAGCTTCACCGTTTAAGAGGCACACAAATAAATCTTTCAGGCAACAATCTCAATAGCAGCTTTTCCACCGGGACTTTTTGACTACATATCATTTGAAGACCAGCTAGGCCACCAACACAAGATGGTTTTAGGCAGCTCTGTTTCAGCTGCTGTACATCACACTCTGCTACCCTGAATCCCTTCCAAAACAGCGACAGGATACTCCAGTTGAAAAAGCACACAACGTGAAGCTTAGCAAGTTATCGTGCAAAAAAAGTCATAAATTTCTCCACAAAATACATATTCTAAGCCAATACTGTTTGCTCTTTTTAACTCCACCAACAGTTAAGAAAAAATATCTGCAGACTTCCCTACGCTGGTGATTTCTTTCCTTTTTTTGTGCATCCTAAGCAGTTCAAGTCTCTGTAGTGCTCCTGCGGGGATAGATGCACATAAATCTAAGCTTAGAGGGCTGTTATCTCCATCTTGCCTCCCGACCTGTTTTTACACTACTGCACAGACCGATACCGCTCCATAACCCAGCTGCACGTCTTGTTTACCCACTTCACACCACTAAACCACAACCCACACTGTCTCCATCACATGCTGCAGGGAGCGCCGAAGAAAATTTCATTTTCCCGAACCCTTCTGCAGGCAAAACGAGCATCATCCTTCCCACCGTACCCCAGCCCGAAGGAGCCCGCTGCTCCCCCGCACAGCAGCAGCAGACAAGTAGCAGAACAACTTCTAAACCCCACAAATCCCAACAGAGGCTGAGGAAATGATGGGGACCGAGCCGAAACACCCCCCGCTCCCTGAAAACGCCTGCCACGAGGGGTGGAGGAAGGGCACAGGCAGCCCGGAGCGGAGAGGCGGCTGCTCCCGAGGAGCCGCGGGCCATGGGCCGGGGGCACGGGGGGTGCAGTGCCAGGGGCTGGGGGAGATGGAGGGAACTGGCCGGGGGGGGAGCAGANAGAGCCACGGGCTGGGGGAGGTTTGGAGGGCGCAAGGCCATGGGCTGGGGAGGCTTTGGAGGTGGGCACAGGGCCATGGGCTGGAGGAGGTTTTGGGGGGCGCAGGGCCATGGGCTGGAGGAGGTTTTGGGGCATCCCCCCGCCGCTCGCTCCCTCTCCCCGCCGTGCCGGGGCCGCCGTCTCACCTTCGATGGCGATGACATGCTCGCGGGTCTGGTTCTGCAGCACGGGCTCCTCCACCCGCCCCCGCAGCTCGTAGCTGGGG
>VWZW01003650.1:287-47275 GCA_013397115.1 Edolisoma coerulescens | reverse complement strand
GGTCGGGCCCCGCCGCGGCCTCGCGCCCTCCCGCGCGCTCGCCCCGCGTCCTTCCCCGCTGGCCCCGCTTCACGCTGGCGCAGGCCACGCCCCGTTACGGTGACGTCACCGCGCAGGCCCCGCACTGGCCCCCCGGGCACGCTGGGAAATGTAGTCCTCGAGGGAGGCGCTGAGGGCGGGTCGGGGTCGCGCCGCTCCGCGTCCCCTCAGGGACACCGGACCCGCCCCGGACTCGCCCCTCTCCGGGGACGCGGGGCCGGCCCCCACGAGCACCCTAAAGCGCTCATCCCGCAGGGAAGGATGGAGCCCCTCACCGTAAGTCCGGCCCCCGCGGCCGCTGGAGCCCTGCAAGTGATGGAAGTGGGAGATTTGTGCCCAAAGTGCGCCATTCCCGCCTGGAATGGCAGCCCCATCCCTGGAAGTGTCCAAGGCCAGGTTGGACGGGGCTTGGAGCGCCCTGGTCCCATGGCAGAGGGTGGAATGGGCTGATCCTTAAGGTTCTTTCCAACTCAAACCATCCAATAATTCTATGACTTGTCAGAAATACCTCATGGAGTAATGAAGCACTGTTGGCATTGCATAAACAAGCGTTATTAGCGATATCGTTTGCAAGCCAGCTGTGCACTGTCAGGCATTGACCTCGATTAATCCATTTTTAGGATCGATATTCTATGGATTTAAGCTCCAAAGCTGTGAAATGTGGAGCAAACTTTGATACAGGAAACAGCATAAGGACAACTTGGTATAGGGTAGCCTCAGGAAAACTGTATCCATCCATTCTACTGACATATACCACAGCAAGGAAGAGGGCAATTTCGATAATGTCCCCCCAAAAAATGCCTTTATTTGGGTATAGAGCTGTGGCCTGGCAGGGCTGAGAAGCAGCAGTGCTCCTTTCCCTGGGCAGTTGTTTATTTGATCTTACCTGCAACTGCATTTTTGTGTTTTAAAAATATTTTATCATTTGGAGTAATGATAAAATTCTTGAGTGTTGGCTACTTGGAATGATGGCAAGGACAGAAGAGGTAAAGATTTTTAAAGACTTAATGCATTTGGGTATTGTGATAGGACAAGGGGAAATGGTGTTAAGCTGAAAAAGGGTAGATTTAGATGGGATATTGGGCAGGAATTGTTCCCTGGGAGGGTGGGGAGGCCCTGGCACAGGGTGCCCAGAGCAGCTGTGGCTGCCCCTGGATCCCTGGCAGTGTCCAAGGCCAGGTTGGACGAGGCTTGGAGCAGCCTGGGGCAGTGGAAGGTGTCCCTGCCCATGGCAGAGGTGGAATGGGATGGGCTTTAAGTCCCTTCCAACCCAAACCACTCTTGATGTGATGGTTCACACCCAAAAAAAATAAAAAGAGCTATAAAGGTGACAAATCAAGCTGTGGTATGAGATTGAGTTTTTGGATTGGTTGCTGTCTGCTGCAAAAGTTGTCTTCTGTTCATTTGAATAGTTCTGTGTCTTCTTCCCTCTTCCTTCTCAATGGAAATTGGTATCATTTTTATCAGCTTTCTTGGTTTTATTTTCTAATCCTAGCAGGAAATCCCTGAGTGGATAAAGAAAACATTTTAAAAGGCAGGAAGAATATAGTCCCTGTTTCCACTTGCAATTGCCACTCAGGGTATCAATGATGCTGATCAAAATTTGTGAAACATAAGAGGACTTTTGCTTTCATTTACCTTAAACTGTTGGAATAAGCGAAATGTATGTAGAAATCTGGATGAAAGCTGTAATTCTCCCCTTTTCCTCCCTGTGTCCTGATCTGGAGCAGAGGCACTACCTCACATTACTAGTCTTTCAGAAAATGCCAAAACAAGCAGCAGGGCCAAGAGTCAGGCAACAGCCTCTGCTGTATGTGGGGCTGATTGTTCCCACTGCTGCCATATGCTTTGTGTTCTTCCAGCACTAAAATCCATGGAAAACAACTCCCAGAGTAGTCTCAGCTGTAAATGAATGCAACTACTGCACACAAATAGCTGAAGCATTAGAACCCTGTGTTAATATAAAGCCTTTTTGTAATATTTTCATCCATAGTCCTCCTCTGAAGCCTTTGCTACCCTGATATTTTTACTACATAATAGTTTTCGTGTAAGCTTTGTAAAATCACAGCAAAATATAAGAAACTGCTGCAGCTTACTTAGATTTCTCATGTAAGAACTCCTTAACAATAAGTGGCCTTCTGCTGTGCTTGCAGCTGAGATTAGCTCATGAAATGCTAAATGAAATGCTGCTGGTGGTGCACAGAGAGATGCTGGATACCTCTCTTTGCTCTCCAACTCTGTTCTGGAGGATCTGGCATCTGGAGCATCCCACCAGCCTTTAATGGGAGCTGGCAGGGAGTGACTTGGGCACTGCTGCTGGGAGCAGTAAGGAATTTAGGTTTGTTTTCCCTTGGTCTGGGAGCAGGGGTAGCTTGGGCACGTCACAGCTTTTTTTTGGGGTCTGGTTTTGTCAAAGGCAAGGTGAACATGCTCCTCTGGGGAGGTTGTGAATCTCCGACAGTTTTACAAGTGTGGAGGGGCTGATGGGCTGCAAGGAAAGCAGGCAGAGTGCTCCCAGCATAGGTTAGCCTTCTGGAACTGGTTTTCCTTTCTGAGGGTGAAAGCTTGCCAGGGGTGAAGCTTCCCACCACTCTCCCACGCAGCTGGTTCTGTGCTTAGGTCTCTAACAAAGTTCCATCTGTGCTGGCTTCCTCTTCCTCCTCCCCATCTGGCAAATCCACTCATTGCCCTGCCTACAGAAAACCAGTCTGGATGGTTTCCTTCTGCTTTTGGTGCCTTGTTCCTGGAGGCATCAGTAACTGGAAAGCAGCACTGAATCAACATCTTGAACAGTTCCATCTCCCATCACACGACAGGGCTTCTCCACTTTGTGCTGCTCCCAGTCTGTCCACCAAACCCTACAGAAAGCGTAGGAAGGAATTTTGAGGAGTCACAAGTGATGCACTTGGACTCAAGGCACAGGGACAATTACATTTTGCTTTTGGAGCTGAGCCTGAGTGTGTCGGTAAAAACAAGCAGCAAAGTTTGACCTTAATGGAAATATGACTGTACCAAAGTTCCACAGAGATGTTGCAGGCAGGGTTCACGAGCCATTAAGGTGATGTTTAAGCAAAGATCCTGGAAATGGAGAGCTCTCGTGGAATTCCGTTTAAACACTGACTGCACCTTCCCCTAATGCTTTGTTGGGATGTGGAGGAGCTTTCCTGGCTGCTGAAATGGGAATTAGGCAGCACTAGCTTTTAGCTACTAATCCAGTAGCTGAAATGTTGATTGGAGGGGAAAAAAAGTTTTAAAAGTGTTCAAGCATCCTATCCCGATCTGTGCCTGAATTTAGCATAAATTAAAGATCACAGACAGCTTGACACAGGGACTCATTTTTAGACCTAACAGGAAAGGGATTAACTGAGAAAACTGAGAACATAAGGACTCCTGCACCATCCAGGGGAAGTTATAAGAGAAGTCTTAGCTGATGGTTGTGAGCAACATTTCGCATAACTGGGACTGTTTCTGTGCCTGTTCACAATCTGAAAGCCTGGGATTGCTGGTGGTGTGAGCAGTGTTTTGTTTAATAGGCAGGGAGTGTCTGGAAAAACACAGGAGACAGAGTTTTAAGAGATGCATCTTTGTGCCTACTAATACTGATATTGCTATGAAGATTGAAATCAAACCCATATGAAAAACAGATGTGGAAACATCAAATTTTCCTGAGTTATCTTCACCATCCTTTTCAGTGAATATAAAAACTTAAATAGGTTAAGCTTCCTCTCATAACAAATTGGGATGAAATTCTGTTATTTTACCGGGTAAATATTTGGGTCAGTCAGTTACTATTACAGAGTGATTAGATTGCTCAAGAGGCTTTGAAACAAATGTAACTAATGAATTAACCTCATTCAGGGAGTGTGAAATCTGTTCCAGGAGAAATGCCAACTAGTTCAAACAATACTAATTACGGAGTAGCAACAACAAGCGGCTGTCAGAGCTGCAGCTCATTCCCCAGTGCTCCTGTCGTGACTGGGAAAATGCTCTTTCTGTCCCTAGCCTGCCTGAAAAAAGGTGGGATGGCAAAAGCAACCTGCTTTTCTGGAGGTGGGAGCACAGATCAAATCCCTGCTGCAAGGTCAAACTATCCTGCCTAAAGGGTCTTCTAATCAGAAGTGAGCTGCGTGCCAGCATGGAGCTGCAGAACAATGAACTAGCAATAACTCTGTGTGTGTGTTCACCATATGGGGAAAGGAATCCGAGAGTCACTTCTCAATTCTAGCCCCAGGGACTTGGATTTCCACTAACCTGAAACTTTCTGAAATGTTAAAATGAACCATATCCTAAACTGCCCGAGTTTTGGCTCCTTGTTGATCTAAGTTTCACTGTAAAACCATTTACAACATTTACAGATTTGCAGAACTACTATCTTCGTTAAACCAAAGTTAGATCTGGAGTTGTGCTGTGGCTTTGATAAGGCTGATGATGGTCTGTGCTCTAGCTTTAAAGCATTTTCAGTGAAAATAAATGGCTTCTTCACACAAAGCAGGTTTTAGGTCCTAAATTCTACCCGAACAACCCAAAGCTTAGACAGCTTCATTGCAGCAAAGACTCAAATCATACACAATATAAAAAAATTGTTCAATTGGTACCCCTGAGTCAGGGCTCAGCTGAACATCCTGAATTTTATAGCTGAGGAAATCCAGTGACAGCTTCATATGCCAGCTCCAAGATACTCAGCACTTTATTGAGCTCTTATCATGGCTAAATATGATTACACTGAAAGTGTCTCTAAGCTTGTTGCTGTTGTCACTTCCTTGACGGAGAATCAATATTTGATTCACCACATAATTCCATGTTAAGCTTAGGTCTCACTTCAGCTGTGGCATGCTGACAGGGCTTGAAAAGTTATGGAATACTGTCGGCTCAATTGTTACCTTGGAACTTTCAGACACAGACTATTGATTTGATGCAGGAAAACCATGGGGAGAGGTCACTCTAGATTAGTTTGAACTCATCTTTTAGAACAATTACCTTAATGTTTAATAACGTGTTCTATGCACAATGCTGTGACATCCAGTGATAAGGAATGAAGAAACAGGAAAAGAAATTGATACAATGAAGTCCAAACAACCAGGCCTTGCTGGTGAATGTCCCACATGACTTATTTTAAGAGCATGACACTGTGCAACTGGCGGATTTTTGGTGACAGATTGCACAGTTCAAATAGCAACTTCAAATCATTTGTCTGGTAGGAAAACAAAACATCTTCTTAGGTGTTAAAAGAAGTGTGAGCTGTTACTGATCAGTGAACGGCATGAAAACAAAGCTGAAGATGGTAGTCGGGGCTGGTCATGGTACTTCCCTACATCTCAGATGAGAAATCCAGTTCTTTTTGCCCTTGACACTTGTGCGTGTGAGCGCAGACATCACAAAAACAGCCAGCAGGAGACTGTAGCTTCTCAGAATCCTAGAAACATTTCAGTTGGAAAAGACCTCCAAGGTCATCCAGTCCAACCTTTGGCTGTCACCCAGCCCAGAGCACTGAGTGCCACATCCAGGCTTCCCTTGAACACCTCCAGAGATGGGCACTCCAAACCTCCCTGGGCAGCCCCTGCCAAGGCCTGAGCACCCTTTCCATGGGGAAATTCCTGCTGATGTCCACCCTGAGCCTCCCCTGGCCCAGCCTGAGGCCGTTCCCTCTCCTCCTGTCCCTGTTCCCTGCGAGCAGAGCCCGACCCCCCCGGCTGCCCCCTCCTGTCAGGGACTTGTGCAGAGCCACAAGGGCCCCCCTGAGCCTCCTTTGCTCCAGGCTGAGCCCCTTTCCCAGCTCCCTCAGCCGCTCCTGGGGCTCCAGACCCATCCCTGGCCACGCTCCAGCCCCTCAATGCCCCTCTGGCCGGGAGGGCCCAGAACAGGACACAGCCCTCGAGGTCCCTCAGCAGTGCCAGCAAGGGGATGGGCACTGCCCTGGTCCTGCTGGCCGTGGAAAAGAGAATAACAGGCACTCTGCTAGAGCTGTGCAACAGGCAGCCTGTCCAAGAAGAAGAGTGCTGTCAGCAGCACCAGATTCTGTGGGAAGACGTGGTGGCTGTGTAGAATTGTTCACTTCAGTGCCTCTTGGGATGGTTATGGGCTCCCTGCAGCAACACTTGGCGTACAGCCCTGCTGCTTGTTACACACAGGTCTGAGTTTTCTACTGGATGTGTTCATTTGGGTGTGTATTTGACATCAGCATCACCTTTCTTTGGAACTTTTAACTTCAAAATCAGTGAGATTTACCTGCTGTAGTAACTCCAGCCTTTCAGCTTTCCCACGTAAGGAACTCCCCCAGGGATGACTTGCAGCCCAGCCAGCCCCTTGCCCCAGTGGACAGTATTCCTGAGCAGTGCTGTGTCAGAAGGGGGTCTCCAAAGGGCTGGCATCTGGGACACGGTCACCATAGAAACTGGGGGGATTTGCTGTGTGTCTGTGTCAGTTCTCTGAGCCGCTTAACAGCTCGCTGGTAACAACTCACACTCACACAGCTCGAGGAGCGTGGCAGAGACGGGGCTGCGCTGCAGTGCGGGCTGTGCCCAGATCCCGGGAAGAATTCCCTGGAAAGGCTCTCATACTCGTTGCTTGTATACATCACCTTGTATGCCCCCTTCCCGTAGCTGCAGCTTCCTCATAAAAATGTAATAAAACCCCATGGGCTCTTTGTCTGGAGACAAGGAAGGGCTCCTGGCACATTTCCACCATCCCATTTTGCTTATGGTTTGACCAGGTTTGTCTGACCTAGTTCTGTTCATAAACTGGGCTTAATGGTGGAGTCCTGGAAACGTTCCCAGCTGCTAAAGCCAGGCTATTCCCTCTGCAGTAATTAATTGCAGTTCAAAAGCCCTTCACCAGCTATGTATCATAACATTAACATAAAAAAACATGTTCTCTGGGACTCTAAGCTTTGAACAATCTTCTTATGGTGCCCAGACTTATATTCCATAGCACCAGAGCACCATGGGACCCTGCTCATCAATTGCTTGCTTCTAAGTACAGACTGAACTGGAAAATCTCTTTCCTGTGTACCCATTGCAGACCCGTTATCACAGTAGAAAATGAAGCTTGGGATTGTTTTTATTAAGCTGGGTGTGATATTTCATTCCAGTGTAACTTTCCATCCACTTGCAAAAAAAAAAAAAAAAAGAATTTGAGAACAAGTATAATGAATTGAAACTTGATGCCCAATAATAATTTGAACACCATGAGGCTCCTGAAGAGTGTTCAGCAATTATTAGAGACAGGGAGAATTTTTAGCACTGCCTGACAAAGAGACAACTTTTGGTTGAACTAAGGGTATCTAAATCACACATCTTCAGCAGAGAGAGCAGGAGACTGCTGTAAAACCTATTGATGTCACTGCTTTATTAAAAAAATAAAGAGGTTTGAGCAAATATTCATGTGCTTAGCTACTGACTGGGTGACTTGTAGAGGAACCTCGTTTTGGCATTGCAGTTCCTGTGATGGTTCCTTTGGGATTTCCTGGCCCTGAACAGTGTCAGCTGCACTTGCTTCCAGCTCGCTGAGAAATGTGGAGCTCAGGCCAGGAGCTGGTACCGAGCTCAGCCTGGGAGCTGCTGGCTACCTGCCCTGCTCAGTGGGGAAGGGTTTTGTGAAATGCTGCAGTTTGGGGAGGGTGGGTTGCTCCTGCTCAAGGTTCTCAGCCTGAGGTATACGTCTGATATCACTGCAGACCAATTCAATCCACATAATTTCCAGCAAAGGCCAGAAATCCTGTGTGTGAAGAGCTCTTCTCCACATGGATGGAAGTGACTGGAGGTTACAGTGAATCCTCCCCTGCATAATTTATATCCCCCTCTTCAATACTCATCACATAATTTCTTTAACATCCAGTTCTAGCCCCTCAGCAGCATTCTTGAGGCTCATTAGCTCATGTGCAATACTGAAGCAAGCTGGAGGATGAGATTTTAAAGCCTTCTGTTACCAAAGATTAATAGAGATTTTTTTTTTTCCCCAAAATAATCAGCTGCAGACTGGTGCCAGGACTCAGATGTATGGGCTCAGATGTATTTTGTCTGATGGAAAAACATTTCCTCTGCTTTGTAGAGGCTGCTTACATCCCTTCTGCTGCCCTTGAGTTATTTGTTATAGCTTTCCCGACACCTGGAGCGGGACAAGCCGGTCCCTTGGCCCACATCTGAAGGTGGACAGTGTTAAAAAGAGAGGTCAAGTGTGGTTCAGTAGCTTTCAAAAGAGGCCTTGGGTATTTTAAGCACAACACTTCATTTAAAGTCAAAAGACTGAGTTGCAACACTCTTCAAAGAAAGTGAAGTTCTTCCTTTTAGGACAGCTCCAGTGTCCCTGAAAGCGTTCCTGAGGCAGCGGAAGCACCTCGGATCTGCAGTGCAGAATGCTTTGCTTTCAAAGCCTGCGAAGCTGAAACGCCTCAAAGCTTAGCCTCAGCTTTGTCTACAGTTTCAACTTGTGTCACTACTTTGAAATGCAAGATAAAATGTAGACTTAGGTCTCCTTGAACTCAACCGACTTGAGGAAAGTACAGGCACGATGGAGCCGCGTTTTGCAGGCAGGGAACTGGGATGGAGGCGCGTCCCTGCCCTTTGGCCTCAGTTCAATACAGAAGGCAAGAGCCTGCTACTGACCCAGGTCTCAAGGGTCAAAAAGCAGGGGAGTTTGGCACTAGTTTTCCCAAGAGTAGGCTGGATGAAGTCAGATGAAAGTATGGCATGGATTCCTGCTCGCTCCTGTTCAATCACGTCGGCTGTCACAAGTTCGACTGCCTCGTTATCCTTGGGCCCTCAGCTGAATTTTGATGACCTGTGTGGGAAGTGTTTAAAGCTACTGCTGCAGACTCCTCACTGCTCCAGACAAGGCTGCAGAGTCTTGGTTGCATCAGAAACGTTTAAAGTCAAATCAACCATCGTAAAATTTAATAAAGCCACTGAAAAAAATTCTGCTGTGGTCTCCAATAGCAGCACTGCAGGTGTGCTGTCTTGAGAACTATAAATGTTTATTTGTGTTTTTATCTCTTCACTACTTGATTTAAAAAAGGTGTAGCAGACTTTTAAATATTCCCTGAAGAATTTTGGGGGGCCCTGTAGTGTTAAGATACATGCAGCCTGGGGTAGAGTACTCTGAAAGCTGAGATAAACTATTGCAGCAGTGGTTCTGTGTCTCAGCCTGGAAAACAGGATAGAAATATCATTCCTTGTACAGCTGACAAACACATGTGCACATCTGCTGGAGCTCTGCATGCCAAACAGACCTGGAATTGCTGCTGCCTTGCAGAACATGAAATCTAGATGGCGAATAGTTATCTAACATGAAATACTTGGCAGAAGTCTCAAGAGCTAATTTCATCTTCATGCTTTGTTCTTTAAGGGAAAGAGGTTTCATTGGAAGCTAATACTTTTGTTAGAAGTATCATACTCGAGGGGATATAAATATTACTGGTTTTTAGGTATGGTATAAATCCTGTGGGTGCAGGCCATGGTCAGTTGGAATCAACAGAAGTAAAATCCCAAGCAAAAGGGCTTCAGGATGCTGGTTATCAATGTCAAGCTTTGATAACACATATCAAGCTTTGATTGCACATATCAAGAGCTTTCCTTCACGGCTCTCTCGTCCAAATAAACTTGTGAGTTCAGTTAAGAACGTACTCCAAGGATGTACCAGTCCTGCCTGCAAACTTGGCCATCTGATGCCGTTGTGAATAACTTACATGGATGGAAGAAATTGATTTCATGGCCCCAGACCCCACCTTTGGGGGACAGGGGTCAAAGTTCTACCTGGGCGGGGTGCACCTATCAGGATCAGTGGCCCCAGTAGGTTACAGCTGCATTGATTTCTGCATTCTGGGAGTGAACTGGCTGTTCCAAGCAGAGGGAAGGATCCAATCTTTTCTCTAGGATTGTGGCTGGGGTTCCTTGAATGTTACAGTTCTTATGGCAGCCTGTTCTTTTTTAGGTTCTTCTGAAGCAGAAAGCATCATGTGGTAACTCTGCATCTTAAATCTTGTGAAAACAATGCCAAGAGGAAGTGAGCCTCTAAGTGAAAATGGGGAAACAACTGGGACAGACTAAGTGAAGTAACTCCATAACCAAAACAGCATTATAGCATTGCAGAGAAATACAGGGAAGTGAAGAGTCACTTCCCAGAAAAATTTCCCTCTGAAACAGTCAATTCATTCACTATGGAAAGAGTGAGTATTCTTAGAGTGACTTGGAGCTTCCCTTATTGCGGTAATCGAAACCAACATGTAGTAAAGTTGTTGGTTCCTCTAAACAATCTGCATAGAAACCTTTCAAAGGGATTTCAGATGTTTCTGGGAAGTGTTTGGAGCAAAACAGACATGAAAGCCGTGCCACAAACTGGTCAGTTTGGAGCTCGTAAGGACAAACCATGGCACACATGGACTTGCAGCATTCCAATGGTTATGATCCTACACTGCACACCTCATGGATCACCTGGCACACGAATGCACTGGGACAGGAGTCTGGCCTGTTGTGGCCACTGGCACAGAGCACTGGGCAAGCATTTGCTGTTGGGAGAGGAGTTGTCTTCTTTTGCTGGACAGCTGGGTGACACCAGGGTTCTTTCTGTGTAAAAAGGGCAAACACTGTAAAGTGTTCCAAAATGTAAGGAGAGCCCAATTTGAGATGTCTATCAGATAGAAGTGCATCTGTCTTGCTGCTGAACTGTGCTGAACCTGCTAAAAGTGCTCTAAGCTTCCCTCAGCTACACCAAAGCACCTGTGTAACAGTGACAGAAACAGGGCATTGCTACAAAAAATCATGCCAGCCATGGCCAAAGTGTGCTCTGCAAGGAATTTAACATAAAAGAAGGTGCCAAGAGGTACAAGGTGGGGAATAATTCACTATGCACGTGGTTGAACAGGACTTTTTGCCCCAAAGAGGTTAATTCTCCAAGAAGAGGTCATTTGGCATCTGAGGTTAACAGAGTTATTGTGGGGGTTTGTGGCTGACGCCGGCATAAAGTAATGGTCCACTTTCAGTCCTGTTTTTATTCATGATGCAATAAGATGTAACAGAATTATGAGTTTGTCCCAGATCTCAGGCTTTATTAATCATCTGAACAATTGTAATAACCTGGCATAACGGCTATGATGGAAGAGCAGCTTTTGTGTCCTGCCAGCCTCTTTCCATCTTTTTAACCTGCTGTTTGAAGTAAGAAGACTGGAATTCTTAGTGCCAGTGGATATGACCAGTCCCAGTGTCTGTCATCAGGCTGCCTTCTGAAGAGTCTTGGGGTGATATTCACCACTTGTCTGCTCAGAATAAACAATAAAAATGTGTTAAAAGTTGACTGGATCAGGTCTAACCAAGCTAATGATGAACTCTTACGAGTGAACAGTTTTCTCTGTGCATTAGACTTTAGACTTCAACTCTCTCAGCTGAAAGAAAGAAAACATCCCAATATTTCATGAACTCTTGCTCTGGGACAAATAGTTTCTCATCTCATGCAAACTGCTTGCAGGTTGTACGATATCCTTGCAAAGATAAAAAAGGGAAATAAAATAACTGGAGAAGCTATTTGAGATTTTCCCATTCTTAGGTGTTTTTTTCCGGGTAGATTTTCTTGGAAGGAAGTCTGTTGGGAGGACACAATTTTAAGTCTGACAGCAATCAATCTGGAGACTGCTGAAACTTTGCCAGAGAAAGTTTTCTGTAAACACACCTAAACTTAGTCAGTGAAGGTTCTTGTTGGTTTTAACCAGGTGTCACATTTCATCTGCTTAGCACTGGCAGCCCCACTGCTGCAGCCCAGTTGCACATTTCCTGCAAAGCAACTGAAGAAACCCCTTTTTTTTTTCTTTTGGTCAGAAATTACAAGGTGCAGTTGGTTCATGTAGGCACTAGGCTGAGGAAATATGAACCTACACTGTTGATGACCAATCTGTCAGTGTGGTCACCTCCTGTGTTTACCTGCTCTTAATTTTCAAGTGTAATGAGCTCTCTTCAGACAATTTAGCATTCTGAAATTGGGCAGTTCTGTGGAAACATGAGTTCTGTGACAACCAAACACGAAAAGGGAATTGAACAGAATATTATGCTACTTTTCATAAGTGAATAGTCCACATGCATTTGAATATTGCACGTCTCTCTAATGGCAGGAATGGGAAGAGCTCAGAAGGATAAGCAAAGCTGGAGACCTGCTTCTAGTTTTGTTGTTGTTTCGAGCAGGAATTTCTTAGGTAATTTACTAAATACCAAAAAGTATATCTGTGCTGAAGCTGGTTGTGCCTGGGGGTGTCATGGTGTGAGTCTTTCTATGTCCTTAGCCAGACAGCTTCTTTTGGCCATACCAAACTGGGCTGTCAGACTGAATTTACCTTTCCTGTGATCTGGCCGGGTGGTTCGTGCTGCAGTGAAATACTGCTGAGCGCTTCTAAGGGGCTGTAACACTATGGCAGCATCGCACTCACAGTGTTAAGCTGGGTGCTGATTAACTTGGGTTGGTCAAGGGAACAGACAGCCATGCCTGTTTAAAACTTCACAACGTGCAGCGTGCCATCACTAATTAGGAGGATGTGTTAATTTGCTGGAAACAGGACTGTAACCACATCCAAAGAGAAAAGCACTCACTGTATAAAAAAGTATACACTTAGACTCCAGCACTCTGCTAAACTAATTCTGTCTGATGAAGCATCCAGTGACATTTGACTGACCTTGTCAGCTGGGGGGGTGAATGGATAAAAGAAATGAGCTTTCAGTCTCTGGCTGAACATATTTAATATGCTGGGTAGGAGGTCAGTGTGACTCATCCTTTCCGTTTGCTGCATGGCCTGGGATTTGCAGAGAAAAATCCGTGCTTCTGTCGAATCCTTCCAGGGATGTTAATGCTTTGTGGTACTTGAATCCTCCACAGGTGCCTTTTCCAAACTGGTGCCCAGGTTCTGTAAAGCTGCCCCCCCTCTAAGTGTGATTTAGTGTCAGTGTTGAAGCCAGGATTCCCCCATGCCACGAGGCCGGGAGCTGACAGCATTCCTTAACGTGCCGTGGGCCGTGCAGCTTCAGAGGGCACCAGCCTGGACCCTGCCATCCAGATCATGGAGCTGCTTCTAGAAGGCTCTTCCCTAGCTTGCTCCTGATCTAAGTAACACTGCCCTGACTATGGCAAGTGGCTTTTGTGCTGAACCAAACCCTGCACGTCATTTAACGAGACTGCCTGGCTTGAAGAAGGCAGCGGGCTCAGCACGGGGCTGGTGCTGCCCAGGTAACAGCAAACTCTGAGACCAAGCAGCACTTAGCTCTTCCTGCCTCACTGAGAGGTGCCTCAGCTTAGTAACCTGCTTCTAAAAACAGGTCCCTGAGGAAACAGTGCACTGTACATGAAGATCTCCACAGGAGTTTAATTAGGTGCTGTCCTTTGAGAAATGCACTTTTTTTCTCTCCAGACTTTTAGAACCGGGCCTCTGGTTCCTAATTATCTTGTTCTTTTGACTGGGACAGCTAAATAATTATGATCCAGGCTGGGTGGATGAACGCAGTGATGTTCTTACAGACAGTCAGCCACCCATTGCTCTGGCAAAAAGTGTGATAATGTAATAACCGAGCCTTGCAAGAGAGAAATGGGAATATAAAATGTAAAATGTTTGCACAAGTTTGCCTGGGAATTAATCAAGTCAGCCCTACCTTGCAAGATGATATAGGTCCTCCATGTTCCAGCTGAAGCTGTAAGTGATTTCTAAATGAGCATGACATCAAGTGAGCAGAAACCTAATCAGTAATTGATAGATACAGTTGCATGTCCCTGTCACCGCAGTGTCTTGGATACACAGCCCGGACTGAGCCTTTGAGCCCTGAGTGCAGCCTCTCAGCAGCTTTAACTGCACTCCAGTGGTGTTAGAGGCCTCATTATGCTCACAGTTATGAAAGCTGAACCCCCAAAGTGAGAAAGAGGGCAGTAATGAAGTACAATTTATCCAGCACCTTGGCCATTATCAGCTCGCGTAGAACTGCTAAATGCAGAAGAAGGAGACAGAGGATTTACCGTATGCAAAGGGATAATCTTTGCCTTTTTTTTTTCCTTTTTTGTCCCAGCTGTCTAGACAGCTAGACAAATGCCAGGTTCATTTTTCAAGACCCCGACTGCAAGATATTTTAACATTTCATCCTTTATCTTGAGTGCAATCTGCCCAGATTGTCTGCTAGTTATTGATCGTAGAGCCAACACACTTGGCGGTTTTTCAATCCCTTGAAAAAAGTAAAAAGTACCCCTGTCCACAATGATAGTGAGTTTGGTGTATTTCTAAGTTAATGAACGAAATATAAAGGTGGCTGAGGTTGTGAAAATAGTATTGGAGTGATGAAACACTTGAAGAGATTAGTGTGAATGCCAGCTGTAAGCCCAGATCTCCTTGTACTGATAGACGAGCTCTTGGACTCGGAAGCAAAACAGAAGGAGAGTTCAGAAAAATTGTAAGACTCAGCTTTACTCAGTGCTCATACTACACTAGAAATGAGAGTGTGGAGAGATGGGAATATCCTCATAGCTGTGCAGCTCTCTTTATCACCCTTCTCTCCCCCCCAGTTCTGCTGTCGATGTCAATCTTCACCAATCTGGTGCATGAAGAAGTGTTTTTTAGGTGTGAGAGCAAACAGCAGACTTCCCCAATATGTTTCTCTGTGCCGTGTGTCTGTTGCAGTCTTGCTCAGGGCTTCGTTTCTGCTTCCGACAGACTCCACCAAGCCCTGACTGGAGTCGTAGTATTCGAAATTCAAAAGGTGGCTGCTGGGGAAAGCCTTTCCAGGACAAAAACCCAGTGTAATTCCCACTGTTCTGCTTGAAAAGAGTTGTGTTTGGACTGAGCACTGGCATTTGGCACAATATGATGGAGCAGGAGGCAATGGCACTGCAGACATATGATGGATAACAAGCTCGTGGCTCAGAGCAGTTGCTCACATCAGACCTATGGAAATTCATAGTGTGTGATTTAACACTTGCTATGAAGCAGAATCTCAAAAAGCTGTTCACAAAGCGGGAAGGAAAGCTGATAATGGTCTGTAATGATGGCTCTCACAGAGAACTCGCTGCCCAGCCCTTCATAAGAAGCCATCTGCCACACCGAGGGAGCACAATGGAGCTGCATCCTGATCCCTAATGTGGGGCATGGCCTGCAGGGCAGCCGATGGAAATCTGGGTGTGACATTCCTTTGATGTAGCTGGGATTGTTACCCCCACTGAGTCCACAAAGCAAAATTGAAATGTGCTCTGCCAGGGGTTTGTTGTGCCCAGCCTTGGGGTGTCACAGCTGAAACTGCTTCCTGGCCTACTGCAGATGCAGGAAAGGTCAGGGAAACACCAGAGAATGGTTTGGGTGGGAAGGGACCCTAAAGATCCTCTTGTTCCAAGCCCCTGCCATGGGCAGGGATGCTCCCATGTGCCCCAGACTATTCTGTGCCTGTGCCCTTTGCAGAATTCATGAGGAAAACCCAGGCATGCTGCATTCCTGCATCTTAAACATTCGTTTTCTGATTGGCACCAGAAGATTGTCCCCTTGCATGGATCATCGATGTAGGGGTGCAGTAAAGCACAAACTTCTACACATTTAGTAGCAGAAATGTCAGGCTCAGACAAAGAGCACCCAGGCTTGGTATGAGAGAGAGAGCACCAGTTATGGTTTGTTAAAGCATCAGATTGGAAGACAGGACGGGATACTGGGAACTGGAAATAAATAGCTGATGGGCTTTCATGCTATACTTGAAATTTGTTTTCACTGTTCAAGCCAAACCACTCCACTGTCCTTACCACAAGAAGAAAACCTTTTCCTTCAGCTTCTGACCCTGTTCCTTGCTTCCATTCTCTTCCAAATTTGGATTTTACCTTGAGTTTTGAGTGCTGTTGTGTTCCCTGGAAGAGCTGATGTGTAGTGCAGCTGTGCTTTTTCATCAGGAGAGACTTGGGGGGACCCCAGAAATTAATTTCTAAATAATCAATGCATAGGGAATATCCCAAGTAGAAGTCTGCCGTGGCTTCAATGGGAGCCAGGAATTTATTCCTTTAAGTGAAGGAATGTTTGTTCTTGGGAGTCAGGAAACAGTGCTATCTTCTGTAAAGATACTGGAGAGCTGTGAGCAGAGAGTCTGATCCACTGTATGGGAATGCCGTGGTGGTGGTCAGTGTAGCTAAACCTGGCTGGCAGGCCTGTCCTAACCAGAACTGGTTTCTTTCCCTTTTTAAGACAGATCAGCAAATAAAACTACTCAGGGTATATTCAAACACTCTGAACTTTCTGAGAAATGATCCTGTTTCCAGAGCACATCTGTTATCCACATTGATGAGCCTGTCTTTCCGACTGCAGTTGCCTTTTTATTCTGGGTGTTGGCAATACCCATTCCTAACAAACTTATTTGGGAATGGGGCTGCCAGCTTCAGTCGAGCTGTGCGCCAGAGCAGCCATTCTTAGCAGTCAGTTCTGTAGCCACAACTTCACTCAGACACTTTTGAACACAGTAAGAAGATACCTTTTGAATGAAATGGACTGAGTCTTGGTGGACTGAGGAACTGAAGCACAAAATTGTGTCTTTTTGATCCACTTTCCCCTGAAATCCTGAGTGCTGTCTTTTTAATTGTCTGGGAATCGGGGAATCCTCTGTGAATGCAACCGTCACAGCTGACAGCCCTGCCTGTGAAATCTCTTCCCTGCTCTTCAGACACTTCTAAGTCATTTCCCACAACCATATGGTTGTCATGAGGATTTAACCTCTGCTCTCGGAGGGGCTTTCACTTCCACGAGCAGCTGAGAAGCTGCCCTGTGCTTTCCCAGCAAATACAACCGACACGGATTTGTAACATCATCAGAAAAGATGCAAGCTCCTTTCTGAGAAATCCAGTGACTAAAAGGATAGAACATGAGGAAGAAGAAAGCTGAAACGAGCCCCTGGCACAACCGGGGAGATTCTTGTCTGTGATAAATGGTGGAAACTACCCCATAATTTTGGTAATGTAGGAAGTGAAGTGCATCATCGTTCCCTGGGTCCATTGCTGCTTAGTTTCTTCTGGCTGCATCTCATTTTCAAAAGGCCCTACCATAACACTGCTCTGGGCTCTGTAGCCATCCTCTCAGAGGCTTGAGGCAGAGATAAGTCACTTAATATTTTTATCTCATCAGGCATATGTTTGTTATGAGACCCTCACACTGGGAGACCCCTTCTTCCAAATTTGCATTATCCCACCTTGACTGATGAGTTTAGAGCTGATGTGGGGAAGGGAATTGCCATTATGCCAAAGCTCAATGAATTTTATAAGTTGACTGAGCCCATATTTTCATTTAGTCTTTCACACCAACTTCCTTTAATATTCATCTTTGTGTGCAGGTTTTCAGGTCAGGCTCAGACTGTCAGCGTTATGTGCTGCATGCACATGAAAGGAATATTTTCACAGAGCGGTAGCCATGGTGGCAGCAGGAGGTTTCTAAGAATCCATTTCATAGTAGGTGTGTTGTACCTTCAGTGTCTTCTCAGAGCTCTGTAAATAGGGGACTGAACTGTTAGCAGCAGCTACTCCCCCCAGGCTGGCATTGCTAAGGGAAAAGCAACACTAATTTGTTTCTGTATAATAAGGTTTACTCACTGCTTGATGTCACTGAGCCTCACAAACTTCTGAGCGTGACATTTTGCAGCTAGATTCAAACGCATAAAGCAAAATAATATAAATGTGTTGCTGAAATTTGAATGAAAGAATAAGCAAACCAGCCTGGAAAAGGAATTCTCTCAGAGGCACAAGGCATTTTGTGCTGATTCCATTAAGGATTTTATGAGTTTAGCTATGGCTAAGCATAATGCTTTTACAGCGAGCAGCAGCGTGATGGATGATGATTTTTAGAAGCGAAATAGCAGTGCTGCTCTTCAGCTGTGCTTAGAGCTGCTTCCCAGCTCTTCTCCTGAGGCTTAATTAAAAGGAATATGCTGTCCATCTCCATATGGAAATACTGGCATTCGAGAAACATCCGTTCGCTTTGATCTTAGTGATTGGTGCTTAAAAAGCAGATGGACCCAGGTGCCATATTTTTATGTAATATGACTGATTATCATAAATACTGCTGCTTTCTGGGAGCTCCTGAATGCCAGCGTTCTGGCCCTGGGAAGCTGCAGGAGGTGCAGCCTTGGTGTGCAGGCTGGCAAAGACAACAGACCCGAGACAAGTTGTTCAGTGTCATCCGTCATGGCAGAGAAATTCCTCTGCCCACTCCTTCCTGCTGCCTTCTGGATGGGAGATGATCCTGTGAGCTTGTGGGATGTTGCTGTCAGCTCCTCATGTTTCCACCTCCCCCTGTGCTCCTGCTACGGTACAATCACAAACACAAATCGTGGCACCAAGCAGAATAACAAAGTTGTGGCCAAGGTGGAAGTTTCCCCCCAAGGTGAAGATGCTGCTGGCTTTGCAAAGGAAGGAGGACGTGAGCTTTGCCATCCCTCCTCCCTCGATCCTCAGGACTACCCAATCATGGAAGTGGTGCCAGGATGCAGCACGCTGTCTGCACGCAGATCTTTCTTGAGAAGAGTAAAACTTGGGACTTATAGAATCATAGAATGGGTTGGGTTGGGAGAGACTTGAATCCCATCTTGTTTCAACCCCCTCCCATGGGCAGGGACACCTTCCACTATCCCGGGTTGCTCCAAGCCCCATCCAGCCTGGCCTTGGACACTGCCAGGGATGGGGCAGCCACAGCTGCTCTGGACAACCTTCAAGAAGGCCCAAGTGTGAGTGGGAAAGATGCAGGAATTATGTGTGTTAAAATTAAAGGAGCAACAAGCAGGAGAAGTAAGTGAGGGAGAAAATATGATTTAATATAGAATAAAGCATCCAGAGCAGAACATGTGAGGACTGGGGAAGTGAGAGAGGCAGCCTGGTGCAAGAGGGAGTGACTTCACCTGGCATGGGGTGAGCCTCAGCCCTGGCTGGGACACGGGCGGGATGCTTCTCTCTTTCCTGCTGTCCTGCTGTGGCTGTGCAGACTGCAAACTTTTTATGCCAGCACCTGAGAAGTCTGTTCCATGACTTTCACGTAACCAAGGAGTTTGAACCCTCTGTGGCCTTAGAGTAATGAAGGTAAATAAGCTGATAAAGCTAAGGGCAGATGGGATGGAATTGCAATGAAATAAAAAAAAAAGAGGCTTTAACTTTTCACTTTGACTGAAATGTATTTGAAGGACAAGATTAGCTTCAGTACGAGTGTGGCATCTCTTTAGTGAGTAAAGCTTTCACTTGACTGCAAGAAAGCCCCAACTTTTCCTATCCCTTCTATAGTAACTGTTAAATATATAGCTGGCACATATGTGTTAGTGATGCATCAAGGCCAGCTCAGCAGCAAATTAGTGACTATTTCTGCTGCTGAAAAGGCTGCTCATTTTTATAAGATGTCTGTTGTTACATTCTGCTAATCAGTATAAACAACCTCTTTTCTAATTTCCTGCTATTTGGGATGATTATGCTTCTGAAAATTTAGTCTTAGCTTCATATTCCATGGAGCTGGAGCAGGTTTGCCTTGGGAACAGAACTAGAATTCTTCAGTGCTGAGCATTCACTAAAGACTTCCCCTGTATTCCCGACTGTGATATTTGGAGTGTAAAAGAACAATCATATCTGCTCACATCTTTTCAGCTGCATCTCGTGTAACTGCTAAATTGAATCTTGTGATAACTTAAGAGCTTGATTTATTGCAGCCAGCCCTTGAGATTTCTAATAAAGTTGCGCAACGCCAGGCTGCTGTACAGAGCCTGGTGTCTGCAGTTACATGCCAGCATCTCTTTTCCTGTAGGAAAGGTGGTTGAGGTGACGTCTGAAATGTGACCTGAGGGAACACTGCTGGCTAAAAAGGAGCAGCTGATTTTTTGTTATTCTGGGAGGCTGAGCATATGGTGCAGCACAAGGCCAAACAAGTCTCTGCCTGTGCTTTGCCAACCTGTCTCTTAATGTTCCCTGCACTCTTCTCTCCCACCTTGGCAGGCAGAAGTTTTGCATGCCTCTTTCCCAGCTAATTAGATACACTGTTAAGGCACTGCTTTTCCCCATAAAATGGGTTTCATCAAACATGCCCCCCCAGTGGCCACAGGGGCAGCCTAATGCCTGCATTAAATGGGTGGATGCCTTTCATTTCACTGCACTTTGTTGAACCTAATACTGTATTTTTAATAATATGATTAACTGTGCTGTCCGAATTATCTTCACAAGTGCTAACACTGGTCTCTGCTCCATGGATTCCTCTCTGTCATATGTCTGTTGGGGCTCAAAGGTGAAGGAAGCATTTGTTCTAGACTGAAATGAATTTGCTCTTAAAAAGCGAAGACAACTGATATGAGCCTTGATTTGAGCCAAGACCCTTCACCAGAAACCGTTTGCTGAAGAAACCTTTATGTTTCCTTGGCACTGACTGTAGCTGGAACGTTGGGTCTGGCTGACAAGGAATTTATTCTGTTGCAATTCCGTGAGACTGAAGCACGACATGAGAGTATTAGACAAATCCTGTGAAATCAAGATCACGGGAAAGTCTAAGAAAAGAGGAAATACAGTGGTGTAGCAGTGGATTCGCAATTTGTTTGATAAGATTTTCAGGCACTGGGTTAATACCATGTGGTGGAGAGTTGATACTTCCAGTGGTGAGCTCAACCACTTAACTGTGTTTATGTGGATTATGCTGATGCTGGGTATTCTGCACAAGGCAGAATCTCAGATCTCCAGGCAAATATACACTCTGGGATGATTTTTTTTCCCACAGCTGCAGTGTTTTTAATCTCCAGTGCAAATGGCTTGCTCGGTTTTCTAATAGTTCAAACATACTGTAATTTGGTTTGGGCACAGCATGTCCTTTTAATTACAGGACCATGCCTGTTGCATTAGCACAGGAAGCTCAGGATTGCAAGTGGTTTCTCAGGAGCACAGACACTGTCAGCTCAGCTCTGAGGATACACAGCTCACGAAGTGTGGATCTAGCTGAAGGCAACACAAAATTGTGCAGCTTCTTTGAGATTGTTGTGCTACTGATTGATTAAAAACCAGGAAAAAACCAAGAGCAGATCAAGCCAGAGGGGGCTGGCAGTACCAGCATCACTGGTTCCACTCCAATTACGTAAATTTAGGTATCAGGAGTGACTAATGCAACGGATTTGGGCAAGAGCCTGCCATGACTTTCATGGTTTGTCCTTCCAACTGGGTTGTAATGCAGTGTGTCTGAGACTAGCAACATCCTATTAGCAATGCATACAAGAAATTAATTATTCAAGCTTGTTATGGTGAGCCTCAAATTGGTTGCAGCCCGGTATTGTACAAAAGAACTTTATCATTCCTTGGTGGAAAGTAGATATTTCAAAATCTGCAGAGTGTATAAAAATTTACTCGGTTGATAATGCCTCACTTGCCTTGCGCTGCATCACTCATGTTCTGCTTTTGTCCTTGATAAGAGCAGCAGGGCATGGTCCTGTTAAATAACACCTCCATCCTGAGCAAAAGATGATGGGATCCTCATGCCAGAAAAAATAGAAGGAATCCAACCTCTCTCAGCAGGCTGTTGCCATCTAAAGCTGAGATCAAACATGAGAACCATAGGATCAGAGAATGGTTTGGGTTGGAAGGGACCTTAAAGCTCATCCAATTCCAACCCCCTGCCATGGGCAGGGACACTTTCCACTAGACCAGGCTGCTCCAAGCCTCATCCAGCCTGGCCTTGAATTTTTCATTCTTTCAAATGATTTTCTTGCATTTCAGCTGTGTAGTTTTGGACTCGGAAGGAATTAAAATACATCTAACCAAAGAGCTTTGTTCATTTTCCTCCTTATCTGCTTCAGCAGGGCAGTCTGATTCGTTTTCTGTCGTGGTTCTGCTTCTTTCACACTGCAAAATATCCCTCACTGCAAAGTTTCCTTCCCTCTCCCACTGGATAAGCCAAATGGGCACTGCTGTCCTGCAGAATGTGCCAGTCTCTGAACCCCTCAGGTTGTGCATGGACAGACTCAGTCACCAGCACAATGCCCCATGTGAAATGTGCCAGGCTGAGTTCTCAGAAAAATGAGGCATAATCCCCTTTAGTAGCTCTACTCTGGACCAAAAGTACTTTAGTTTCAGTGAGGTTAAACCTAAAATGGGTTTGGTCCTTCTTAAAATCAGAGAAGGCTTTTAAATAGACCGAAATGAGTCCATTTGCAGAGCTGAGAAATGGTCTCTTGGCTTCTCTCCCTTCTGACCCAGAGTGGCAAATTGAAAAGCCATGAAAAACAGGTTTTGTAGTCATAGCTGATACTTTGGGGGTTGTGATAATGCCCCAAGCACTGAGGTAGCAATTCCAGCAGCTGACTCTAGAGAGGAATTCTGGGTTTGCAGTGGATTCTGCTGGAGACAGACTGCTGTTAGCTTGGAGCTACAGTGTCTACAATAGCACTAATTAGCATTCAAGGCGAAGAATCATTACTTCTAAAACACAGCTTTTATTCTCTAATACTCCTGTATCAGCTATCATGTAACGTGAACCTCAAGAGAAATGCTTTGTGAGTAAGAATCCCACTGCAGCTTGTCAGGCAGACTTGCACCACTGAACTTACTGAACACATTTGGAGTCAAAAATCTCTTGTTTCACCGATTCCTCTAGCAAGTATTTGGAATAATTTGCCAGTGTATACAGGGCATTAAAAGACTCCAGCCTGAAATCTTCTGGCATTATTACATAAGACAAGTCTGAATTAACCACAGCCCTATGATCTCCATCCTGGGAGGTAACAGAGTTGCCTGACTGAAATGGTGACATTCCTTAGAAATTCCCATAGTTAGGGACATTGGGATGGCCTGCTGGTTAAACCAAGAGAGGTACAGTTCCATAGAACATGGGCCAGCTGGAGATTATAAAGAGCAGCAGGACAGGAAAAAGAAACAAGTTCTTCCTAAAGGGAGCAGTGAAAGCCTCCAAGAGGTTTCTGAGAGAGGCTGTGACATTTCCATCCCGGGAGATGCTCAGAATTCAAACCAGATAAAGTCCTGAGCAATCTGATCAGCCATCGGAATTAGCCTGGTCTTGGGCAGGGAGTGAGGGTCCTTGGCCCAGGTGGCCTCCAAAGGTCCCTCCTGCCCTACAGGAACCTGTGATTGTCCCATTCCGAACCTCCAGTTACCTGTGGCAGGTGGGGCTTCCTGAACTGGATGTACAGGGCTGTATTTAGCAGCCCTTCATGTCTTAATTCCCTTCTACGGATTTGTCCATGGGTTTTTTGGAACATAAAAGCTTCTGCTACCCATCATTTCGGAGCAAAACGTTCTGCAGCTTGTCTGTGCTGCCAGCTGCCACCTTCAGTTTTCATGGAAGCTGCTTGTTTCCTGGGGTGCCTTCTGCCTCCCGTGTTGTAAAACAAAATGAATGTCACATGGGATTTTGTAGATGTTCCCTGTTCTTCCTACTCCATAGGGGTGGATAATTGTTTCCCTGAATCTGTCTGGTCTTCCAAAGACTTTAAAGTTGTGTGACAAAGGTTGTGTCATGGACCAAAGTGTATTCCTTGGGTCAGTGCCCAGGAAGCCAAGCCTGGCCCATCCCAGCCTTTATTTGCATGAAGAGATTTAATATGAGGAATTGTTGTTTAGGCAAGAGACATGGGAATATTCATCCGGTAGCCATAAAAACTCGAAGATAATATTCTGATTCATCCCCTGTGTGCGTGAAAGGAGAAAATCAAAACACAAAAGGATGGCCTGCGCTGGCTTTGTTTTCCTGGTGCAGACAGTGCTGGAGCTGGGCATCGCATTAGCGGACCTGTTCATAAAATATTCCATAACAACCAGAGCAGCTCATGCTTAATGGAAAAACATTAAATGTTCCATTGGGAAACAATTGCCCTTTATACAAGATGCATTTCTTCTCTCTCCCTTTTGTTCAGGGAATCTGACTGGGAACAAAAAAAAGCTTGTCCCTTCAGACACCCTCTGTTCGTGCTGCTCCCTCCCCAAATCAGGATCCTAATCCCTTGTTTGGACGACATAATCAGCTACACAAATATCAGTCGAGATAGCACAGACAGATTATAGCTCCCAGCAGGACGAGGGAGGATGGGTCAAGCTTTAAATACCTCTGCCTGTGTGCAACTGTTTTTCCTAAGGATAAAGCAAGAGGAATATAAACAGGAATTCTTTAGGCAGATGGCCTTTAGTAACCTCTCCACGAGACATCGGCAGCTTGTAAATAATAAGTGGTCCAGTGAGCCAGCCCTGACTGCAAGGGCTTTCCAGACCTGGGTGTGGGAAGCCTTGTGCATGGCTGAGGGCGAAGATGTTATTATTGGAGGGGGGAAAAAAGGATAAAAAAGGCTGATAATTAACAGTAAAGAGTGAAAGCCACTGTAGAAGATAAATTCTTTTTCAGTTTTAAACCACAGTTGAGGGCTGACTCTTGCAGCTATTTAGTGCAGTGGTGGCTAACTTGGGAAGATAGGGAATACTTCCAGGAGCCATAAACCATAGGTTGCTTCATTTTCTCATTTGGTGTGACACAGAGAGATCCTGCCCTTGGTGTGGGCCATGCTTCTGTTTCCTTGGGGAACATTGCTAAACTTGTAAGGAAAAAGGGAACTTTGACCTGTTGAGATTTAAGTATTGGGTGTAACCAGCACCTGTTTCTGATCCAGATCCATAAATAAATCCTCGAGAGTCCCTACAAATCCAGCCTGTTTCCCCACAAATTTCTCCACATATCTGCTTTGCTTGGCTGAGCTCAAAGTTGAAAGATTGAAGTCCTTCCCTGATACATGTTTTCAGGAAGTGTCATTTTCCAAACCAAGTAAGGGATGCTCCATCTGTACAAATTGGAATCACTATTTCTGTGATGCATCAATATGAGTAACAGCTCCAGAGAGATCCCTAAAGATTTCTCTTGCACTGTACAGGGACTGGTACATCTCAAAACTGGCTCACCTCGATTACTGTCTGTTCGTGTAACAATCCAGTTGGCTGCTATCCATGGATATTTATACAAGGCAGAGGATTTGGGGACAATGATTGCCTCTTTAATATTGGGGCTGAGACATTTTGTGCAGAGTTGGGAACCACAGTGAACCATTTCAGGTCCTCAAATTGGGTAGGAAACCTGGAGCTGAGCAATCACTGCCCTATGGGAATAGGCTTAAGATGAGGTGGGGCAGGTTTAGATGGGATATTGGGAAGAAATCCTTCCCTGGGAGGGTGGGGAGGCCCTGGCACAGGGTGCCCAGAGAAGCTGTGGCTGCCCCTGGATCCCTGGGAGTGTCCCAGGCCAGGCTGGACGGGGCTTGGAGCAACCTGGGATAGTGGGAGGAGTCCCTGCCCATGGACAAGATGGGATTTCAGGTCCCCTCCAACCCAAACCAGTCTGTGACTAGGATTCTGTGATTGTTACTGGAGGGAAATTAAATTTATAAATCATGCAGAGTTAGACATCCACTTCTGCAAAGTGTTTCCACACTTAGATGAAAAATTGTAGTGGGTAATTATGCCTATTTTCCCATAAAAACCTAATAATAATTTAAAAAGCCAGGTTTGACTGCATTGAACTGGAGTCTCTGTGAGCTATAATTCTAAATTAGCCTTTACTTTTAGCCTGGCACAGTACAAACTGGACACTTGGGGAAGAGATTATGAGAAATGGATTAGGAAATTTGTCTGGCAAAGCTTTTTTTCACCTTTTACCAACACACATGTAAACTGTGCAGGCTGCATGCCCGGTGTGGGGGTAAGGCTTCGTTATGATTCAGCTCAATGGAATGCAAATGAAGGCTCCTATAATGAAATGAGTGGGAACATTTTGGACTTTCATTAACTTCACACTGTAAAAAAGAGATAATTCAAAGAGCTGCTTCTCGCTTCTGAGAGATGGTTTTCAAAAACCTGATTAGAGACGCATAGAATTGGG
Organism: Edolisoma coerulescens; assembly: GCA_013397115.1. NCBI lineage: Eukaryota > Metazoa > Chordata > Aves > Passeriformes > Campephagidae > Edolisoma > Edolisoma coerulescens. The sequence goes on along the minus strand of VWZW01003650.1, from coordinate 21,396 downwards.
GCTTTTGTTGAAGCTAAACCTTCAGTGAGAAATGTCTGTAACATCCTCTTCTCCTCGCTGCCGAGCAGGATTTAAGAAGTGAAATCTTGAGCATCTGAAAGGCATAGACAAATTGAATTTAGCACAGAGAGGTTGCCAATAGCTGCAGCGAGGCACTGGCTGCGAGCTGAAGAGCTATTGAAAGTGGGAGTAATTTTTAGTAAAACCAGGATTCAAGTAATGACACTTTAATAACTTCAGCCAAGGGCCAAAAAGAATAGGGAATAAAAGTGGGTTGGTGTAAGTTAAGTGTGAGTCAGCTGGGCTAACTCACCACCCTTGGAGCTCTGAACCACTGAGCAGGAATTTAGCCAGGAGCTTTACCCAAAGCTAACAGCAGTCAAATTTTAGGGAAAAACCCCATCTTTAGAAGCTGAAACAATCAACTCTTTTTCATCCCCAATTGCTCTTGAACTGCAGTTTGTGTGCTGAGCAGGTAGAACAATACAAACGAAACATTACCTCATGTGAGGAGTGATTGTGCAGTCCAAATCAAACCACAGCACCTCCAAACTCACAGAGTTTACTTTAGACACATTTGCTAAAAGAATCACCAGAAAACATCGGGATCATCGTGTGTGTTGTACCACCAATTGGCTGCTGGTGAGGAGAGGATATAAAAGAAATGTCACCCTAATTGTAGATGGCACGAAGAGGCACATGAGCCTGAGGTAATTTTGTAGAGCCTATCAGGACTAGTGTTGAAAATTAGCTGTTCCAACAGCAGATTGTTTGCACAGACGTTTTTTTCCTCTCCAGGAGGAGGAAAAGCTGGTTGAATTCAAAGATGACAGAGCAAGTTAGAGGCTGGAGGAGAAGCTGTGGCCAATTGCAGGGACTCATCTGCTGAGGTACCTGCCCTGTGCACAAGTGCTGCAAGCCTGGGCAGGGGCATGAGAGTGCAAACGATGCCAGGAGTTTGAAATTAAATGAAAACGGGAAATTAAATGAGTAGATAGTCCTCTGCAAAGCAAAGTGAGAGTACAGGGTAAGTGCTACCTGGTGAGTTCATTGTTGTGCTCACAAACACAGTGACGGGCACACGGGCAGCACTCAACACCTACAGTCCTGAAATAACTTGCCTATATGAAAGGAAGAGGTCTTACAGGGAACAGAGCCCTGGTAGTCCCTGTGTCTGAGCTCACTGCAGGCATGAGCCATTAGATAAGGCTGAAGAATCCTCTCTTTGCTTCATGAAAGCGTGGAAAAATAATTATGCTCTTTCCTTGGTGAGTAATAGCTCAACAAAGCAGCAGCTTGGAGCGTGCTGCTCACCCTCCTGGCTGTGATTTACCCTCCTGCAGCAGTCCGAGATGCTCCTGGTTGTCAGCCTCGGGACTGGCTGATGCATTTACATCCCAGGAATTCAGGTCTTAAAGATCCTGTTACAGCACGTGTCCTGTCTAATTGGAGTGAAGATGCCTGAAAATCAGCCTGGTATCTGGAAGTTTGTCCTCATCTTTAGGTGCCAGCACGCTGCCTGATCAAACTGAAGCGATCAAATTAAAATTCTGTGGCACTGGCCTTTCTGAGCTGAAATTTAGGAGCCAGAAATGGAGCTGGCTGGAAAGAGCCCAGCTGACTAGAAACAGAGTCCGGGACAAGACAGAGCCGAGGTTGTTTCCCTGAGCTGAGAAAATGGCCAAGCCACAGCTGCTGGTCTTGTCTGGAGCAGACAGCTGTAGAAAACATTTTGCTGTGCAGCAAAAGGGCAAATATTAGGATGCCATGAGACTCATGTACAGTTTGGCTTGCAGAGCTGAACTCCTGCCCTCCCTTTGTACCAGAATTATTCTTAGGGGCTGAAGCAAGAGCAGGATTTGGGGCTTGGAGCAACCTGGTCTAGTGGAAGGGGTCCCTGCGCATGGCAGGGGGAATGAGATGGGCTTTAAGGTCCTTTTCCAAACCATTCTGGGATTCTGTGATTCCATGAATTTGCCCTGCTGTCAAGCAACCATGAAGGTCCTGATTTAATAGTTCAGTGATAAGGAACTCATTAATATTATACCACAATCCCTGTGTGGAGGCTGTTGCCAAACACCTACATGGCAACAGGAGCAGCTCTCAGTGCCAGCCTGCAGTAAGTGAATTAAAGAAATAAGCAGGAACAAAAAATACTGTTCTGTGGCTTTGAACAGTGGTTGGACAGCCAGGTGAAAAGATACTGGCCTGCTCTGCTTTTAACTTGCAACATAAGAAAATAAATCTTGGGCTCTTGTGGGTCGTGCCTATGTAATTAAATTAAAAGGATTTAAGCTGGCCTAGCATAAGCTAAACTCTTGCTCAAGGGAGCATCACTGAGTGGTTGCAAGAGAACATCTGCAACTGAGAGACTATTTTGATGCAAATAATGCTGCAATTCACAAGTGCCTTTTCAAAAGTGCAGTGTGGATGTGCAACCCTGATGCTGGGTAACCACGTGGAAACAAAAATATCTCCGTGTAGGATCTGCCGCTCCAGTGATCCCCATCGGTCAGCACTCATACTCCTCATCAAAACCGTGCTGGGAAATGGATCTGGGCAGGAACTGAGTACAAATCCACGATTCTCATTACCTCAGAACCCACGGATTACAATCATAGGCCCTTAAAATATATTTTTTTCCTTCATAGATTAGCAAAACGTTAGAATTTACAGAGAGTATGAAACTCGAGACTTGCTCACGACATAGCATCTGCTCCTTGTCATATTTTTCTTTTTCTTTTTTATTTCATTTCTTTGGCACTGGAATAAGGTCCTAATATTCAAAACTGCCCCAATGTTTTCTTCCTGTGGATTTCTGAGAGTAGCCGGATCTGGGGGTTAAACAATTGCAGCTTTTGAAAGGAGAATGGGTTGGGAGCACCAGTGTCATGATGCACAGCCGGAAAAGAATGTTTGCAACAAAAAAGATCTGTTAATGAATTCTGAGTATTTATAGCTCTGTGAGCTTTCCTGCAGAGTTCATCTCCATGGGAAGTTATTAGCTCAAAAGTAAGCTTAGTCACAAGCTGCTTACAGGGAATATTCCTATTTATAATATTCTCATTTCAGTGACTGGTGCTTCCATGACATGGTTATTTACTCATGGAGGTGTCCAGTGCTGCTCAGGTCAAAATTTATCACTACAGATACCACTGCCTTAATGGGGAGAGAGCTCTGCAGCCATGGCAGGCAGAGGAACACCTGCCATGTGAGGCTGGGATGGCAAAGGAGAAAGAGAGGGGTTGAAATCCTATTGCTCACCCAGGAACCCCTTTTACACTGAGCAGCAAAGGGAGCAGAGTATGGGGAATGCATGGGAGCCAATGCTGTACACGCTATTTTCTGATCCATTTCCTGCTCTATCTGATGGGTGGTTTCGGGAGCCAATCTGCCTTCAGCAGCACAGGGTGAACGGGGGCTACATATGTCAACACAGGAGAACAGCTTGGAGCATGAACTGATATTAAGGCCACTCATGCATGAGGTAATTTGTTTTATTATAGCAGCAGAAAGCCTGCTTATGCCTCAGTGAGATGCAGCAGCCTGGGAGCCATCGGGGAATTAAACTCACACTGTGCACTGGAAATGCTAATAAATATGAACTTATGCCCAGATGGATTTTATTTGGTTTATGGCCATGCAGAGCCTTCCTGCTCTCTGCCACTGCCACGGGGCTGGGACGTGAATCTTGGGGCTGCTGCAGCAAGGATCTCTCTGCAGAAAGTTGTGTGCGCAGGAGCTGGAATCCCTTCCCGCAGCTGGAGCTCTCGGTGTGGATGTGGCTGCCCTGCTGCTGCCGGAATGCTCCCACGCAGCCCTGAGTGGCAGCTGCAGCTCAGATGATGTGATGGGTTTTGCTCTTCTGAGGCTGATAATGCCCTTCAGGACATGGCAAAGGGGGAGAGAGGAGGGGCAGTGAGAAATGAGGAAAAGGAAGGATCAAGGCTGGGCAGCGTTTGTGAATAAGCAAAACTTGACCCTTTCATCTGAATTCTGGTTTTAGCACCCTGCTTGTATGTGTGTATGTGTGTCTGTGCCTCCTGCAGGCTGTTTTTAGGTTTCTCTGTGAGGTTTGATTTTGAGAAAGGCCTCAAGATCAAGCGCTGCCTCTGTGACATTCTGCCCTTCTAGAGCAGCTTTCAGTGCCAGTATATGAAAAAAGTCAAGCTTTCATTTTGAGTAATATTAATTGTTGTTTTATTGAATGGAACAAGTTATTTCTTCTTTCCACAAGGTGCAACATCACCATTTGTTAGTTGATGGTCACTGGAGGTCATGGCCAAGAGGGTTTCAGACAAGATTGATTTTAAATGTACCTGTACCCTCAGGTACAAAACCTCTCCTACCTGAAGCTGAAGTGAAGAAACACGCTGGACTTAAAAGGTTTAAGATGTCATTGCATCATTCAATATTGTCAAAATAAGGGTGATTTACTGTGTGTCCTTTCTCCTCTCATACGGGGAGCTGTAAATGCTGACTCAGTTCACAGAGTTTATCACTCAGTGTTTAGGCTGCCTTAGCAGTTGCAGAATCATTGAAGATTCCAATACCAAGCTCCCAGCAAATCCAGCTCCCAGCAGCCTCTCTCTACTGTGGTTAAAGCCATTAGTTGAGTTCCTTTACCAAAAACTCTCTAATGTTACTCATTTATTGTCACTGGGTGTCACTAATGGTTGCTCAGGACCCTTGAGGGTGTGTTTTTCCTTTATTAAATATGCTAAAGAGCATTTTAGCAACCTTTTGGGAAGCTGAGGTTAGCTTGAGTTCTTGGTTGATGAGGCAGCACCGTGATTCATGAAACCACAGCAGTTCAGCTAAACCCTGCCCTGCAGTGCCTGAGTTTTCTGCTAGCAAACCTCTCAGAATGTGGTTTAGGAACCTGAAATACCTCCATTTGCAATGGGATTCATTGGAATGTTGACCAAAGTCTGAAACCCCAGATTTCTGGGCTGTAAAGCATCCATTTTTAACAGATTTATTTGGGTTTTGATGCAGACTGAAGACTGTGTGCTACCTTCAGTGAACAGACCAAAAGTCTTGTGTTACAGAGAGGGAGAGCTGGAGCTGCAGGATGCTTTTCCAGCTGAAAGGGCAGCTGGGAGCACAGCCTGCCACCACCAGCCCTTGTCACAGGCAGACCCTGATGTGATTCCTCCACACAGAACATGCTCTGAGGGTCAGCCTGAGAAATAAGGCTCCAAAGCTTCATTTATCTACTTAATATCACTCCCAACGATTCTTCTTTTCTTTCTAGACTAGAGGAAACTTGCTACCAGGTGTTCCCAAACATCTCCAGCTCCTAAATGCAGGGAGATGTCTGTCAGCCCCCAAAAAGCATGTTGAGCCAACCCTGATAATGAAAAGCTCCAAACAAAACAAAGCAGTGAAAGAATTTTTAATGCTGCTGTAAATCACTTTGAAATGAAGCATGTCAATGCCTTATGTGGAAAACTAAACTGATGCAAACAGCACTTGGGAGCTGGCAGTATTTCATGGTTTTTTACACTCATCCCACACAGAACTGGCTTTATTTCTTTTGCACAGGCAGGTTTTTACCCGTCATCCTTGCTGGTGTCTCATGTTGACATCAGCAGGAGCCTTCATCAAATACATTTGTCTTTATACTGATACTTTTTATAGAATTGGGCTGCTTGCCACTCAAGGAAATTGTAGTTTCAGAGGAGTTCAAGTGGTTCCTCAGTATAATTCATTCCCAGAGAAGATTAAGCAAAGCTTAAATCTGGCAGCATGACTACTTTGCCTGGAAGAAGCAGGGAGTATTTCTTACTCAATCTGACAGAAGAAAACTAAGACTCGTTTGGGTTTTAATGAAAAACAGAGTGTGACTAAATATAAATCCATACTTTAGCTGTCTTCTGCAGGGGGGAAACATCTCAGTGTAACCTCCAGAGCTACCATTACTTGCCCTGAGAAGTTCAAGCTTTAAGTGGATGTGGACGTACAGCACATTCCGAGATCTGGCCTGTCAGGGCTGCCAGGGTGCTGCCCCTCTCTTCTGGGGGAGGCACAGCTTCGTGCAAAGCAGGAGGAGCTGTGCAGAGCAGGAGGAGTCAGGGCACAAATGTCAAGTGCTCCTCTCTTGCCTGCTGCTACTTGTCAGCAGAGGAATATCGATATGGCTGAGGGGCAGCTGCTTGGTTATCAGTCAGTCGAAGGGAGCGGGCTTGTACTGACAGCTGATGGTTTGGAACCAGTACCCAGCAGGGATGAAAAATCTGGTGATAAACGCCTGGGAGCTTAGGTAACTTGTTGGCTTTATATGGTACTGAGTAATGTTTGATATTACAGACAATCCTGTGCCTCCAGGAATCCTAGAATCCCAGAATGGTTTGGGTTGGAAGGGACCTCAAAGCCCATCCCATTCCACCCCCTGCCATGGGCAGGGACACCTCCCACTAGCCCAGGTTGCTCCAAGCCCTGTCCAACCTGGCCTTGGACACTTCCAGGGATCCAGGGGCAGCCACAGCTTCTCTGGGCACCCTGTGCCAGGGCCTCCCCACCCTCACTGGGAAGAATTTCTTCCCACTATCCCATCTAACCCTGCCCTCTGGCAGTGGGAAGCCATTCCCTGTGTCCTGTCACTCCAGGCCCTGGTGAAAAGTCTCCCTCCATCTTTCTTGCAGGCTCCCTTCAGGCACTGGAAGACCACAATGAGGTCACCCCAAAGCTTCTCTTCTCCAGGCTGAACATTCCCAATTCTCTCAGCCTTTCCCCATGGAGCTGCTCCATCCCTCTGCTCATCCTGGTGCCTCCTCTGGCCTCTCTCCAGCAGCTCCAGCTCCTTCCTGTGCTGGGCCTCAGGGCTGGGGCAGCTCTGCAGGTGGGGACTCACCTGAGTGGGGCAGAGGGGCAGAATTCCCCCCTCCCCTGCTGCCCACACTGATTTTGAGGCTACTTTTTCATTCTTCTCTACAATTCCACATTTGTATGTGCCTTTGTTCTTTTTTTTAGTTGGAACTGGAAGTTTAGTCAGATGTTTGTCTATTCTTTCCCTGCAGAAATTGTTCAGCTTTTAAATGCTCTGGAAGAAGAGGGTGTGTGCTGCCACAGAGAGCGCTGCCTGAAGCCTGCCCCAGTACTCTGGGGGACAGAGGTAATTGTTTGCTTAGCTGACAATGGAGCTGGGCTCTCCAGAAGCCAAAGCAGCACTTCAGGTGATAAGGGAAACCTCAAAAAATTGGCTCTTAACTATTTGTAGGCTGTCAGGAAACAGTATGGAAAGAACATTTTCTACTAGAAAGAGATGGAAGTCAGGGTTCCAATCTAAGCATGCACAGAAGTTACACTGGATAAAGGATATGAATAAAAACTGTTTAATGGGTGCCAATAAATCTAGTCACTAACGAAAGTCTCCTTGTTTGATTCCAGCCAAATGATCAGAGTCAAGACCCTTCCTCTGCCTCTGTGGCAGAGCTTGCTGGTTGAAGTCAGTGGGAGTTTTGCAGCACTTTTTCTGGAACATGGGAGCTGGTTTAATAAATTTACCCTGCTTGGACTTAGCAGAGTAAACCTTTAGTGCCCCTGTGTAACCCTGGCTGTGCAGCTTTGCCCTATCTGTCTGAGTTGGTGGGGTTCCTTGAAAAAATGGGAACCTTTTAACTAAATATAATGTGAACCCTTTTCCTTGCTCTGAACAGGACTTGTCGTGTGTTCGTGGCTAAGGATTAGCCCTTGCTCCACTCTCAACTCAACATTTCAACTTCCAGTTGCAGATTTGCAGTCTGAGGGAAGGTCAGTGTGGGAAACTTCATTCTCCAAAGGGAAAGCTGACATGCAAATGCCACTTTGGTGAATAGAGCAAGAGTTTTAAGTAAGTGTTTCTCAATTATCAATAATAAGCTTTGATGTGCAAAGCTGAATGACTAAGGCTTCTGTACTCAAAGGTCTCCAAGTGATCTGCAGCTGGAAAATGTAACAAGAATCAGTTTTCCAACATGACAGAACCATACTCTGTTCTGCTTACATGATGATTCATGACCACCACCTCTCTGTGTGGGCTTGTCCTTGCTCTTTCCTTGTTCTTCCACAGCAGCTTCCTTTTCTTTTCCCTGGAAATACCTTTTTCTGCACTGGTGTGTGTGTGTACCACTGGTGGAGAGTGCTTAAACATCTGCACTTGGGGGCTGAGACACAGCTCCCAGTGCCCTGTCTCAGCACAGAGCCAAATCTATGCCTGACCTAAGAGTGAAGTCAATCCTTTGGCTCCGGGAATCAGTTCAGCGCTGGACCAGGCCTTATTCAAGCCTTGATTGCTTCACTGTTCAAAAAAAAAAGAGAAACAAGTGCACTAAAATGGGCTGAAATGTAACTCTGAACAGTTGAGCTATTTAGCTGGAGTTCTTAGTACACTACAAACTTCATAATAACTTGCATAACTCATGTTTTGTCCTTTCCCTCCACAGAGATGAAATGCACTGATTTACATTTGCTTTTTTTTTTTTTTTTTTTTTGTCATTAAGAGAAAAGAATCAAGCACTTTGTAGGCTGTGCAGGAAAAGAGTAAGTTATTTCACTTCTTTTTTTTCCTACTCCTAAATACTATGAGTTGCTGAATATTTAAATGAGATGAATTCTGCATTAGCTCGTGGATCATTTGCATCCAGCGCTCTCAGTAGTGCAAGTGACACAGATGCCACGCAGGACAAAGCTGTGCCAAAGCTTGGGACATGGTGTGCAGTGTGACTGCTGGAGAGCTTCCAGCCTCCCAGGCATTGCTGGCTTCAGCCAGGGGGACAGGAAGCCTGGAGAAAAGGAGGCTCAGGGGGCACTTCTGCCTCTGCACAACTCTGATGCCCGAAAGATCGGCTGGAAATAAATCCCCATAGCCCGACGTCTCTAGAGCAGGGATTTGTTTATTGCAGCGCTGGTGGTGAGGGGGATTTCTCCTCCTAACTCACCCACCCTTGTCAAGTACTGTGCTGTATTTATACAGTAAATTTTGCATAAAGTTGCCGTGTCATTACAACATCATCACATACGGGCCGGAACTAATTTACATAGCGTGATCTCATGGTTATTAGATAATTTTTTTGTACTGCACTTCCCCAATTTGGGGGTCTTTGGGGGTCTTTGATGAAGGCTTCTAAAGTCTTCTTCACACTCGAACTTTTCAACTTTGTCTTTGGGGCATGCGTAGCTACGGTACTCCTTGGTCTCTCTGGTCTTAACTGGTTTAAATTCTTTGTTTTGTGGCTAATTGGCTTTGCACTTGCCAATTTCTCATTAGTACTACACTTATCTATCTCTGAAACTACACACCTGGTGAGTCTTGTCTCTCTTTTTGTCCATCCAGCATTTAAGCAACTAATTAACTATATACTGGCCATTACATTGTATAAAAAGTTATTTATATCAGGTTATATAGGTATCAAAAGTTATGATTCAGGTTATAGAAGTATCAGGTTATATAGGTATAGAAAGTTATGATTCAGGCTACATAAGTAAAAGCTATGATTCAGGCTATAAGTATAGAAAGTTCTGCTTCAGGTTATATTGATAAGAAGTCATGATTTAGGTTATATTGATATTAGGTTACATAGATACCTTATAACTCAAGCGATATAAGCACTTTGTAACTTTGACCCAAGTTACACAGACATCAACTCCCGGACAGGAGGGGGCAGCCGGGGGGGTCGGGCTCTGCTCCCAGGGAACAGGGACAGGAGGAGAGGGAACGGCCTCAGGCTGGGCCAGGGGAGGCTCAGATTGGACACCAGGAAGAATTTCTTCACAGCAAGGGTGGTCAGGCCTGGGAAGGGGCTGCCCAAGGAGGTGTGGAATCCCCACCCCTGGAGGTGTCTGTGCTAGTTTACCACAGCCTGGGTTTTGGTGGGGGCCGGGGAAGCCACGGAGATGGCTCCTGTGAGAAGCTGCTGGAAGTTTCTAGTATGTCCGGCAGAGCCGCTCTCTGACGGCTCTGAAGATGGACACGCTGCTGGCCCAGTTAGGAAGCTGGTAACGCATCTGTGATGACAGATTTAACAAGGGAAAAACAAAAAAAAAGCAAGTGTGTTTTCTTCCAAGGGGTGGCGAGGCCTCGGGGCTGGGGCTACCCCGGCGCTGGACGGAGGCGGCGGCCGCGGCCGGGGCCAGGTGGCCGGCGGCGAAGACGCGGCGAGCGGTTCCCCAACGCGGAATCCAGGCTGCGAACCTGTCAGTGAGCTTTTGCTTCAGTCTCTTCAGGACGGATTTGAATTGGGAGGAATGAATGCCTGAAAACAGCTGGAAGGGGCATACTGGGGTTTTGGTGTCTGGGAAGAGGGAGGAAAGAAAAGGCCGTGGCTGGTGGGGAGGTGGGATAACCTGCACTGCAGTGAGCAGATGAGTTTGAAAAGGGTGGCCTTTCCTTTTTGAGCAATAGTTGGTTATTTTCACTGCATATCAGTTATTTATTGATAAACAGAGCTTCATTTCAAGGAGCAGGGACTGGAACATGTTCTTTCACTCCTTGCCCTCCCCAGCTTCAGGGCAGGTTGATAAAAGTCCACAAATAAGCCACTTGACTGGCAAAAGTATCTAGAAAAATCATTTCAGGCTTCCATGGAAAAGACGCTGATGGTCTGGAGGAGCAGCAGAAAGCTGAGGCGTAGCTGGAGGAGCAGCGCAGGCAGAAACTCATCTGTATGAGGATGGGGACAGGGCCCCAAGCAGCAGAGACAGATTTCCTGGAACATGGGCTTCCATTCCTGCTATTTAAATTGTTAAATGCAAATTTCTGTGCTTCACTGCCAAGAGACCTGAGTTTTGTGAACAGGAGGACATGACTATCAAGCAGCTCGAGAGACAGAGGTTAAAAGGCAGGTCAGCCCAGGCCATGGGTAAAATCTAAAGACAAACTGAGATTCAGCAGAGGAGAGTTGGAGAAGGAAGAATGACCAACAGGAAATGAAGCTCCAACAATAAACCTTATCCTGAAAAATGCCAGATTGTTTTGCATTCCAGTAGGAATATCTGCCTTGGTTCTCAGGGTAGGATGCTGCTTGGTGGGATAGTAAAGAAAACAAGTAGTTCTCTGGGGAAAATGTGACGTGCCAGATATCCAGACACTGGGTGAAGTGCTGAAGGAGAAGAGGGAGAGAGCTGCTTGTCATTCCCAGCACTCCCTTGAGCCCAGGGTTTACTTCCTCCAGCTCTTGATGCAGCAGGCTTTGCACCCCGTGGTTTCCTTGGACTGATACTGTTGTAAACCAGGCTTTTTTGGAGAGTAATGGTTGTGTGTTAGCTTGTGTATAATAGTTACAGCTCACTGAATTTGAACAGTCTCATCCGCTGGAGCGTGAAGCCCTTTAAACCGCACATTCCCCTGCAAAAAGTTGGTTTAGAAATGGCCTCGTTGCCTCTCTTCCAGCAGAAAAGCACAAAATTCAGCAGTGATGGTTTGTAGCACAGCAGTTTGGGTTTGGATGCTGCCTGTCTCAGCTCTGGATACATTCACTAAGTACTAAGGCAGAAAGTACTTTAATCACAGCCACTGGTGTCCAGCCATTGGTGCTCTTTCCATGTGCTTCCAGGATTAAGTTTTGATCATTAAATGTTGGATTAAGGACCAAGTCGGCATGGGAAGATGTTTGAGTGAAGTTAAAAATATTGAGGAACAATAACATGTACTTATACCTATGGTAGGAGATCTAACTTGAAGTTCTTTTGAAACAATGGGAGAAATTGAGATGGAGGAAAAAAGGGAGATGGAACAATCCTCCATTGCCCATATGTTTGTTGTCAGCAACGTAACTTGAGGAAATATGAGCTTTCAGGCTGACAAATGATTTAATTCTCCAGGCTCGAGGAGAGGAAAACTGTTTGGTTTGTTTTGCCAGCTCTATATCTAATATCCAGATATTAGAACTATAAACCATCATGTGACAGTACTCTTGGAGAAATTTGAGTAATTTCTTTTTGTTTGTCACTCTTCCCTGGTGACTTTGTAGCCCTTGCAGCTGCAGAGGACCACTGGGAGGATTAAGTCATGGTTTGCCAGCCTTTGACAGAAACTGAAATGTATGCAAAGGCTTTTGGGACTGGGTCTTACGGGATATCATGCCAGGACATGCCAAAGAAGCTCTAGGAAGATGGAAACACTTGTGGGTTTATTAAGAAATCTAAGGAATGTGGAGTATTTCACTTCAATAAATGTCAGTCTCTAGCTTCCGGCTCACTGCTGCTTAGACAATTTCCTCTTACTTGAGCAGAGGTCTGGAAGGATAACAACCAAGCTAGAGAATGTTGGCTATCTGCCTCTGCCATGAAATGAAGGAAAATAACATATTGACCTTCTTTTCTTTCCAGTAATTCCGTCCTCTTTGAGATACTGACACGGGAGTAGAAATCCTGGTTAGTAACACAAAATAAAGGTGCCTTTCAGCACCCAAAGTTCACCCTGGATAAGGAGAGGGTGGTGCCAGACTCTTCTCAGTGGTGCCCAGCAGCAGAACGAGGAGCAATGGCTGTAAACTAAACCTCAAGAAGTTCCACCTCAACATGAGGAAGAACTTCTGTTCATTGAGGGTGGCAGAGCTTTGGAACAGGCTGCCCGGGGAGGGTGTGGAGTCTCCCTCTCTGGAGGCATTCCAAACCCACCTGGATGCACTCCTGTGTCACCTGCTCTGGGTGACCCAGGGGCTTGGACTGGATGATTTCCAGAGGAATTCTGTGAAAATGGTTGGAGGAGAGGCAAAGGGTATGAAGGCAAGAAGGAGAGAGAGAGATGAATGGCGCTGAATTATTTGATAAGCTGAATTCCTTCCATTTTCAGCCACAATGATGAGAGTTTTGCCCTGAAATAGTTGTGTCAACCCAACAGATATTTCCCTAGGTCAGGATGTCCTTTCCCAGCTCCTCACTGCAATGTTGTCTGTATTTGTCATCCATGGCCAGAATTAAATGATAGAGTCAGAGAATATCCTGAGTTTGAAGGGATCCACAAGGATCATCCAACTCTTGAGTCTGCTCTGGCCTCTCTGGCAGAGCCAAGTGTCTCCAGTGTGTCTACCTGACTGGTGCTTGGGACTCACCAGTAACCACCACGTGTGGAAGTAGCTTCCCAATAATAGGAATGTTTGGGGTTTTGCCCTTCCCCGCAATCAAGTGGAATTTGCAGCTCTGTGGCCAAACACTACCCAGACGGTGAAGGACGTTTTAATACCAAATCCACGAACAAATCAATTTACTGCAGTAAAGCTACTTAGGGGGCCCATCTGGTAACTGCTAATTTACAGACTGGGCCATCTGCCACTATCACAAGCTGGGAAGACTGGAAAAGTTACCCAACACAGCCAACAGTTTGGCTTTGTTTTCTTCCCCCCCCCTCCCCCAATGCTGTGTTTTGTTTTGCCGCTAACTGACAGCAACACAGCGGTTTCTGTTCTGAAATCCAGATTTTTCAAACCTCGGATAATCTCGTGCTGCTGCTGTGACTCAGCAGTTGTCCCTGGGTATGTTTGTGCAGCGTTGAAGCTGCTGACAACAGGATGGTTTGGGAAGCTGGGTTTCTACCCAGAGCCTGCATATTTTAGGTTGGTGTGACAGGATGTGTGGAAAATTTATTATAAATGTATGTTTTTGAAGCTGCACTCCTCCAGAGTTGCAGAATGCCTTCAGGTCCAATGGAAACAAATTGATCATAGAATCATGGAATGGTTTGGGCTGGAAGGAACCCTAAAGATCATCTAGTTCCAGCCCATGATATGTGTGACATGGAGAGCAAATCCACTAAGAGCTGCAGGTTTGTTCTGTGCTTGAGTTGGTTTTGACCATTTTGACCAGGCGTGGTAAGCTTGAAATACTTCCCACTTTACCCTGTGAGACAATGGTTGGTTTTGTTCAAGGTCTCTGTGACTGGGACACAATATTCTGTTTGAAGATGATGTGGTAAAGCTGAGCTAAGTGGCTGGAGCTGTGTCAGGGCAGGTTTAGGTGGGATATTAGGAAAAGGTTCTTTCCCCTGATGATGTTTTGGCCTGATGGTCAGGCAGTGGTCATGGTCCCAAGCATGTCAGAGCCCAAGGAGCATTTGGACAACGCTCTCAGGCACAGGGTGGGGTTGTGGGGTGTCCTGCACAGGGCCAGAAGTTGGATTCAATGATCCTTGTGGATTTCCTCCAAATCAGGACATTCTGTGATTCTGTGACTCAATGATAATACCTTACTACAGCAGAAAATTCCAACCAGGCAAGGCCTTAGACAGAATACAGTTTTCCTTTGAGAGTTTTGCCCTTCAAAAGGGCTGGAATTTAATCCATGCTTTTTTCTCTGCTAACTGGATAATGTTTTAGGCACCTGAGCAGTGGAAGTGGTGGCATATAGGATTTACATGTTCTTCAACAGATGGGGAAAACCAAATCAGCGCAACAGACCCGACACTGATCTTCTGAAGGTTTGACCCCAAGAACTCCTTTGGGCTTCCCTGGATTAAGATGGCAGATCATCCTAAAAGGGGGAAAATTCAGCAGCAAAGCTTTTTGTTGCCAAGGCAAAAACCCAAAGCCTTCCCTCACTTCATGAGACTAATGGTACTCTGCCCACTGGGACACAGGCTTTCCGCTGGAAGTTTGGAGCTGGAGTTCCTTTTCCATCTGAGCATGCTTTTCCTCACTTAGTGTGATTGAATGTGTTATCCTTAGGGGACACGTTAATTGAATTCTCTATCAGCCTCTGCTTTAAGAACGAGGAGGGCCCAGAGGACTGATTACCAATAGGGATCTTGTGGCTAAGGTGATTAAAAATTATTTGGCTGTGGAAGAGAGAATGTTGTTGTTCTCCATTGTGTTTCTCAGCAGAGAGATAACACTGAGACTGACTACAGGGTGACAGGTCATACATGTTTAATTTGAACAGCTATAAAAAGAAACTTGCAGTAGGGCTGCTCATTGGGAATATAATAAATAAAAGTTAATATCATAGCTCAGTGTAATCCCAAGGATAGCTCTTTGTGAGCTCTTCTTGGAATCCAAGCTATCAAAAACTTAAGACAGGAGGTTGTTGTCAAGAGCAGAGGAGGTCTGCAAGGCAGAATTCTCTTTTTATGTGGTGGAATTTGGGTGCTGAGCACTGATCAGTTTTGTGCTCACAAAGCTCATATGTCAACAAACCACAGAATCACAGAATATCCTGAGCTGGAAGGGATCCACAAGGATCATTGATCCAACCCCTGGCCCTGCACAGACACCCCCCCAGTCCCACCCTGGGCATCCCTGGCAGCGCTGTCCAAACTCTCCTGGAGCTCTGGCAGCCTCGGGGCTGTGCCCATTCCCTGGGGAGCCTGGGCAGTGCCCAGCACCCTCTGGGGGAAGAACCTTTCCTGATCTCCAGCCTGACCCTGCCCTGGCCCTGGCCCAGCTCCAGCCCTTCCCTCAGGCCCTAGACTGCTGCTAGGCTGTTCTACAGCTGCGGAGTAGAGGCTCAAACAAAAGAACCCAGCCAAGGTTGCCCTAGGTCCCCTTGCCATGGTTGTGGTGGGTGCTACGTTTATCAATGTCCCATTATCTCTTGGCACTTCCCTGCTGGAGCCACAGTGAATGTGATGGCTCTTTGTGCTACTGGAGAGATCCTCCAGGTGCAGCTCTTTGGGTGAAGGCAGCTGTGAGGGCACAGGCTCTGCCCCAGCTGTGCCTCGTTCCTCACAAGGCTATAAATGAGGCTGAAATGCAGCGTGGGGCTGTAGTTTGGGTAGGAATAAGAAGAGAAGAGTGGGAAGCTGCAAGTCCCCAAATCTAGATCTGACTTTCCAGATTCTTGACTTCCCTGCTGTGCTACTCAAGAGGATGGGCTTTGTGTGCCTGCTGACCTGGGATGCTGCTGGAGGCCCCCCTGGCCATGTGCCAGGCTCCCCGTGGTTCTGTGCTGCAGGGTTTTGTCGTGATCCACTGAGCCTGCTAGAAGATGCTTTAATGTTTTCTGATTCTGCCTTGAATGTGCAGACAGGAAGGCAGGTACACATCCTGCTCTAAGCCTGAGTGCTGTAAGATTACAAAATGCCTTGTAGGGGTTTAGGCTGTTTTATTGAAGTCTGTGGTTTGTTTTTGCCTGCTTTCCTCAGGAATGCACTCCAGGGAGAGGCACTGCACCTCCTGCAGCGTTGGAACCTGAGGAAATTGGCCGCCAGGAGCTGTGATTTCCTTCTCCTGTGATCCTCCAGCTGTTCCACCTCTCCGTGTGCTGTGAGTATGGCATTGCTGGAATGATAAAACACCTGATCCAAGCAACTCCCAGCTATTTAATCAGTGCACTGAGGGAAAGAGTTAGATATAAGTGCCATAGTGGACTTCCTATTTCTGAAAGTAAGTTAAATAACTATCCATTGCTTTGCAATTTAGAAATGATGGTGAGAGGTGCTTTGGCCTCATTTGTGTGAATTCTGCTGGAATTCTGCAGTGAGAATGGACCAACAAGATCTCATTCTACACACAAACAAGGTTCCTTTGTCTTTTGACTAAGTTAATGATTAACTAAGATTTGTGGCTATTCCTTTCCTTATTGGAAGTTTCTTTGCTCAGTAAAACTTTAGGTGTGTCTTTCAACTGTAACTTCAAAGTTTCATCTCCTCGTTTGTGGCAGGAGCAAAGTCTTGACCCTATAAAGTATCCTGAAAAGTCTTGAGCAGAGATATCCACAAGTACAGCTTGAGCTTCTGAACTGCAGGGAGCTGTACACAATGAGGGGGGTGGAGAAAAGATCCCTGCAAGAGGTGGACTGTATCTTTAAAAATTGCCCAAGAAAACAAGTCATTTCCTCATGCTGACTCTAGGCCTCTTTGTTTGTTTTTGGAGAATTATTGCTGCCTGGGTGTTTTAGCTTGTAAAATAATCACATGGGAACTCAGGGGATTGGCAGTGCAATAATCCAACAAGTTCCAATAACAAGTTGGCTTTGCCTTGGCCATCAGTGTTTTACTTTGCTGGTCCCTTTGATGCAGAGAAGAGCCAAGTGCCAGCTGGCAAGGCTGGACTTTCGGGCACCTGGAATGTCCCATTAGCACTTGCCTCGGGAGCTAGGTTTGAGTTTGTCTAGCCAAGAATTCCAGGATCATGCTGAGGCCAAAAACTTGGTTGGATTTGGATTTCTGGGACTAAGAATGGACACCTTTGAGGCAAGAATGTAGAGTGGGGCTGTGGTATTGTCCTGCTCTTAGTGCTGCCTGTAGTTAGAGGTGGGCAGGAAGGAGCAGGGAGCAGGGCTCAGTTGGACAGCCAACTTGAGAAGCTGTCAGCATTTGTCAGGTAATGCTTTTAGAAATAAATCTGTTATGACATGGCTTTTCCAGACCTCTAGATAGAGCCATCTCTTGGGGATGCCAGGCTTCTGTTTTTCAGAGGCTGTGAGCACTGAGCTCTTAACTGCAGTTTTGTTTAGAGGTTAGGGAACGTTTCCCCCACACTTGGTAAAGGAAAAGTCCTACAGATTACTTATTTTAGGGTTGGTGTAAATCTTGACATGAAATGGTTTAACCTAATCAAGCAATGCAATGTTTTAATAAAGCTGCCAAGAAAGAAGTAAGGGCTGCAGTTGTGCTCATTATTGCACAGAATAAATCTTTCCAGCTCTGTACAGAAATGGGCAGAACAGAAGACAAGCTGACTCTCTCCTATTTCTAGGCTCAGCAACAGCTCAAGGCTTTAAGACTGGCTGCTGCTTGCAGTGTGAGGAAAGGTGGTCCTTCCAGCCTTTCCCAGCAAGGTGACATTGTCCTGTTCCTAAAGGGACTGTTGGAGCTCCAAAGTATTTGAGTGGGAGTCTGGGACTTGAGGTTTAACTTGATTTTTGCTGAATAATACATCTTTGTTGGGGCATTCGCTTGATGCTTAACCCATTTTGCTGTTGCCCAGAGAGGTTGTGGACTCACCATCCCTGGAAGTGTTCAGGACTGGGCAGGGCTTGGAGCAAACTGGTCTAGTGGAAGATGTCCCTGCCTGTGGCAGGGGGTAGAATAGGATGAGCTTTAAGGTCCCTTCCAACCCAACCCACTCTGGGATCCAGTGATTATCTGTAATATGATTCCCCTTACTTTCTCTCTTGCCAAGGTTTCCTGCAGAAATATAAATATATGCTTTATATAAAGCCAAGCCTCTGGCTGGGGTTGCTCCAAAACTGCTCATCATCCACTACCTGAGAAGGGATGTGTTTTTATTCCATCACATCTTCAAGGGCTTTGAGCCCCAAGGTGTCTGTGCTTATGGGCTCTTGGAAAATGAATCGAAGGTTGTGAAGAGATGAGAAGTATGAGCGCTTCTCTGCAGGTTCCTCTGCTCCACCTGATGGCCACAGAATCATAGAATTCTGAAGGTTGGAAAAGACCTTTCAGATCATCAAGTCCAGCCATCAACCCAGCACCATGTTCATCCCTAAACTGTGTCCCCAAGTGCCACATCCACACGGTTTTTGAGCACCTCCAGGGATGGTGACTCCATCCCTGCTCTGGGCAGCCTGTTCCAGTGCTTTACAAACCTCAGTGTTATCTTCTGGGTGCAATGAATAATTTGGATTTATGATGCTTATGTAAGAGTTGTGAAGAGGAGTTATCTTTGTTGGCAGTTCAGTGTTGTCAGGCCTTTGCCTTAGTCACACGCTAGGAAAGGAGGCATCTGGCAGCAGCAAAACCCCACTTTTGTTCTCTTCCTCACAATTAAGCTTCTGTTTACCTTGAGGTTTTCTGATGTATTATTAATCCAATTTTTGTTCTTAAACCTTTCCTAGGGAAAGAAATGGCTTTAAAGTGTGATTTAAAAGCAAATTGGTTTTATTTTTTCACTCAACTGTGACTCAGTCGGCTGCATTTTGTGACTGCATACAAAGGCCTTAATTTCACCTCTGACTAAAAGGGAACAATTTTTGTGCTGTCTCTGTTCAGCTTTAAAAAAGGAACTTTAGTGAGCTCTCCTGACTCGAGGTGTGCAGTGACTGGTGTGAGAATGCAGCTATGGTCAAAGCCACTGCTCAGGACATCTAAGATAAGACTCATGAAATAAAAATAAGCCCCCTGGAAGTACCAGAAGGTGTCCCCTGCATTAAGGAAGGTGCAATTAAGTCAGGTGCTGAGCTTACTTGCTGTGACACCTGGCATGGATCCATCATTGCTTAGCTGGAGAACTGAGCAGCTTTTGGAAACAGACAGGGGTGAAAAAGGATTTATCCTTGAGATACATAAAATCCTCACTCTTCAGGCAAGGGTGTGTAAGTGGCCAGCATCTTTTCTGGCCATTTAATCATGTTTTTTTATGAATTGAGCCAGTGTGCAGCATCATCTCACGTGTCCAAAGCTGATCCAGATGCTGCTCAAGGCAAGCTGACTTATCCGTTTCTTTGGGGAGGGATGTGTTTGAGCTCTGAGAAATACTGCACATCAAAAGCTGCAGATAATCAACATTCCCCTCCAGTGAGGAGAAGATAAGCTCCATGTGATTGGCATTTCCAGTCCCAGAGAGGGCTGGGTGAGGGTTTGGGTGAGGTTTGCCAGCTGCTCCCTGGTCGGGGAATGAAGGAGGTTGCAGAACTGTTTCCTGCATGAACTTGATTCCAGCCCTGGTCCTGGCTCAGAGCCGTGACGGGGCAATGTCACTTTATGGGTTTTGCCTAATTTCCCAAATATCTTCACTTTGAACTTGTGTTGTTTAGGCTGAAAGGGATCACCCAGCCCAAACCTCCTGCTGCAGTGGGGTCACTGAGAGCAGACTGTCCAGCTGGGGTCTGAATACCCCCATGGCTGGAGATTGCACAACCTCTCTGGGCAGTCTGTTCCCGTGTGTGATCAGTCTCGTGGTCAAAAAGGGTTTTCTTGTGCTCAGGTGGAGTTTCATGTGTGTGTTTGTGGCTCATTCCCTCCCATCAGGTACTTGGACACATTGATGTGATCATCCCTGAGCCTTTTCTCCAGGCTGAGCAGTCGGAGCTCTCTCAACCTGTCCTCACATCAAAGATGCTCCAGCCCCTTCATCTTCTTTTGGTCCTTTGCTGGATTTTCTCCTGTAAATCCATATCTTGTACAGGGGGAGCCTACATTTGACAGCACTCCTCCAGGTGTAGCCTCACTGATCACCTCCCTCCCCATCCTTCAGTCTCTTCAGAAAATGAATTAAATTGTTAAATTGCCTTTCATTTGCAACCATGGTAATCATTAGGAATAACAACAAAAAAACCACCCCACCCCAGACCCAGTTGTGTAAAAAGTATTATTTCCAATGCAGCTTGGATATAATTTTAAGAATATTTTCATGCATAGACTTCTTATATAGAAAAGTACACGTAAAGAGAGGGAGTGGAAACTAACTGAGTATAGATTCTGTGAGTGGTGTGCATTGCAGTTTTGGGCTGCAGGGGGAAAAAATGCATTCGTTTCATGAGGAAATAGCTAGGGAAAGGGCAGCAGGGGAAGAGGAGTGCTGCAGGAATAGATGGCCACAAGGAATTGCAAATTCAGGCACTGGAAGGGGTGAGAGTTTGTTCTGGCTAAATGAATGGGTGGAAAATACTATTGTCCAAAACTGTAAACTCAAATATTGCTATTTTTAGACTTGTTACTCCTGTTTGGGTTTTTTTTTTCTCAGTGGGTTATCTCGGCTCTAGTGACCTGGCGGTGTGATTTTTGTAATGTCTAAGACACTGCAGTCAAACTTTCTTTGCAGAGCAGAGTCTGGTCTTTGCAGTAAATACCTGATGGTATGTCGCTCTCTCGGACACGAGATAAGCACGCCAGACACAGCTTGTCAGGTCAAAGCAGCCAGGGCAGCGAGGCCAGGAAAGCCCCGACCTCTGCCCTCCCTCGTTTATTTTATATGTTCTTAGAAACCACCGTGGATTGGAGGGTGAAGATTTCCTCCTCTCAATCTCACTGGTCAATGGAAATGTCTATCATACAAAGTCCACCTAGCAAAGGAATGCAAAACAATCCAGGCACGGTTAGCAAAACATGAGCACGTTTACAGAAAGTGCGTGAGAAACTACTCACAGAGATTGCAAGCTGAAGAACTGCAAAATGCAGGGCGATATCTCACCCTTTTTCCATTAAAAAAGAAAAATGAACAATGTTCAGTCTCTGCTTGTGGAAGGACCATCAGAGCGATCACCCACATCATCTGCATCTGAGTCATCACTCGAT
>VWZW01003643.1:110357-169709 GCA_013397115.1 Edolisoma coerulescens | reverse complement strand
TTTTTTTTTTTTTTGGTTACAAAACTGTGCTGGCTTTCTGTCAAATCAGTTTAGACCCTTCCTGCCTTCTGTATGAAATGAATGACTCTGAGAAACCAGTTCAAGAAATTCTGGTTTATTACCCGTACATGCTCTGGAATGTTCTGAAAATATTTTCTTTGGTGTTTTTCAAAAGAATACTGCATATTTTCTTCCAGAGTTTCACAGAAGAATTAAGTTTGTGGATGAAAAGATTTGAATTAAAAAAAAAAAAAAATTGAGATGAGCCTTTATGTTCAAGGAGCATCCCATGTATGTGTCCTCCATTCTAGATTGGCTTTGTTTATACAGAATGAACAATGAAGCATATGTTAGATATATTGTAATGAGTCTTTTTAGTACTAGGTGGTGTACTGTTTAAAAATTATTGTTGGTTATTTTTGGGTTGGATACTTGTGAATTTCTGTGTTCATTTTTTTGGGGGGGGGCAAATCAGAGGAGAGTCTCAACTGTGATACTCATCATGTATCCCGTGAAAGTGCTCTGCAATTCATAAGAAATTCTTTGGTAACAAGGTGAATAGAAACAGAAACTTTGTACCCTTTCAGTAGCTTTACTATTTCTTTTGAAGCTATACTTGTAGACATTTTATAATGTGTTTAAGGGAATACAGAAGCTGTACAGAACCAAGGGTACTTGGTGAAAACACATAGGATGCATTAGAAGAGGGTCAGACGACTTTCTAGAGATGCATAGGTGTACTGTGACAGAAAGCTTGGAAATAAAACATTTCATAAACCACTTTTTGAGGAAAATCTATTTGATTTCTTTCTCTGGGCTGATCTGGCTGTTTTGATCTTGTTGCTCTGCTGTCACCATAGAATATCAAGACTGAACACTTGTAAATGTTGTAATAAAGTCGACTTAAGAGTTTGTAATTATCCTAGCCTAATACTAATGCCAAGAATGGCAGAAATTAATTACTATGGTATAAAAGATTTCTGCTACTGAGAGACTGTAAAGTACAGCTTTTAGTTGCTGCAGCTGTCCTGCTCTTACATCTCCTGTCTACTTATGTGATTTAGAGGAGGTCTTCTCGAAGCTTTGTATTTGAGATACAGGTAAGTTTTCTCATCAAGAACCGTTCTACTCTTACTTTAATAGCTTTCATTTCTTTTTTCCCATATGGCCGTTTAATCTAGGTGGCGTGGCCTTTTTAGCTTTTGTCATGTAATGAACTCCCAGGACTGAAATAATTCTGGATTAAATTCCTGAACTCTCTGGGCAACACTGTGAGAAGAAGTTGAAGCATTTCCGTTGAAACTCTTAAGTGGAGCTGCTAAGCTCTAAGCTTCAAAGTGGATGTGGACATGATGTTTTGAGAAGCATGCATGCTGATAGCGTTTCACTCTACAATTACTGTCTTAAGTTACAGTACCAGTTTACAAGAAAGTGTAAGGGCATCTTGTATTTTATGAAATAAACATTTTCTCTGCTTTTTTGCTTTGGAACCGTTGTTGTTTGGCATATGTGTAGTAAGTCAGTAGTTACTAAGTTGAAGCTTTTTTTGATAGTAATGACTGGAGATGCAGTTGATTTAAGACTGTCAGCATTCCTGAGAGTTTATTAATCTAAACTCTGATCTCTTTTTGTCAGTGCTACTAAAGATGTTTAAGGATGTTTGAAACTTCTCTGATTTGCTAGGTTAGGTTTGCTGCCATGTTTAAAGGAAATACGGAGGAAAACCTTCTCAGGGCAGTCTGACTGCAGTAGGTTAGAAGCCAGGCAGAAGCTGCCCATGTTTTTTACCTTACACAAGACTTATTTGGAAGCTCTGTCTTGAAGTAGTTTTGTATTCCTTACACCTCCCTTTTTAATATACAAGCTTGCTGTATGAATTAGACTGGAAGTTTATCTAGTATGTGAAAATCTTGTATGCAGTACAAGAGAAAAAAGAAGCAGGTTATTCTGTGTTAAAAGCAATCTTACCTGCTGTGATATGTAACACAGTTTCATTGCTAACTGAAGAAACACTGTAATAGTGGTTTGTTTTATAATTGCTCTGAAGAGCCTAGAGAAAGCTGCTTTTGTCAAAATTCATAGAACCATAGGATATTTGGTTTGAAGGGACTTTGAAGATCATTTTGTTCTAACTTCCCTGCTGTGGACAGGAACATGTCCCACTAGACCCAGTTGCTCAGAGCTCCATCCAAACTGACCTTGAACACTTGTAGGGATGGGACATTCACAGCTTCTCTGGGCAACCTGTTCCAGTGCCTCACCACCCTTACAACAAAGAACTTCCTTGTAATATCTAATCTAAACCTCCTGTCTTTCACTTTTAAGCTGTTCCCCCTTGTCCTGTCAGTACATGCCCTTGTAAAAAATCTGTCTCTTGTAGGCTTCCTTCAGGTACTGGAAGGCTGCTGTTAGGTCACCCCAAAGCCTTCTCTTCTCCAGGCTGAACAATCCGGTTCTCTCAGCCTTTCCTTGTAGGAGAGCTGTTTCATCTCTCTGATCATCTTGATGGCCTGCTTCTTGACTCACTCCAACAGTTCCATGTCCTTCCTGTGCTGGGACCCCAGAGCTGGATGCAGTGTTCCAGGTGGGGTCTCACCAGAGCCAAGCAGAGGGGCAGAATCCCCTCCCTCCCCTGCTGCCCACGCTGCTTTGGATGCAGCCCAGGATCCCATTGCCTTTCTGGGCTGTGAGTGCTCATGGCTGGGTCATGTCCAGCCTCTCATCCCCCAGCACCCCCAAGGCCTTCCCACAGGGCTGCTCTGCATCTGTTCATCCCCAGCTTGATTGGCTCGCTAAGGCTTCCAGATTCGGATGCAGCTCTGAGCTGTTGCTCAGGAGTCGCTGAGCTTGGGAACCCCACTGTAGATCTCGATCTAGTGCTCACCCCCACACTTAACCTCAGTTGCTGCCGGTGATGCTACCTCATTGACTGACTGAAAATTAGCTTTTCTCAAGTTAATTTTACTGAATAAGCGCATCTGTGCTTAAATCTACAGAATATGAAATTGAAATACTCGGTGTGGTGGGAACTAATTGGACTAAAAGCCTTATGTGCTGCTGAAAGTTTGATTGAAGTTTGTAGAGACCTGAAGTCTTGCAATCATACCAGAGAACCAGCATTATAGGAACAAATAAACCAGCAGTGAGTTCTTCAATGACACTATTTTCTTCCCCCCTTCTGCCTTTTCTTTTTTCTCCTTAATCAGAAACAGTACTTTAGACTAGGAACTTCAAACTGTATGTAGGAACTTAAGGGTCTCTTTATTCCTTTGACAAACACAACACATACTTTTCAAAAGTAGGGGGTGGTACAGATCATTAAAAGTAGGGGGAATGATGAACTCTGGTGAGCTCAAGTTACTTGTTCTTTGTGCCAGAAAATGACTGTTCTCACAGTTATGACTGCCTCTTTCAAATCACAATTATAAGTTGATGGAGCCAGTGGGGGAAATTGTTGAGGGGGTGGGGGTGAGAACTGGAGTAAATCAAGGTATGTGTGGTGGCATTATGATAATGTAGGGATTGTATGGAAGAAACATGCAAGAGTGAAAATCAGTCTTTTTTGTAGTTTTGTTGCCAGTAGAAGAACTTAAACTAGCTCTGACACTATTTTTCATCTCTGCAAAGTGGCATGGAGAAGACTTATTCTCCCTACAGACATTTATTTCGGATGATCTTAAGAGATAATTATTTTGTATTCTGAATTTTCAACTCGCAGTAACTTAGGACTTTGTCTACATTAAAAAGGTCTGTGTTCTGGCAGCAATAAGGATCCTTCTTGTTTGATACTGAGACTGTCCTTATTGCTGGAAACTGTTGCTTTATGAATAGCCTAAGTTCGTTTTAAGACAGAAAGCATCCTGTATATGTTTGGTGTCAATGAGAAAAATGCTGTGCAGTATCTGTGTAATTAAGAGAGAAAAAGTTAATTTTTTAGGTTAACAGAATGAGTTTCATGTTATTTGCTAACTTGCAAATGACTGTATGGTCAAGCTTTTCACTTTTACCTAAGAACTTTTTTTTCTCTCTACATAACCAGACAGCACACAATACCATCTCTGGTTGATTATTTTCCATCACAATTTTATATGTAATGCAAATTTTGTGTGAATTATGATGATGTTATGCTAGTACAGGTCATCTTTGATATTGTTTTATAATATGCATGCAAACAATATAGTGTTTGTAATCATAAATGTCATTTTTTCATGCAAATGTGTCAGTGCAGTGTTTCATGAGTTTTCAGGTAATGTGTTGTGCTGTACAGTTTTTTCTAGTTTGTCACCTGAAAGAACAAGCTGAAAGATACAGTACAGCTGGCTAAATTATAAATTCTTTATGAATAATTGTATCTGACACTTCTTGTTGCATTTGAACTATTGAGTATACAGATTGGCATAATAAAAACCGTCGGTCAGTTGATTACTTAGTTAAGGGACATTTGCTGAATTTATTTTAACTGACTAGACAAAATGTTTTTATGATAAAAAATTATTTGTTGTACTAAGCAGTGGCAATCAGCAGAACAGATTTGAGGAACAGGATTTTTTGGGTTTTTTTTCAACATAGTACCATCCTTTGTTCCTTCAGAGTGACTTTTCCCAAAAATCATTTGGATATGGATACATTTGGAAGCTTAAGCTCTGCCTTGGCACAAACATCAAAATGGTCTGGGATGTTAACTCCTGCATTTCAGATGATGTATTTCATACTTTTTGTTGTGGTAATAACTGGATTTTGTTTCATTTACCTTTTTTTTCCTATATATAAATTATGTTCTAGACACAAGGACTCAAATATTAATTTCGGGATTCAAAATAGGAAGAGGTAAGGGAATTTTTTATGTGCTGTTGAAGTACCTAATCATGCACTGTGCTGAAAGTGTATGTGCCCCTGTTCCTACATCAAATTATTTATATTTCAGAGCGTAACTTCTGTTAAATCTGTATCTGTTAAAGATACTTCTAATACTATTTCATCACTTTAAGAAAGTGCTAACATACTGTATTCAAACCAGTCTTCTTAATGCTTGAAATGGTTTTCTTTCCATCTTTGAGTTACTCCATTCCTCTGAGGTCTGGGCCCGACACCAGTGTATAGTGTTTGCCTGATTGCTTCTGTCTGTACTTAGGAAAGCCCCCCAGCTGCAGTGCTACAGCAAGTCATTAATCTTTCTTGCTTTAACATTGTACTAGTTGATTGTTTACTGTCTTTTAAGCTTTACTGAGGCTTTTTTAGGAAAAAGCAAGCATAACTTGTTAAATGCTCACTTAAAATTTCTCATCCGCATGGGCAAGTTGCTCTTGCCCTGTGCAAAAGGCTGCACTTGTGGAAAAGTTCTTTGGTGTGGAAAACGTAGTAAAAAATTACACTCTTGAGTGAAATCCGTGGTCTTAGTGATAAACATTTACCTTTTTTAGTAACAGTTGCATGGATTTATTTAATTTGTTGAATGAAAAAAGCAATTAAACTATCTTTTCCTCTAGCAGTTTCCTTAAACTAATTGCAAAGTAGACTTCAATCTTAAATCAGTTTATGCTTAAGATCATGCTTTTTGTGTTGGGTTGCCATAAGATCATGATTACTTTATAGATTTTTAGTTAAAATATTGGTAAAAGAAAGTTCTCTAATTTATGCTTATATTGTTCTTGGACAAATTACAGGTGCCCAATATTTTTCTCTTTTCCCTTGAAAAATCCATATATACCTTTTCTGTGATTGAAATACTGTGGTAATAACATATTTTATGAAAAGTTTCAATCTAACTATTATTGAGTAGGATGAGTTTTATTGAAATGCTTTTTAATAACATGTGTACTTGTTAATAGTAGTGTTGTGCTTGGTAGCACCAGAGTAAGTAATTTATTTGCATACCAATTTATTAATTTTGTGTTTCTGGTCTTATACTTCTCTTTCTTGATTTACTAGAATGAGGCAGAAATCCCTCCCAAGATCAGGTTATTCTGCAACAATTTCAGAAGACTTGTGTTTATATTAGTAAAATACTTCATTTGTCATTCTTTCTTTGACCATTGGCCATAGGAAAAGTAGCCTAGACTTGTATAGGCTTGTATCAAGTGTAGTGGAAATGGCACCAGACCAAGAAAAAGGACTCTGGGTGGAGCAGTTTTCTTCAGTTCACCTTCTTCCTTGTGAGAGTCTTTCAGGTTTTGATAGAAGTCACCAGAAGCAGTCTGCACACTGATCCATGTGGTATTAAGTGAATCTTGGCACTTGAAGGTTTAATTTTATTATCTCGGAAATACATAGGTGTAAAAAGTACTGCATTAGTTGCAGTCATTTTTAATATAACATTTTAGGGATAATCTTAGATACTGCCGCTGGAAATTGTTTATCTAAATTTGTTTGCTCTAATCTCTAACAGTTATTCAGATTATGTGAAGTTATTTTGCCCAGACAATAATAGGTCTTGGGTTGTGTGATTTATGATTTTGACTGAAAATGGCTTGAATTTAGACAAAGTTTTGCAGATACGGGGAGGATAATATCTTGTTTTGTTTCCTGGTGGTTTTGGTTTTTCTTTTTTTTTTTGGACAAAGATGTATTTTAGCGTGGCCTTTTTTCTAATTTACTGAATTTATCAATGCCATGGGTTGAAAATAATTGTAGGACTAATTCTTTATATAAGCTATTCTGTGATCAAATATGTAAATCAATTACTGTCTTCAAATGAAGTATTTTTGCCGCTTCCCTTAGGGTAGAGAAAGTACATCTTGTCCCCATGCTTCAGTTCCTCTCTCCATCACTCCACCAAATGGGTCAAATTACTTTCGTAGTGGAATTGATGTACACTTCCAAAGGCAGTGCTCTGTCAGAGCATTTGTTCTCCAGTCACAAGCATTAGTTGGCAATGAATTGAATTTCTGGAGGTGTTTGANTTTAAAGTTTTTTTTTTTTTTTTTTTTTTTATCTTTAGAATGGGAAATCTAGAGTATAAATATATGTGAAAAGTTCCTGTAGTCCTCTTCTGTAGCTTCCATTATTAGGCCTGATGTTACCATAAGATATATTCACTGTAAGAGTGAAGACAAGGGAAAAATGAGCTGCTTTTGCTTCTCCCCCAGATTCCTTAGCCATTTATGGCTTCCCATGATAAGTAACCTTTTTTTCGACTTACTCATCCATTATCGCCATCTGCAGAGTTTGACAATTTTAGCATTCAAATGGAAAAGAAAACCCCAAATTCAGCTCTCTTCTCCCAACTTTAATCCAAAACCAAAGGAATGATCTTTTTTCTTTTACCTCTGAAATGACTTCTTTCTAGCATGAAGAGATCTACACATGGTAAATCCTGAAAACAAGAAGTCTTTCAGATGCCCAGGATTTGCTGTGTGGAGATTGCTGGGAGACATGGTCCTTTCTGATCTTGTCAGCCAAACTTTTACTGCTGCATGTTTGTTGTGTTGATGAATGTTGTGTTCTGAAGAATGGAGGGAGACAAGTGTCAGTGTAGATGTCATCTATTAAAAAACTATTACATATTTAATGAAGTTGGTAAGTTAAGTTATTTTGATTGTCTCTTATGGCATAGTTCAATCACCAAAAGCAGGTCTTGGTGAGTTGCAGAGAAGGACCAAATTCAAGCCTACAGATACTAGTAGCAGGCTGCAGTAGTTAATAACTTGCAGTGAAAGATTTTCTTCTCTTTTTACTGCATGTCAAACATCCATGTAGCATTTGAAATTTGTTGTAGGAAACAATAGGGGTCTATAAAAGTGATTTTGCTTTTAAAAATTCCTGGGGGTAGTTTACAAGTCTATCTGGAATACAATTATTATGATAAATAGCAGAGATAGTGTTTATTTGCTTATTGCTTGCATGGGCTGTCAGACTCTCTTTAAGCTGAGCCTTTTCAGAGAGTAGTTTCTTTCTACTGTTTTTGAACAGTTTCTGTCAATGTGCAGCTGAAAAGTGTTGGGTGGTAATGGCTATCTTTTTGAATGCTAATTATCAATTCTGTAAGTTCAGTGATGTTTCTAATGATGGATACCTTTTCATACAGAATGAATAAAACATAATTATAAAAAGCTGTAGCTCATCAATGAGTTACCACTGCTTTCTTTGTAATTTGCTGCTTTCTGATCGTAAACTCTGGATTAGAAAAGTTCATCAGTATATCACAGAATCCTTATGTCCATGTGAAATGCTGTCATGACTCCTCACAGCGTAAAAGCCATTTAGTAATTATTTGTCTCCTTTCATACTAGTCTTCCGTATAAGTGTCTCTTTTACAAAAAAAAAAAAAAGTTGAATTACTGTTCCATTCTTTTGAAGATTTTATTTTTTATTAAGTCTATTACTTTGTTTCACCTGTCTGTTAGTGCTGTCTTTTTTACTTGAAGTTGGCAAGAGATAGCTGGTTATTCGGTTTTTGTTCCAGCTTCTTTCTTTTCACTAACAATTTCCCATTACCTATAAAAATTGAGATCAGTGTCTTGTTTTAAGGGATTCTGAGGACTTTTGTGCAAAGATCTAAATGCAAAACATTCAACTCTTTTTTGGACTAAAACTAAACTATTCCAGACTGTAGAGTACCATTACGAGGAATGGATGGGGAAGAGCAATTTAATTTTTGCACTGGTCAAGTATTTGTTTTCTATATTTCTGACTCCAGAGAGACAGGTTTCCATTTAGCAAAATGACTGTAGTCAAGGCTGGAAAGGGAAACTTCTGCTAGCTGGAGTATGTGAATCTTTCGTTAGTGCAGCAGCAGGTGCTGAGGTGCTTGTAAGAGAAGCTGGTAACCACTTACTTTATTCAGTTAAGCAGTTGGTATTTGGCAATTTAGCAAGTGTTTCCTTGGCTACTCCTTCCTGATTCAAATATAACTCTTACTGAACATGAGGAAGGAAATGCAGACTATCATTTTGACAAATCTTAATAATGTATGCTGTTAAAACAGCACTTGAGAATTCCGTCTGTCAGGCAGATTGGTGGATGTAGCTCTCCTTACACCTGCCTTTTTTCCTGAAGAGTTTCTCCTTGCTCTTCTGCTATGTTAAGCCTGTACTGCCATAAAGTTGCTTTCATCAATAATTTGAGCTAGTATCTATTAAAATAAGCACCTGATGTGTAAGAAAGTTTTGCTTCCAGATGGCTGTCTCCAGCAAGGGGAGTGGACAGTTCTAATCAGTAGTTTCTAAAACTGCAGAAGTGAGTTTGTCTAGGCTCTTGCACAAGCGAAACTAGCCTCATGGTAAGATTTTGTTGCCTTAGTAATTTAGACCTTTCAGTTCTTGAATACTGCCAAGCAAATTTTCTCCATTTTAGGTAAACGAGCAAATGTCACATCATGGCAGTGATTAGGTCACAGCACAGAATTCAGATGTAAGTGCTGAAGCCTCTCGTGCTTTTGTTGTCCACTGTAGGCAGTGTTCTTCTCTGACACTGAAAGACAAGATAGTGATGGTGTAATGGTGTTGCTCCGCTTTTTGGTCGGAGTTTGAAGAACTGTCTGTCAATAATGACTTTGATGCAAAGTTTGGAATGATTGATATTCTGTATGTACTATCAGGTTTTCTTGAACTGTGACACATTATTAGATTATGCAATGAAAAAAAATCTTAACAGTTAAACTTCACAAATCTTTTCTTTTTGCAGCACCGACAGTGAAATACAGAAACAAACCCAAAACCCACAAACCAACCAACAACTTGAAGCAAAACAATCAAAAAACCTCAAACCAAAACCCAGCAAAACAGAAAAAGTTTTGATAATGGCAGATATTTTTTCTGTGAAATGTCATTTCGTTGTGGAAGATAATGCATCTTTTTCTATTGCTAGACATTTAACTTCTTCCCTTCATTCCTACATGCTTACAGAACACCAGATCTAATGACGAGAAAGAAATGAAAATAAATAGAATGTGAGGGCTTTAAAGGTATAGTTCTTTTACAAGTGTAAGTTTTCAAACACTGTTATCCTGCTCAGAATATTTTGAACTGGAAAGTGGAGTAATCCTCATTGCTGAAGTCAGTTCTTGGAAATGTATTAGTTCAGACTTGGAGATGGTAGTAGTTGTTTTACATGACCACACATAGCAATGTAAAGAAATTTCAGAGATGCCACACTCATGTGTCTGTAATTATTTCATTAAGCCTGCCGCAAGCATGAGCGGCATCTTTCCTTCACGTAATGGGACCAATCCCAGCTACAAACATAGTAAGACAAATTCAGAACATATGAAATGTGAGAGACATGGCTGATGAAATCTAGTTATGAATGTCTTCTGTGTTTTGGTAGAAGATACTTTGAAATCTCTCTGCTGTCTGCTGGTCCCAATTGATACAGCCCCTAATTGCTGAAAAGTTGCAAAGGTTAAAAAAAACCCTCTTAAGATGGCTGAGTTAGTAGTTTAGGGCTGCTCTTAATGTTCCTGTTCTGATTTAATATGGTAAAAGTGGTATGTTCAGCCTGTCAAAATCAGCTCGGAGCTTAAAAGCTAGAGTTTTACTGTATTGGAAGAATGTGGTTTTGTGCTTATTGCATGAGTGTAGGGGTTTTTTGCCCGGTCTTTGTAGTCCTCCTTTGTTCAAACTACTGTTTTTCACTTTCCTTTCTACTACCTGTTATTGTGTCCATTTCTTTCCTAATTCCTTTCAACTATTCCTTCTTCTACTCCAAGCCTACATGCTTTTGTTACTCTATTGGCAGCCTTCCTTTTAGGCTGTTTATATTGAAGGCTCTTATTTGAGTGCAGTTGGCATAGGTACCAAGGGAGAAAATGAGAGTTCTGCTAGGTTTGATTTGTCCAGGTTGCTGGTTTTTCCCTGCCTTTGTAGGGTTGACAAGTGCTTGTCCATTGCCCTTGATTCTGCAGAGGACAGATGGGCCTAAGGGGTTTTTGCACAGCTGAGGAATAGCGTCTCACATTTTTCTCACAGTTCTGGTGCTCAGTTGTGGGCTGATGGAAATGGCTTTTGGACCTTCACTACTGAAGGTAGTCTTTCAGGAAGGAAGTCTGCTGTCTTTCAAGGGAAGCTCATCACATGTCATGAGTGGTTCCTGAATGAGAGACTTAACGATGAGAAGCATGTGCAGTACAAGGCCTGTGGGGTTGACACTGAAGAAGGGCCTGCTAGAATAGGAGCGGATGCTGCTTCGTGACAAGTGCACTCTCATTAATAAGTGATGATTTTTTCCTATTATATTAATTTGCTTGCAGTGATTGACAAGTGTGCTTTGTCCCAACTGTTAATGGGTTAATGTATCATTGAAATTATTTGTATGTCTCCTTGTTAAAAAAGGGAAGCTTTTAATAGTGTATTCTAGTATATATTTAACAAGGCGAAGTCTTCAGTCTTTGTAACTAACACATAAAAGCCTCTTGTTGTTTAACCCCAGCCAGCAGCCAAGTAGATCCCTGTATTACCAACACAGTTCAGCACACATCTAAAACCCAGTCCCATACTAGCCACTGTCAAGAGAACTAGCTCTGCCCTATCCTCAACCAGCAGATTCCACCCCTTATTCCATACCGTTTACGTCATGCTCAGATCTCACACTGATCAATATAAGCTCATTAACCACCATCCCCCTTCCCACACTTTACCCAGATGTCATTCCCTTAGTCTGTGGACCACCCCTGCAAAATGTCCATAAAATATCCTTCAAGTTCATTTAGTCCATCACTTCGGGCTACATCTGTTTTGGTAGTCACTCCAGACAGGAGAGGTGGTGTGTTGCGTGCAAATACTGGGCACCAAAGCCAGCTCAGATGGTGTCACTGCTGTGCTTGGACTTCTTGTAAGGTTTCTCCTCCGCTGGTTTGAATAGTTCCTGTTATATTTATTCCTAAGTTGAGTTGTAACATACAACTCAAATAATGGATTATAATTTAATGATATATCCATTATAATCTCCACACCTGGTCCTTTTGGGTTTATGTGGTTTAATATTGTGATGAGCTCTTCTTGTCCCCAGCCTAGCTGCAGCAAGGGGTTCCTGTTAAGAGTCCACTGTTAGTTTAGTCCACATCATAGTCCTCCCCAGGCTTCAGGGACACAGCCTGCTTCAGCATGGTCTTCACCACAGCCTGCAAAGGAATCTCTGCTTCCCCTGTTCCAATTTGGGGCCCCACTAATGGGAGACAGTTGTCCTTGAACTTGTCCAGTGTGGGTCCTTGCCACGGGCTGCAGTTGTTCATAAACTGATCCAGTGTGGGTCCCCCGTGGAGTCACAAGTCCGGCCAGCAAACCTGCTCCAGCATGGGCTTCTCACAGGGTCACAGCCTCCTGAAGGCATCTGCCTGCTCTAGCAGGGGCTTCTACTTGGGCTGCAGATGGATTTCTCCTCCATCATGGAAGTGTTCACACCTCACAGTCTCTTCAACTCAACTTCAGACTGAAGTTCAGCCTGTCAGCACAGCAGCACTGAAAACAGCAGCACTACCCTGGCCATCTGCCAGCCCAGGCACATTGACATGGTGTTACCAAAGTGTTCCCAGGCACAGTTCAGTAAGGCGAGAAGCCGCACAGCAGTACAGAAAGCAGTGAAAGCAAAAAGCAAGCACTAGCAAGCACTAGGCTCTTAACACATGTCAGGAAAGCAAGCCCCATGGCAAGCACAGGAGGCTGCTGTTTACCAGCTAAACAGCACTAACAGCTATATCTGCAGTCTAATACATCTCAATGGAATCTGTCATTATCTGGAATTGTGGGGCACCTTTGTGCCCCACATCAGGTGAAAAAAGGACTGTCATGGTTTAACCAAGCCCTGAGGAGCCACTCATCCACTCCCCCAGAGCAGGTTGGGGGACAGACTCAGAAGGGCGTACTCTAAAAAACTCACAGGTTGAGGTAACGACAGTTTAACAGGGGAAGCAAAAACTGTGCACAGAACCAAAGAAAACAAGAAAACAAATTCACCATTTCCCATGGGCAGTTGTTCAGCCATCTCCAGGAACAGGGCCCCATGACTTGTAACTGTCACTTGGGAAGACAAATGCCATCACACCAAATGTTTCCCTTCTTCCTCTTTCTTCCCTCCTGCTTAATGTACTGAGCATGATGTCACTTTAACAATTACATTTGTTCTGAGAGAGGAAAAAAATGGAAAATGTTTTGAAATCCAAAGTTTCAAGACTTCAGATTAAGAATTAAGGGAATTAAATGCTGAAAGAAATGGAGGACTGAACAGCTGTAGGTGGAAAGAAAAATAGCTTTTGTGCTCTATTGGATAAAATCCTGCTATAATATTTAGTATGAAATAAATAATGCAAACTATCAGGTTTGTTTTCACATTGCCAGACGTGAGAATTGTGTCTGGGGTAAGAAAGCTGCAGCAGCAAGAGTTCAAAGGAGACTGTGTTGTATCATTGCTGCAATTTATATCTGAAAGAGCTGAATGTCAGAATAATGGGAGAAGTGTGTGAACAGAGTGCATCTTAAGTCCTCCTCGGCTTTCAGGAACAAAAGAACAATTTTGCAAGGCTCCTTTATCATTTGAATTGTATGGTACGTGGATAGCTAATTTTATGTAAGTTACTGTCTGTAGATTTGAATCCAGAAAGAATCCAGAATACCTGCTAACCATTTGAAGGTTATGGGGCAATTCTAGCAACATTTGCTTGTCTTCTGTTGTAACAGCACAGAGGCAATTATTGGACAGATTGGTGAAGTTGAATGCTTTAGTCACTAAATATTTTTAACCAAAGGATATGTGGTTTCTCAGGCCCTTTCAAATCTTTGTTTGGTTTAGTTAACCATCAAGTGCTGCTATCTGGGCTTAATCTACATGGGAATGTAAAAAAGTGATTGCTGTTAAAATGTGCCTTCAGCTGAATTGTAGCACCTTCCTACTTCTTACCTCCTGGTAGCTTCTGGCCTCTCACTACGGATTTCCATTTTAACAGCTACTCTTTTACTGGTCTGCCAGTGTACCTCGACCAGTAAGTGAAGTCAGGTGACTGAAAACCTGAATTTTAAGGGCCTTTTAATAAATACCAAGAGGAATTGTCTTACGACAATTATATGAAGATTCTTCCTCTCTTTTTCAGAAATAGTTGATAGGGAAAATTGTTTCTGTTAGAGATCTGTGACCACCTCAGATGAAGGATATAAAAATCCTGGTACTCAGGTTATTACCCAGTTTCTTACTAGGGATACACATTTTTCTTGTCTTTGCTAATAAGTGGTTGATTTCTGGGGTTGTAGAATTGCATTTAATTTTTTATGTAACTAGATGTTTTTATTGTATGATTAGGATTTTTCAACAACAGAAGTCAAAACATGCATGTGTGAGTGTAAGGAGGAAGGCAAAGATCACCGAAGCTTAAAGATTTTGAGGAGTTGATGGCATAGGTCCGTAAGGCTTCTTGCTTCTTCATGGTAAACCTTTCAAGCCCTGGTTTTCCTGCCTGGATGGAGTCAGAGCAGTCAGTTCAAATGTACACCATCAGTTCAAATGACAACTGATAGTCATTTGTTGTTTTGAGTTGCCCATCTGTTCTGCAGAGGTCTTCCTAATGAACATTGCAGTCTGTTCCAGCTGCGGTTAAGACCTTAAATTACTTTCTCTGAAGTGCATGGATATTAAACATTCAAAAAAGTGATGTGAGATCAGGTAGTAAAATCTCACTGAAGATTTTTTTCTTCGTGAGATTCAGGGCTGGTTTTGATCTCAGTTTTAATTACTGGAAGTCAAGGGTCTCTTGGTCTCCTGGTCCATGTGAAACAAAGTGCTTTTTTAATGACTTGCAGTTTACAACTCTAAGTTCTCAACAAGGAGGATGTTGGAACATGATCTTCCAGTATATGACAAATGTGTCCATAACATTTTGTCAAGACTTGATCTGGGATGGCACTCCAGAGTAGTCTTTTCTTCAAAAGCCTCCTGCCTCTAGCAGTGGTTTTGATTTCTGATAATGAGACGGATTTTATTTAGAGAAGGTCATAGTGGTGTTCATTACAGAATATAAGTTCACTTCTGCGATAATGCTTTGCTTTTATTGTATTTTAAGACTTCAAGAACTCCAAGACTGCTTCCCAGTTTTATCCATGCTTGTAAATGCATGTTGATTGGAAATGATCTTGTGCCCTCAGTACTAAAAAAGGAAAAAGCAGAATGTAAAGAGTAATTTGAATGTAATTAAATCAGTGATTCTTTGTCAGAAGTTGGAAAATGTTTAGTAGGCTAAAATCTGGCCAGACAGATGTTTTTATTCAAGCTGTCTTGCAGAGGTTTATTTATCTCTTGTTGCACAAATATTCTTCTGTGTCCTTGTATTTGTTACTTTGTTCTTAGGACTGTGTCAAGACCTTGTTATGAACATCTCATGGTCTGAACAACTAAGCATATTTTAATTGGAAGAAGGGTCTGGAAAGCACCTAAATTAAGAGTTTTGAAGGAAGTGGTTTCACAGACTGTGGAGCCAAGCTAGTGGTGTGTTGCTGCCAAACAAAATTCAGTTTTCACCGTGCAGTGCATCCTCTTTGCTTGAGCATTCTCAAGTTTTCTGTTAACCTTCCTGTGAGTAAGTGAAGCAGCAGTGAAGTTTCGCAGTCCACCAGAAGACCATTCACAGATTTGAGTCATTCTCAAAGCAACCCTAAGCTTTGAAACAGCACTACCTGTCTGGAAGATACTGTTTTAATGTGACTCTATTAGGAGATGCTTTGAACAATATAGTGATGAAATTCTGAAGTTCTAAAATTCTAAATCAAGACAAGCTAGATGTCAGTTAAGAAAACATGTTTGCTAATGTGAAGTGCAACAAAATTTTTTCTTGCAAGGAATTTTACTGTCAATGTAATTTATAAAAGCTTTTCTAACCAAAGGTTTCATTAACTGAATTGTATTTTAAATGTATACCTTACTAGTCTATATAGGACTTTGTGCACATATTTAATTATACAAAAAGCCACAAATACAGTAGTAGGTCAATTTGATTTTAAAAAATCCACCAAAATAAAAAAGAAGAGTAACTGCAATATTTTAGAACTTTGAGACCATTAAATCAGACTCTCTTAGATTTTCTATTACCAAATGAAACATCTGCTCCGAGGCAGTGTTTCCTCATTTTCTGTTGCTGTAGTTCTTGTCTGTTTATGCTGCAGCTGCCTAAGCCCTACCAGAAGGAAATAGAAATGGCTTACATTACTATAACATGATTGCAGATAGATGCATTGAGTGCTTGCTGTTAGTGAAAGCAACTGTGTCAAAATGGTTTCTGTGGAGGGCAGGGTACTGGCTGGGCTAAAATACAAGCTGTAGGTGTTTGCATGTGGCAGTCAAGTGAGTTTTAAAAACCTTACCCTCCCTATTAACAGATGAGTGCAGTAGTTATGAAGGATAATTCTTTGTCCTATGGCTCTTTATATTTAATACCTTTTTTCCTGGAGATGGTACTCAGTCTATTGGGGTGTTTAGAAGAAGAGCATAAACTTCTTGGCAATAAAATTTCATCCTATTTCTAAATGGGCTTAATAGGGTAATAACTGACATTATAGTTAAGTACACATCCCTAATTTCAGTGATACTGAGTACAAGCACAGCAGCCAAAATGAGTGCAAGACACCAAGTTTTAAAGGTGTTTTGTTGTTTTCAAAACCTTTTTGTCTTGCCGTTTCTTTCCCTCTGGTTTTGTGCTGCTGACTCCTGCTCTGCCCACTACATTACTTGTCTCAGAGGTTAAAAGGAGTGAATGATTCAGAAGGCTGGAGCTGAAAATGAAAGCATGCCTTTTCCCCTAGCAGCTGGCACTGCAGGTACAACAACTTAAACGTTTTTGTGCTGTTGCAGTAGGGCTACCTTGTATGCTCTCAGTCTGAGTCTCCAGATACACTGCTGCTCATTGCAGATCTTTTGTTAGACAATTTTCCTCCCAAGATGCAGAAATTCAATACTAGTTCAAAAGCTTGGAATTCTGATCCCAGTGATTAGGGTCTCATGCTAATGCAGTTCAATATCTTGCATCTGAAATTTGGCTAGTTAGCCAGGTGCCTCCTAGTGCCTGATGAAGAAAATGTTGATGTAGAAAAAGCATGTCTAAATTATAGGAATTCACAATGCTAAATATCCCTGTATTTTTGTTGTATGCTTACTGCCATTTTAAATATCATTCAAGAAACCTTGAAGAGTTTAATCACCCTTTTTTCCCCTTTATTGAGGTTTACAGACGAGCTTTATGGTATTAATACATAAGACCAATACAATTTAGGAACACAGACTGCAGCATGCTGCTTTTGAGATGACTGCTTGGAGACAAAATAGTGAACCACTATAACAAACAAACAAACCTCCAAACCCTAGTATCCTAATACACTTCAATAAAATAATAGGAAAAAAATTAGCCATTCTGAAAGTACTCTGAGAACTGGATTAATCTTGTGTTTTGTACATTTTTGGCTAGCTATAGGAATACATGGTCTTTATAATTAGTGTTTCTTTCTCTAGGATGAATGTTTTTCCAGTAGTCAGCTCTTTCTCTTTTTTTTTGAAATCCTTTTTCTTTTGTAACAGCAGCAGTCTTTGGATTAGTTTCAATAAATTTTGAGTATTGACTTTAAGATAAAACATCATTTTACAGTGAAATTTGTATTGTAACTTACATGCTTAAGTTAAAGCACTATAACTGCACTTACTGTAGCTTTTTAAGTTAATACTCTGATTGAAAGAAAACTGACAGTACCTATAAAAAAATTCTCATATAATGTATTACTTTATGTTCATTATCATGTTTTATTTCTGATAAGAAATGCCTGCCATCTGTTGCCACTTGAAAAGCTTCCTATTGATGAATTATGGGAATGTGATCTCTTCCATAATAACACTTCCAGTGTGTCTTGGGTAGATGTAATACATATTTATCCCTTGTCTGACTCTAAGAAATGTTGAGGCAGTGGAAAAAGTGGAGGAGGAAGGATATGAGGAATAACACACTGGGGCTGACAGTTGTGATGGTAGGTGGGAAGCAATCGAGTAAGTAGGCCAGGCTGTTGCATTTAGTGTGTATGTACATGTTCCTTACTTTAAAAATCTGCCATTCTCTTATTTTTCACTCTTACTGCTCTTCTTCCTAAACAGAACCTTTTTAAATGCCGACTCTGATTTAGTGTTGGTGCTTTATGCATATTAATGTAAGGCAGTTTTTAATCATCATTGCTTGACGTCATGAAAACCTTAGTCTTGAATTTCTTTGTGCTGTGTTTGCTTTTGCCTTCAGAGCTGGAGGCAGCTAATGCCAAAATCTGTCTCCAGCTTCCTACAGGGAAGCGAGGTGCTTGATTTCTCTGCTCTGTTGAATTCCCATTTGTACATTTTAAATGCACTTTCATT
Organism: Edolisoma coerulescens; assembly: GCA_013397115.1. NCBI lineage: Eukaryota > Metazoa > Chordata > Aves > Passeriformes > Campephagidae > Edolisoma > Edolisoma coerulescens. The sequence goes on along the minus strand of VWZW01003643.1, from coordinate 151,412 downwards.
TTCTCTACTCGTGATGTAGTCCTGCAACAAAACTCTGTAGTGGGCTTCTGTAATGAAGATTTGGAGAGGTTATAGGTGGTCTTTATGAGAGGGATTTAATAATGGTTGTGCTGCAAGTCAAAGTTGAGGGTATGACATCGTTTGCGTTTGGTTTTCTGCAGTTGGCATACTGAGAAGAAAAAACACATTTATTGTCATTTTCCTGAGTTTGCTGTGATCTTGCTGTATCAAAGCCACCATCTTAGAGAAACTGTGAAAGCCTGAAACACTGTCTGGATCATTTAGTTAACTTCACTTTTATCTCCACCATCTCACACTGTCTTTAAGTAAACAAACAAGGTGCCTGATTAAATTTCTACATTATATGAAGTATAAGAGTATTACAGATATTTAGGAATATTTTTCTAAATCCCACCTAAACATAGCTCTTAGATAGTTTGCACATGTGGTTTCTTTCCAGTGTATCTTTAATTTAAAGAACTCTTTCTTTTTTCTCCTTGTCTTGTAAGTAACAGTCATATAGCCCTCTCAGACCAGGATGTGATAGGTGAATATAGAAAAGACAGAGGGTTTTTTTCACTCACTGTGTTCTGATACTTGGTCCAGTTTCATGCCATTCTTCCTTAATGTGTTCATCTAGAATTGAACATTATTTCAGAAGATGCTTTACTAGTGACTTACAACATTGCACTTAAGGCAGACTGGCTATTTAAGTTGGCCCATGATGTGTTCTGGGTTAGTGTCTATCTGATTATGGCTGCAGTAAATATTGTTAATGTTTGAAGCTTGTGCTTTCACATGTTTGGATGGAAGGCATTGTCCATCTGTCCATGGGGGGTTTAATACCCCTAAGTCTTGGCATCTATGAATTCAAATCTACAGTGAATCTAATGAAACACAATATTTATTGAAAATGAAATAAGAATCTCAGTGCAGGGATTATGTCTTTCTTCTTTGAAGCGTTCTATTATGTTATCAGTAGGCGAAGATGTAGATATGTTAAAGTGGAGTTAAATACTGCATATAACAACTCTCTAGTCTTGCCATTTTTCTGACAAATAGGTATTTATTGTCTTTAGTTAATTTTGTTAGAGGAATAACAGTTACTTACTTGATTTTCAATGTATCTTCCTTAATTTAGTGCTTTGTAAGCATCTGTTGTCACGTGAAAATTTAAAGAACACTAACTTTGATGATTTCGGAATTTGTTTATCTGTTTAGCTGCAAACACATTGATGAACCAATTTTGCAACTATTTTTAGCTAAAATTTGACAGGTAGTTGCTTGACTGTTCAGGACTCTAACGCAGTCAATTAATTTTAATAAGGACTCCAAATCTAAGCTATGTATAGGAGAAAATATTGAAATAAAACCTTATATCAAAATGTCATTGTATTCAACCCTGGTATTAAACACATGTCTAATAAATGAGATTTTAAGATACTTGGCAAACTGAGATTGAATGGCTCTTGTTGTTGTTGTTTGTGTTGATGGCTTTGTGTGGGGGGGTTAAATTTATTTTTAATATATTTAACATTTTAATAGTACTTACGTCTTGTGAATTTTCCGAGAAAGTTAATTCCTGTGACAGCTGGGAGGAGGTGGTGTTTTATGTTCCTCATTTCACTCTTCAAATTGAAATGACAGAAAATGTTATCAAAACTTGTGTGAAGGGGTGTGGGACCCAGTTTTGAGTCACTCAGTCACTTAGACTTCAACTTCATTGCTATTTCTCCTGCCTTAATGAAATCATTCTTTTCTTCATTATGCCTTTTACTAATGACATGTAAGACAGAAATTTTGAACATCTTTGCTGTTTTGACAATTTACTGCAGGGCCTATTTAATTTTCTCTGGACAGAAACAGGTGTTTAAAAGGTGAAGTACCATATAGATCAGCCTCTCATTGTACCATAAAAGAAAGTATGTGGTGTGAATAAAGAGTAGATGGGTAGACTTACTACTACTGTGTCCTGGTTATTGCTTCTACTTTATCTCAAATATTTGTGTCAGTTTTTACATGTAATTTATTATCAGTGCTGTCTTTTACTTTACATTGAAATGAATGAAATTTGTGTAAAAGTAAATGTGTTTTGCTTCAGGGTGAACATTTCTTAAGCCACCTTAATGCAACTATTAGTAATGGTGTGAATACACCCCAAGTAGTTTCTCTTTAACTAGTTAGTCAAGTCTCCTCAAGAAAAGAGACAAGTTCTCTTGAGTGTAATAGATTAAAGAAATAAATACTACATGGTCATTTTCAAGGATGTTTTCATGAAAGTGGTGTGATATTGAAGACTTCTTTGTTTTGTTATTACCGGATAGCTGATGTTACCATTAGTCATGGTCCAAGTTCTCTAAAATAACATGGCAAACTTAATTTCAAATAAGTTGGCTGAAGATCGCATTATCTGTGCTTTGGTTGACTTGCAGCTTTTTGTCTTTTGATCATGAATGTGAATTGGCTAGTGAATAGTAAGAATTTCTAGCCTGAAAATCTGTCTAGCATAAAGCTCATCATTGAATCAGTCTCTTGGGTAGCAATGTTGAAGATCAAGTTATACTTATTATGTATAGGAAATTTTACTACAGAAGTATTCAGATAGAGCTTATTTGGGCTGCCAGGTGGTTGCAGGGGGGGAGAAAAAAACATTTCACTCATTTGTTTAGTTCCAGAACCAAGACTAGAGATGAAAAAAAAAACAAAACAAGAAAATCTAAACAGCCTTTTCAGTTACCACCTCATAGTTACTTTAAAACTAGGATCATAAACTTTGGTTTTTAAAAAATTTTCTCCAGTACTCTTGTGGCAATAGTAATGCTCTCGTATAAATTAGAAATTTCAATATGTCTGTTTCAAGGATGCTTTTACTTGCTGTGTGCAAAATAAGGTGGGTGTCCTTGGTTGGTTTTTTTGGGGTTTTTTTCCCCTTTTCTGATTTCGTCTAAACTGCGCTTGAAACAAATCAACTTAGACTTGGGGAGTATTTCAGGGAGAAAAATATGGTAGTCTAGAGCTTTAGGTACTGGTCCAGTTGTTCTTCTCCAATCACCTTCCCTTTTGCTTAGTTGTGTTCTCAGGCTTTGCAAATGTGTTCTCTAAACAGTGTTCTTGGAAGCAGTACCTCTGACACAAGCATGCAACAATACAAGATACTGGGAAGAAATCTGTAACTCTCCTGCGTCTGTTTATAAAGTTATACCTGCTAAAGAAAGTTCCTGATTTGTTAAGGAACAATGAAATGTCTCAACATCCTCACCCACCTTGTCTTCCCCAAGTGCTGGGATATGTAAAAACAAAGTAAGTGTTGATGTTAGCTTGCAGTAGGAAGGCATGGGAATTTTCTTTCTAGTCACTTCATGAAAGGTAAGTCCATTCTGATAACTTTTATATAGGCCTTGTATTGGCCTAGTTTTTAATCTTGATTGACTGACCTGATCTCCTTCAGTGACAAGGTGACCCGCTTAGTGAATGAGGGAAAGGCTCATCTTGTTTATATGGACTTTAGTAGAGCTTTTGGCACCGTTTCCCACAGTATTCTGGAGAAACTGGCTGCTCATAGCTTGAACAAGTGCACTCTTTGCTGGGTAAAAAGCTGTCTGGATGGCCAAGCCTAGAGACTGGTGGGAAATGGAATTAAATCCAGCTGGCCATTGGTCAAAGGTGGTGTTCCCAAGGGCTCAGTATTGGGGCCAGTTCTGTTTAATGTTTTTATCAACAGCCTGTACCAGGGGATCAAGTGCCCCTTCAGTCAGCCTGCAGATGACACCAAACTGGGTGGGAGTGTTGATGTCCTGGAGGGCAGAAAGGCTCTAGAGCGATATCTGGACAGGATGGATTCATGGGCTGAGGCCAGTGGTATGAGACTCAACAAGGCCCAGTGCAATGTCCTGCCCTTGGGTCACAAGAAGAGGAAGTGGCCTCAAACTATGCCAGGCGCGGTTTACACTGGATATTAGGAAAAATTTCTGTGCCTAAATAATGGTCAGGCATTAGACCAGGCTGTCCAGGGCAGTGATGGAACCCTGAAGGTATTTAAAAGGTGTGTAGGTGTGGCACTAAGGGACATGGTTTAGTGATGTGCTTGGCTGAACCCACAGTCCGTACAGCCAACAATTACAGTAAAGTGGGTGAGTGCTACTGACAAACCAACCAAGCTCGCCCAGCGTGGACAGGCGTGTGCGTCTTTAAGGGGGAGATGAGAAGAACAGACCGTTGGGGTGACCAAGTGAGTCTGGCTGGCTGCGAGGGACAAAGCAGGATCTGGAAGTCTGCATGGTGAGACTCCTGGAGAATGTGTTGTTTACATTTCTTTTTTCTGTTTCAGGGCAGTCCTGTTTCTGTGTTCAGTTATTAAGATATAGCTGTCTGCTTTATTGAAGGTAGAGTACTGATGCCATCTGGTGGTGGTTGTACGTTCCTAGGAATGAGAAAAACGACTTGTGAGGAATTCCACTGAGATGTGAGAAGTTGCTGGCATGGTACTAAAAAGAGCACATGGATATATTTGCCGCCTTAGCATGTAGTTATCCTGTTGAATTAAGTCATAAAAAGCTGTACGTGTACTCATAACTAGTCTTGCTAGAGCAAATTTAAATCTTTAATCTTTCTGATCAACAGAAAGGTTTGTTTCTAGTAGTTTCTTTTACGAAACAGTGCTTTGCAAACACAACATAAAAGAGTTTTATTGGATTTTATTTTATGTATTTTAAAACTCAGATTGAATGACAAACTATCTGCTGTTGTTGCATTTTGCTAAACCCAGCACAAACTTCTCACTGCTAGTGTTTGAAGTCACTGTGCCCTTTTATAAGTGGCTTATATGTTGTTTCAAAGTGAAAGTTCAGCAACATACACCTGACAACAGTTGAAATAAACAACTTTGGTATCTGAAGCCAATGCAACCACAATATTGTTTTCTTTATCCTTCCATCTGTTGGAAAGGTGTCTTGCATCTTAAATTACTTACCTAAGGTAGTATCCTCATCCTTCTTTAGAATACTGTAGAGGCTGTATTGACATTGCTAGCAATGAAAATAGGGCTATGACTGCTTGTCCAGTTCTCTTGAAGTGAATTTCTGACTGATAAGTATCCTGCCCTACAATGGAAAAACTTGCAAAAGAGGAAGGTACTTTGTTTTAAGCTAGTGAGTCTTTTTGATTTATTTCATTTAGCTGTTACTCTTCATCTGTTGCAGCTCAGCATATTATTTTAATAAGTTACTTTTTAATAAATTGCCTTATAGAACAGTGGTCTATCTCTTCAGTCATTAACAACCTCTGTCTTTCTACTGCAAATGATTAGAATAACAGACTATTTCTGTTTTAATCCAGCTAGTTGAAGAAGACAAATTCTGTGCTTGTATTTCTTCATTATCTCTGACCTCATGACCATACAACACTTTACTTGCATTGTGATGGAAGTGTGAATTAGACATAGTTATAATAACTAACTGCATTAGTTCTCTCATTATGTGGTTGTGCTCACAATATCAGGAGCCATTTTAAAATTCTGTCTTTATGGAATAAGGTGTTTGCAGGCTTGTTCAGCTAGTATAGGTTGTGGAATTAAATGGAAACAGCTATTAAAATTGAACATATAGTACTTAAGAATTTAATGTTGATATTTAAATTAATATTTTAAAAGTTAATTTATCAATATTTATTGATCATCTTTGAGAATAATGAAACTGATGGCCATAGCAAGGGCTTTTTTTTTTTCTACACTTTAATTCAGCTCATTGAAAATCTAGATTTGTCTACTGAGTTTCACCAGTGTGCAGCTACTAGCAAAAGTGAGATGCTTACGCCTGATGTAAGCCACACAATCATAAGCATCAGATTTGAAAATTGTCTTTTCCACACTGAGTTTTCGATCTGAATAAAGTTCCATTGTTGTAATGCTTTGTTCTTAGAGCTGTGACTTTTGCCTTAAATACACTGTCCTTATGAACTGAGGTACATCTGCTGCTTCCAGTACTGTTGTCATTTAGCTTTTGGTGCTGTATGACTGTAGTACCTTTCAGTAATTATTCAGCAAAATTGTTATTATTTGTTATATTTAGCTGTTTTCCTCAGGCTTACCCCACTGTGAGCATTATACTTCTGCTTTTTAATGAAGTAACATTATTGTACTATGTTTCAGTGAAAGAAAAATATCTATGCTTATCCTGTTAAAATAGAGCAAGATTGTAATGGTTTGTAAATCTGTCAGGTATTCATTTCTGTTCTGGATTTGTACTTGATAAGAATTTATCTGTTTTGTACCTGTTTTGCTTTACAAAGCTCGGTGGTACAAACAACAGTTAAGTTTGATAATCTGGCAAGTCATTAGGAGCAGTCCCAGCACTTGAGGAATCCTTTTAAGAAAATATTAGTACTCACTTCTGGCTTATTACAGGAGCAGTAGAATGATCCACTTGCCCAGTCCCCAGTAACCATCAAGATCTGAAAAGGAACTGAATTTCCGTGTCTTTAGTTTTCATAGTGCATCACTATCACCCTGTACCTAGAACAGGAGGAAGAATATAGTGATGATTTAGGACCAATTTGGTTGTTGCTTTTTTTCCTCACATATTGAGTGCCACTTCCTTCTTCCACATGAACCAAAGTGTAACCTTGTTGTCTTCCAGCAGCAGCGAGGGAAGATGCATGACAAGTCCTTTTGAAAGACTGTTACTCGAGTTCATGTTGTTATGTGTTTTTGGAGTGGTGATAAGCCTCTGAGCTGGTTTCTTTAGAAGCAGTGTCACTGCTCTGTTCACATTTTGCTGGAGAAATAGATCTTTTAAATGACAAAGTCTTATGGCGTTTATTCTACTGTATGAGAGGCTTCCTGTCCTCAGTGGGGATTTTTTTGTGGGTTCCAGCAAAACAGCATCTCCTGCAACGCTGAATTGCTTTCAGTTAATAGTAATTTTGTTTTTCTTAATTTTTTTTACTTTGAATTCTATCAAAGAAGCTCATGATGGAACTGTGAAGAGATGTTTATTGGCAATGTTCTGAAGTTTTTGTGAAGTGCTATCATGAATATCTCATTTTGTCATTTTTTTCATAATTCCCTTAGCAATATAACAACAAAATCAGTAACTACAGGCTATGCCTTTGATTTTTTGGAGCAGAAGATGGAACTAGTAGTACTCTTTACCTGTCTCTGTAATGGCTGAATCTTCACTGTGTGAATCAATTAGAAAAATTGCTTCTTCTGTCAAACTTACCTATTCTTGTGAGATTGTATCACCTTTAGCCAGAGAATAAAAGTCTTCTTTTTTATTATTTTTTTAAATATAATTTTATTCTGGCAAATACCTAGAGATTCTGGAAATATGAATTATTTCCTTGAAAGTATTTTTGGAAGATTAAGATACAAAGAGCAGATTACGTGAAAACAGCTTGAAAACTTAGAATGCTGCTCATCTGAATGTGCATCTTCAATTTAAAATATTTTCTTTCCTTAGAGACTTTCTAGTCCTTAGGTTGTGGTTCAAGGTTTCTGCTTATTTATTTGGTTCTTTCCTCTGTCATTTTTGAAGATGATTAATTTCTTTTTATTTCGCCGTCACGTGTCAGTTTTTTGAGCAATTTTCCTTGTCTTGTAGGAGATTGTATTAAATCTTTTTTTTCTTTCTTTTTTCTGAGGATCAATTTTTTCCCCCTTTTCTCAATTACAAGTGCTTCTGCCCCACTGTTATCTTAAAATAATAGAGGTACTTAAATACTTAGGTGAATTTAGTGAGCTGAGTATATCTTTGTGGCAGCTGTATTTTGAGGGATTTTGGATGTTAACTTTCAGACTATTTTTCTGTCTTTTCAGGTCTCTGGATGGCAGACTCTGAAAAGAAATGCTGTTTTAAGAGGTATGCCTCATGTAGGCCAAAATATTCTGGACTGGTGTCTATATAAATGATAAGGCTGTACTTCTGAGGAGTCCCTCTGCTAATCCTCTCTGTAATCTTGTGTGAATAATAGTTTCAGTGCTGACATCTCTCTGAAAGTGAACACAGAGATACGCTGGCTTGTCTTATTGGTGATAGTTTTAATAGAGAGGCCTGTAATACGTTGCTTAACTTTTTGCTTGATCATCTGAAGAGAGCATTGCCTTAGTGGATGAAGTGGACGTAGCACGAACAAAACGGGTTGACTTTCTGAAATGTGCGTATCCCCTTCCAGCCTCTCCCAATTCTGTGTGTGTGTGTGTTTGGTTTGTTGGTTGGTTTTTGATTGGGAGTATAGTCCAGATGCTTTTGTAAATGTCCTCACTCCCTATTTAGTGTGTTGTAAGACTTCCAGACAGCGAGAGGCTAACACCATGCCAACAGTGTGGTTTAAAATAATGTCAGCTGGAACCAAGATGAAGAAATACTAATCTTTTTGCAAATGATCTTTTTTTCTTGTTAGCTGAGTGTTTGGAACGTTTTCTGTGTTTGTTTGGGGTTTCATGTTCCAGCACTGAAAGAAAGTGTCTCTTCTCTCTCCATTGTTGTATGTTGTTTCTGAATAATTCATTGCTTGGCAGCTGTTAAGAAAACAGTCTCTTCAAAATTGAATTCTTCTACCAGGTCTCCCATCCATTTCAAGCAGATGTGGTGGCGTATATTAGAAAAGTAGGCTTTGTTTTTGTAAGAGAAAGATTGGTCTAAGCGAGTATTTTCTTTTCTTAACTTTTTTAAACAGGATCTCTTAATTCTTTTTAGGCACTTCAGAAGGTTTCATATTTCTCTGAAGCAGGACAGTGCTGATTCATTTTGTTCTGACTCCAAAATAATAACCAGGATGAAGTACTAACAACTTGCGTTAAAAGTGGCTCTTCAGCTATTGACTAAGATTTAGGTGTTGCTCTTTTTTATGCAGTTTTTACAAAAGTCCTAAAGAAAGTGATGCTAAGAATTAGGGAAGATGTTATTGCTATTTTCAACAGAACCTGTAGACAGAAATCAAGATGAGGGTGCTGCACTGCTCTTGGAGGTGCACACTTGTAGGACGAGAGGCATCATAGCCAAGTTACAACGCAGGAGATTCCTAAGAGACACTAGGAGCATTTTTTGCCATTGAGGGTGGTCAGGCCCTGGAACATGTTGCCCAAAGAGGCTGTGGAATCTTCATTGTTGAAGGTTTTCTGAGTGAAGCAGGAATAGGCCCACAGTAACTCAATTTAAGTGGGCCTGCTTTGAGTGCAAGGTTGAATTAGAGCAGCTAGGAGAGATTACTCCGTTATATCCATAACATTATCCTATGAATCTATGTAACATGCTGAAGGGATGGTTTTTTTGCATTTTACAATTGCTGTAAAAACAGTTGAGGCTCAGGTTGGTGTGTTTGTTATGCGTCTTTTTTGGATGGGTTTTTTGTGGTTTTTTCTTGGTTTGGTTTGGTTGCTGTTGTTGTTTTTGTTTGTTGGGAGGTTTTTTTGGTTGGTTAGTTGGTGAGTTGAGAAGAGTTTTGTGATTATAGAACTGAGGAGTGACTTCTTACTATTCCAGCAACATGGTTTTGAGGGAGAAGAACTGTGCTTTGGCTCCAGTGTTCATTTGTTGTCTAAGTCAAAAATAAGACTCTTTAATTTTTTTTTAGTAAGTGTCACAGTTCAGTCAGTGGATTGAAAGTTTCAAAGTTACCTGCAGTTCTTAAAGTTTGAGATTGCTTGCTGTCGTAGGTTACTATTTGAACAGGTGAATCTCAGAAGAATGAACAATTTAATTTAGAAGAACTACGGAATTTCTCTGTTACAGAGATTTGCCTTTCTTGGCTTTGGCTTTCTAAAAACTAAATTAAGGTATAGTAATTTCTGTTGTCTGCTAACTGCCATGGAGGTTTAGTGGGCGCCTAAGGTTCACAGTGTTCAAATGAGCTATTGGGTTTGGAAAATGATATTGTAAATGTTCAGAATCTGGTCTGTCCTCTGAGTTTGCCTGTTTTTATATAGAATGGTAGCTTTCTGTGAAACTTTTGCTTCTGAAGTTGATTGTGAGCCTGTGAAAGATTCAGAAGGTCTTGAGCATGCATCTTGTACACAGTGATTGATGGGGCACATTACAAAGTAAGGCAAATGTAAATAGTCTCTTTTAGAGGCTTGCTGTTTTTACTAAATCCTGCACAGTCTAGTGAGTCTCTGTAAAAAAAAGAAGTGTCAATTGGGAAATGTGTTTTTGTTCTGATTTTTTAAAAAATATTTTTAGGCAAGAAGATATCAGCCTAGGTTGTGCTTTGGAAAAGTAAGCTTATCATCTCCTGTTATTGCTTCAGGCTGGTGTGTGTGATTTTAATGTCAGCCTGATTCTTTGTATTTTCCTGTTACAGCAACCAGTTTTAGATGTTGAGTTCATGCTAACTTCTTTGAGTTAGTGTCTCTGTGATAATGATTGTGTAAGAGTCATAAGCACCTTGAGATCAGTCAATACAATAAGAAGTTCAGCTTGTTTATTACATGGATAGGCAAAGGTGGTGTGATAGTGTAGTAAATTCATAGGATCATATGATAATTCAGGTTAAAAAGACATCAGGAGACCATGTCCATCATGTGATCTGGTTACCTGTAATAGGACCTGAGGGAATGGCATGACCCTGTGTCAGGGGAGATTTAGGTTAGATACTGGGGAGAGGTTCTTCACCCAGAGGGTGGTTGGACACTGGAACAGCCTCCCCAGGGAAGTGGGCACAGCACCAAGCCCGACAGAGTTCAAGAAGCGTTTAGACAGTGCTCTCAGGCACATGGTGGGATTGTTAGGGATGTCCTGTGCAGGGCCAGGATTTGGACTTGACAATTCCATGGGTCTCTTCCAACTCAGGATATTCTTTGTAATCCAGCTGCTCAAACCATAGTAAACTGAGATCAGACTAAGTGGCTCAGTGTGTTACCCAGATATCTGTCTGTGCTTTTAAGCTGCATGGTTGCTTGGGAATGTGTATTTGGAGATGGACTTTTAGACTTCTGTGGTTTTTGTTTTTTAGGTTAGATTACTTGTTTTGGAGGTATGTGAATTAATTTTTAGCTTTCTTTTCAGCATATCACTCTTTGAGAGATGGGAAGATGAGCTCTGTGAAAGAGATCAGCTGGAATTCAGATTTTAAAAAATATCCCCTTTTCAAAGGGAAGGTGTTTAAGGGAGACCTGGATTTGTCTAGAAAATAGAAAAATAGGTTGTGTGATTCTTAGTCAAACTTCATGTTTTGGGTGTTGTGTAGTCTTGCTGTTTAGTTCTAGTTTGTATGAGATTACTGACATGGATTAATTGCATGTGCAGAAGCTGTCAGTAGCCTAAGCAGAAGGATGTCACTTCATTCAGAATTCTTCAGAGGAATCCAGCACCTGGTAAACATGCTTTGCTTCTTTTACGTTACTGCATGTTGATATGGTAAAAGTAGCTCTTTGAGAGTCTACCTAAATAATAAAAACAGATGCTGAGACTTCTGAAGGACAGTGAGATTATGTCAAGAGATATGTCATCTTGCATTCATGGGAGCCCAGCAAGTTAAAAAAACCTAACTTGGTCTTCATTTGCTTGTATGATAAACTCAGTATTTGTGTGTTTGATAAATTCAAACTGAAATTTTCAGGGTGATTAGACTGATGTAAAATCTTAAATATTTGAGAAATACCTTTTTAATTATTTTCTGTACTCTTAATGTTAAAATAATGGGTAGTCTTTATAACAAGATGGAGTTAAGATGACATAGAAATAGGACTTGGCATATAATTTATGATATACTTGTCAGCATTAATGTCTTGGGAATATTTTATACCTTCTGCTTGCTTCTAATCTCCAGATCTAATCTGTATTTTTTTCTCCTACAGCAGTTTTCTTCAGATTATATATGGTTACTTAAAATATGTGTTTGGCATGGCATTTTTTGGTGGGGTGATAACAACTGGGTTGTCTTATATGATAAAAGTGGTGCTTAACTCCTGTTTGGCAGTAGGCTGTAGAAACATGGGTATCTTGGGACACCTTCCCAAGAGCAGATGTATGGTTCAAATAGACTAGTACCCATTCTGAGCTGATAGTTAATATATTCCAGATAGGGACATGAAAGACATCCTCTATTAGCCACCTATCCACATGGAGAGTTTCTTCTTAAGCATTGTGAGTGGTGGCTTAGCTTTGTATTTTGTAGTATGACTGTGTATCATTTTCAAATGCAATAATAATGAGAAAAAAATAGTTGATGATGAAATCTCCAATTATGTTATTTATTTCCCTCTGAAGTATACAGAACAGGCAGGTGATAAATGTGGAATTACTTAACATAATATGGAATTACTTTATGTTTTTAATTAGTTGCTATGATTAGTGAATTTAATTTCTTATATGAGGATGTAACATTAGTATCTCTGTTTTTTCTTTATATGTGTCATTAGTTCTGCTAAATTTTTTTTCTGTTTCCCTCCAGGAAGCAATTCAAGTTTTCTGCAAAGACTGAGTATTTATGTTATCTGACTGAACTGACATCTTGGTAATATGCCATTTTTTTATGAGCTTCTCTCTACCTTTCTAAATGGATATGAAGTGGTCTGGCCTTTTTAAAATTTAATTTTTATTAATTTTTAAATTTTTAGTAAGTCCTCTTGTTGTGGCAGGTTAACTGTTTCGAAAAGCAAGAGAGGCATTCTAATGTTCTTCTTTTTCCTGAGACTAGAGGACATGGGTCACAACTGCACAAAATGCAGGCTTAAATGAAGTCTGACACTGACAGCTTGCTTACAGACCTTACAGGTTGCGTTCTTTATTGGAGATTCAAGGTGTGCTGAAGCAACCATGTCTGGATCTCTGCATGAGCAGAGAAGAGATCCTTTTCCTATTTTAGTAGCTTCAAGAAAACAGCATGGAACAGGCCTTCTGGAGAAATGTCCTACTGTAGGTTTTATCATCTTTTGAAACTGAGGTGTCCACTGCCCTGAAAAGACCTGTTACCTTTCTCTTGCTTCTTCTAATAGTTCTTATTTTCAGTCTTTAAACATCTAATGAGAGAGATTTTCTGTCCTCCTTGAAAGGTGTATGAAATTTTCATAAGGTTGATTTGATAGGCTTGCTCTTGATATTCTAGAATATACTAATTTTTCCAGTGCCAAAATGTGTATGAATTTTTTCCTATTAATTTGGCTAAGTGTGTATTATTCTTGCTGTCCTCTTTTTCCTTTTTTTTTTTTTTCCCTGGTACAATGGGCTTTATTACTGTTTTGTATTATTTTTGCCTTTGTTGTATGGTTCAGTCACTGTTCTCATAATATAATACCCCATCTGAACTTTTTTAAAATTTATTTATGGTTCTTCTACTGGCAGTGTTTATCTCTACTGCAGTGAGGAAAAAATGTAAATTTTTTTCTAGAAAATAAACAACTTTTTTGCTTCAGATTTCCCTGTTAAATCTTTGGCTTTTCTGCTTTAGTAGTGCTTGGATTCTGTCTGTGGTGATCCTGAACACCTTCTTCTGAATTCCTGTCTAGACAAGTAGCTAGAGTTGTATTGATACTGCCTTTTTCAGCATCTGTGTAGGCTAATTTCTCTTTTGTCCATCATGAATTCTGTTTTTTAGTGTGCTGACTTTCTATTTAATTAGTGGCTTGATGCTATCATTTGTGCTCTTTGTGAAGAGTGGTGTTGGATAGCTCTTCCTCAGCACCACAGAAGCCTACATACCTCATGTAGTAGCTTTTAACTGATGACCTCATGCACTAACTTGCAAGGATTTACTGTGTGTCTGGTTTTCAGAGGGTTAAAAATAATTCTGCAGTTTAGAAAAGTAATTCAGTTTCTGAGTATAGATTCTGACCTATTTTGTCTACTGCAAAACCAAGGTGCTCTTTTATTCTTCTGTAGTGGGAGGTCACTAGATTTATAACTAAATCTCAAATACTGTAAAATAAGTTTGATTTTTTTTTCCCCATCATTTACTTCTTAACCATGAGAAGTGGAAGTCTTCCCAGTCCTTTTTGCATAGGCCAATGCAGATTTGAATGGGTGGGTGTTGGTTATGCTTTTTCATAGTTTATAGTGGAACATAAGGTACTTCTCAGCACTGGAATAGTTCAGCTTGGTGTGGAAGTTTGCCTTTGATAGTTCTTTGTTCTTAGCAGCATTTCATTTAACATAGGAAAAAAAAAGATGATGAAATTAAAGATCAGACAACCTTTTTGCGATATTTCCGTGTGAAACTTGGGGAACATGTGTCACCATTCAAATTCGGAAATATTTTTCAAACTAAGCTAGATGAAAACCAGTATTTGTGAACCAGGGACAGTAAAATCACTTTAAGGGAAAACAGTGTAATTTGGTGACTTCTGCAGTGTGGGAACCAAATGTAGTAGCTTGTAAGCAAGTATAGCCTGCTCTGTTAATTAACTAGAATGCTGTCAAGTTCTGGTAACAGTACAATTTTCAAAAAATTTTGAAAAACATAATACAGCTGTGTTTAAAAGATAACAGTTTATTTGTTAAGGCATGGGCTTTGTGTGGTGTTTTCTCTCTAAGCAATTGGGGTTGCTGCAAAAAAAAGTTAAATGAGCTTTTTCATTTTTGATTTTTAATTTTTTTTTCCTTTTAAAGGTGCTTACGCCATCTCGTGCTCAAAAGGAAGGAAAAATATCTAGTTCAAGTTTTAGCACAACAAACTGCAACTCTGCCAATGAAATTATTTTAATCTGTAATGTAGTCTTTAATTAACTTGTATTTAAGTAAAAGGGATTTCAGAAGGTTTATTTTCCAGCCCCATTATTGTGAGAGAGATTAAAAATTATGCTTTAACATACTGACACAAGGCAAACCCTTAAAAGTGTGGTTAAACCTAACAATTGCTTTGACTTTTCAATTGTCAAAACACTTTTGATTCTGAAATCACTTTGAGGTTTTTCTCCCTCCATATTTTTGTGAGTTTGCCAGCATTGCTGGACTGAATATGATGACTGAAGTTGCCAGGATAGTAGGGTTTCACCTTAAATGTGAGTCCCTTGGTTGGTTAAGGAACTCACTAGTAGCATGCTAGAAGGGCCATTTTCTATCTTGCAGTACTGACTTGCAAAATAGTGTGGGGTTTACATTGTTTAGCTTCTGTGAAGTGACGTAAAAGTTAGTGCCGCCACTGTGCGTACATATCCTTGTATGTTGTACGAAAGTCTGAAGCTGGGCTAGTACTAGTTAATCATTTATTCCCAAATGACTATAGCTGTGTTACTTTATGATATGTCTCTTCCACAGACACCAAAGATGCTAACGAGAAAGATTAAGCTTTGGGACATTAATGCCCATATAACCTGTCGTCTGTGCAATGGATACCTGATTGATGCTACTACTGTAACAGAATGCTTGCATACTTGTAAGTAGAAGTATATAAGTTAATGTTGCTGGTTTGTTTTTTGGTTGTTTTTATTTTTTAACTTGATATGCAACATGTTGTAATGGTTTTCAGTTGAAATTTAAAATATCTATTGTGCATCAGCCAAAATAGTATGTGCTGTACTAGACTGCTTTTCTTTAACAGATGATTTGCTTTTCTAACAAAGCAAATGAAGGGAACATTAAAGCTGTACAGCATAAACTTGAAGCCATACACAATTAGTGGTAATGTAAATATTCAAGAATGCAGTCTGTCTTCCTGCTAAAGGAATGCGGAATACCTAGTTCTCTCTTCTGTGACAGTTGATGCAGCATATGTTCTCCACCTGGAGCCTTTCAGATGTCTCTTTCTCTCCTGTTCCTCTGCAAAAAGCGAGTAGTTTATCGATAAAGATTAAGTATGTTGTATTGTACCCTAGAAATAAGCTTGTATTCCGAAATACTATGATAAGGTAGTTTGTTGTTATTTTGCGAATTTCTACCTTCATGTAAGTGAAGGATGACCTAGAACCTTGCAATGCATCCCATGTTTTAAAATTATTCTGTCACAATATTTATGTTTATTCTGATACACCTAGTGTGTTGTTTAATAAGCTTAATGACTTAGTCCTAAATTTTCTTGGAAGGTAATTATTTGGTGACTGTGTCTTCAACATAAAATGAAAAGTTTCAGTGGACTTCTTCTTCACCTCATATATCTGATGAAGGGGAAAGGCAAGGCTCATGATTTGTCTGTGATGACGTATTTTATTATATTCCATTTATAAGCTCTGTTTATCAGCCTTGATGGATTTGTTGTACTTGTCACACTTCATGTCGTTTTGGATATCCTCATAGATCATGGAATGGTTCATTCTATGATTCCAAGAACCACAGAATGGTTCTTGAAACTAGAACCTAGATTCAATCCCCTGGCCACAGGCAGGGTCAGCATCTACTGGATCAGGTTGCTCAAAGCCCCATATAACCGGGCCTTGAATGCTTCCAGGGATGGGACATCGACAGCTTCTTTGGGCAACCTGTGCCAGTTACCCTCAATACAGAACTTCTTTCTAATCTGAACCTATCTGCCTTCAGTTTGAAGCCATTCCCTCTTGTCCTCTCAGTACATGCCCCTGTAAAAAGTCCCTCTCCATCTCTCTTGTAGTGCCCCTCAGCTGTTGGAAGGCTGCTTTAAGGTCTCTCCAGAGTCTTCTGTTCTCCAAGCTGAACAACCCCAACTCTCTCAGCCTGTCTTCTTAGGAGAGCTGCTCCAGCCCTGGGATCAACTTCATGGCCCTCCTCTGAACTCGCCCCAATGGGTCCATGTCTTTCTTATGTTGGGAGTCCCAGAGCTGGACGCAGTAATCAGTGTCTCATATCTCTTCTGCATTTGTTTCGTATCTCAATTTCCATAGTATTGTTTTCAGAGAAAGATCCTTAAGCTAGACTTCCACTTAGTTTTGCCCAAATCTGTTACTGCTGCTAATAAGAAGATTGTATACAAAATGAATATCATAACAACACAGTTGACAAAGAGCTAGGGAGAGGGTAATTTTTCATTGTTCTTTAAGAATAAAAGAAAACCTCACTAATACCCCTCAGCTGATATCATCCGCACCATCTCTTATATTTGCGTATGGAGGAAATATGTGGATTAATCCACAGTGCTACAGTGCTTGCTTCAAAAGCCAGAGAATGCACCTTACTACCTTTTCCTGCTGCTTTTCCGGGGGTTTGTTTGGCTTGTTTCTTCCTTATTTTGATAGTTTATATTTTATGAATACTACTACACTGTGTGCCCTCTAGAATTAGTTTTGTGAGGAGAGGCATAGGATATCATGTAGTAGTGTATTTTGTGAGTACTCTTTTGGGACAGAACAGAGGAGAGCAGAGTATAAATAGTTTGAAAGAGAGATGGGCGGTTGCATGTTTGCATATAGAAATGTGCAGCTTTATGATGAATGACTACTTTAGCAACTCCTAACAGGACATTTTACTAATACTGAGGGTCTGTGCTAATGCTGTCTTTTCAAAAATTTCATACATATTGGCATTGTTTGTATTGTGTAAGATAATGCTAATAATGTATGTTCCTGGAAAAGCATCCTTGCAAAATCTATCATGACATTATCCTGTCTGTTGAGATGGTGAATTCTCTTCTAAATTATACCACCTTGAAATTTTCATTCTGTTCTACTCAGAAATGCACAGTTTTTTTAACTTTTCCATTTTTCTCTAATTTCCTGATCTTCAGCCGATCAAAGACTCTTCAGTAGTGAATGGAGTTCTTAAGTCCTTTGGTGAAAGTAATTTGGAGGACCAAGGCCAGTCTTCTGGAGGAACAGGGCCAATTTTTGTAAAACTGAATTCAGGAGAAAAGAAAGGGGTTTTGCTTTCTTTCCTTCTTGTTTCTCTGCTGTGGTTTTAGTTTGTTGGCGACAGGTAGGCCTGTAAATCAGTTGCTAAGATCTTCATTATTGGTACCTCAGTCTTAAGTCTTTTTTTAGTTTATGTCTATTCCTTGATTAAAATTCTATGTTAGACGATATATGCAGGTCTTGTTAAACTTTGTGTTTGTAATGTCAGTTTTGTTAGTGTTTACATGTGAAAGCTCTCCTTCTATGTTATGAAAGGGAAAACCTCACATTACGAAAGGTATCATCTTCTGGATTCACCAGGATGATAAAAGGTCAACTTGAACTAGATAGAGATATGAAAAAAGCCAAGAGAAGTGAAACTGTTAGAATAAAAAAGTGAGCATTAACGTTGTCTATTCTTGTTCTGATGAAAGCTCTCTGATGTGTTTAAGAAATCAGAAAATGTACAACTCAGTTCATGCCCACAGTCAGTGCCCACATATCTGGGTAGAGACCAGAGATATTGGAAAACCAAGGTAATGGAAAATTCTAGTAATAATATTGTTTCAGACCATAGAATGATTTCCATGTTGTCTGTCCATTACTCCAAAGATTTCCAGTTTCAGGAGAGTTTATTAATCTCAACCTGACCCCAGAAAAAAAAGAATCTAGATGGCTGCAGCACCCTTCATAAGCCATCTAGTTGCATTTATTTGGATGCTGTGCTCAGACTGAAACCTGCCAGAACATTAGCCAACTTGCGATCGGTTCATTTTAGGAGGAGTTAGTGTATACCTAGTCCAAACTGGAAGATGTACTGACATGGGATGATGTTTGGCTTGGAAGAGACCTATAAAAGTCACCTAATGCATCACCACTGCAGTGGGCAGGGGCATCTTCAGCTGCATCAAGTTGCTCAGAGCCCTTGGCGAAGCTGTGCTGGGCTGTCTGGAATCACCTCCCTGTCCTCCACATGCCTTACCGCAGCTTCTAGGCGGATCTGCTCCATGATCTTCCCAGGCACAGAGTTAAGGCTGACAGGTTGGTGGTTTGCAGGTTTCTCCTTTTCTACCACTTCCTAAAAGTGGATGCAATGTTTCCCTTTTTCCAGTCACCGGGGATTTGATCTGACTGTCAGAACTATTGCTGTCAGTGGCTTGGCTACTACATCAGCCAGTTCAAGACCGTGGGACACATCTCATCAGGTCCCAGAGACTTATTTGTATTCAGGTTCCCAGGTGTTCATGAATCTGATCTTCTCACACAGTGGAAGGGACTTGACTCCCCCAANTTGACACCCCCAATCCCTGCTTTGCGGTTCATCCATGCAAGAGGTGTGGGAAGAGAAATTCCTAGAGAAGACTGAGGCAGAAAAATTGAGAACCTCAGCCTTTTTCTTGTCCACTGTTACTGGTTTGCCAGTCGTGTTTATCTGGGGGGTACACATTCCTTGACCTTCTTTTTTTGACATACCTTTAGGAGCCCTTAAAATTCTTCATGTTCCTTGCCAAGTTCAGCTTCAGCTGTGATCTGGCCTTTCTGACCCCTCCCTACACAAGTTAGCAACATCCCAATACTCTGTCCAGGATACCTGTCCCTGCTTCCTTTGTCAGATGCTGCTTTTATTGACTTGGTAGGAATGGGGTTTGGCTTCACCTTTGCAAATGAATCTACTGCTCTGGCACTCTGCAGGAGCAAACTGTTGTGCGAGATCTGTGCTTGATGTGCAAAGCTATGAGGCTTTGTCTAACCTTTGCCACCAAGTTCTGTCATCCTAGGTGTGTAAATGCAAAACACAATGCAAAGTTATTATGCTTCATTTACTGTTACTTTTTTTTTTAATTAATGGGTATTTATGTAATAGTACTGTCTTCTTGTTTTGAGAGGTAGATGGCACTATAGTTACAGAAATCCTTTCATTTTGTGTGATAAGTGCATTAATACCAAGATTACATGAACTAGTGCACTTCAAGAAAAAGCTATACCTCCCTTCTTTTCTTCATACCTTTTTGAGTTGTAACTTCAAGTGAGTGAGGATATCATGTAGTAGTGTATTTTATGAGTATGGTTTTGGGACAAGGACCAAGGAGAATGGAGTATAAATAGTTTACTTTGAAAGTGAAACTTTGAAGAACTTTGAAGATGATTGTGTGTATGCATATAGAAACATGCAGCTTTATAATAAATGACTGCTTTAGCAACTCCTACCAGGAAGTTTTACTAATAGTGAGGGTCTGTGCTAATGTAATTTTTTTTTCTGGTGGAAGTTTAACTATAGTGTACTCTGTGACAATTAGAATTAAAATAACACCCAGATATCCACTTTCCAGCTTTGGAATTGATTTTGTGTTGGCTTCATTGCCACCGCACACATTTGCTCTGTATGTGGCCATGGTTAAAGCAAGTATGTTTTGTTTAGTATCTCAATGGCAAATAGTTCCTGTAATGTCATCCATGCAAGCTGAATGTTGACCTGCTAGAAGCTGTTGTTCTAGAAAATTTCAAAGTGGGATTTTGTGCTGTATGCTACATTAAGAAGGTTTTCAATAGGTATGGATGCCTTAATTCTAGTGCATCCCTTCTCTGTATCAAGAACATTAATGAAAGGTACTGGAAACTGTATTCTGCAAGATTAGACATCATGCACATATGATGTAAAAAAATGAACTTCATGTAAATTTCAGGAATGTGCATTTCTGTGACTGTACTAAAACACACTTTCATTATGCTACTTTTATATGCTACTTTTATTCCTTTTTAATTGTGAATATCTTTGTTACTAGTCTGTAGAAGCTGCCTAGTGAAATATTTGGAGGAGAACAACACCTGTCCAACCTGTAGGATTGTTATACATCAGAGCCACCCATTACAGTATATTGGGTAAGTATAAAAGCAGAAGTGCAAGTAGCTTCACTCTAGACTAGTTCATCCCCTTTGATACAGTACAGCTTCTCCCAAAATTTTCGTTCTTCTTTATCAGCATGATAAACACTTAAAAATAAGTTTGAAGGGGATTGAGGAGATACAGGATGAAACTTTTGCTATGAATTTGCAAAATTAATGCATGGCAGCTTGTTCCAGACTTAAAAACAAGCGAAGTGTGCACTTAAATGTTTAATTTCTGTGTGATTTTTAATGGGATTTAGTCATTCCTCATTTTGTATGCTTGAGTTGTAAAAATTATATATATGAAACATTTGTAGGAATTATGCTTTTACAAAATTATCAATAATTAGTCTCAATTGATCAGTGCTTTTCAGCATCTGACAGTAATGAGAGAAATAATTTTCAGCTTTATCGTTCAGTTAATCATTCAAAGGTCTGCTTAGGTCATAGGAACAGGAAAGAATGTAATAGAGTCATCATAAAATGGTTTGGGTTGGAAGGGACCTTTGAGAGATCATCTAGTTCCAACCGCCCTGCCATGGGCAGAACGCCTTTTACCTGGACGAGGTTACTCAAAGTCCCATGCAACCTGGGCTAAACGTTTCCGGGGGTGGGGTATGCACAACTTCTCTGGCCAACCTCTTCCAGTCTTGCCACTCTCACTGAAGAATTTCTACCTATTATCTAACCTACACCTGCCGTCTTCTAGTTAAAAACCATTCCCCCTTGTCCTATCACTACATGCCCATGTAAAAAAGTCTGTGTCAGCCTTCTTGTGGGTTCCCTGCATGTACTGGAAGGGTGGTCTGAGGGCTCCCTGCAATCTTCCTTCTCCAGGCTCAACAGCCCCAACTCTCTCAGCTTGTCTTCACAGGGAGGAGGTCCATCCCTCTCAGCATTTTCATGGCGCTCCTCTGGACTCACTCCAACAGGTCCACATGCTTCTTATTTGGGGGCCCCAGAGCTGAAAGCAGCAGTCTAGGGTGGAGTCTTTTGCAGGCAGAATAGAAGGACAGAATCGCCTGCTTTGATCTGCTGGCCAAGTTTCTTTTGATGCAGCCCAGGACGCAATTGGCTTTCTGGACTGCAAGTGCACTTTGCCAGGTCATGATGAGTTTCCCATCTGCTAACACCCACAAGTCCTTCTCCTCAGGTCTGCTCTCAATCACTTCTCTGCCCAGCCTGTGTTTGTGCTTGGGATTGCCCCAACCCAGGTGCAGGACCTTGCACTTGTCCTTGTTGAACTTTATGAGCTTCACATGGACCCACCACTTAAGCATCCCTTCCCTCCAGCATGTCAACTGCCCCACACAGCTTGGTGTCAGTGGCAGACTTGCTGAGGGTGCCCTCGATCCCGCTGTCGGTGTCACTGGCAAAGATCTTGAACAGCACCAGTCCCAGTACTGACCCCTGAGGAGACACCACTTGTCACTGGTCTCCTTTTGGATATTGAGCCGTTGATCACAACTCTTTTGAGTGCAGCTCTCCAGCCAATTCCTTATCCACCAGGTGCTGCATTGGCCAAATCCATGCCTTTCCAGTTTAGAGAGAAGGATGTCATGCAGGACAGCATCAAATGCTTTGCACAAGTCCAGGTAGATGCCATGAGTCACCCTTTCCTCATCCACTGCCTCTGTAAACTCATCATAGAAGACCACCAAATTTGTCAGACACTGCTCTTAGTGAAGGCCATGTTGGTTGTTGCCAATCGCCTCCTTATTTTCCATGTGCAGTTGCACAGTCAAATTGCATTTTCACTAAGCATTTTTATTGGGTTTTTTCCTCCTTTAGTTTTCAGAAAAGACATTCTCTTCCTTGAGTGCTCTCTTTTCATTTTACTGCAGTGTAGTAACTCCTGCTGATGAAAATGCATTGTGGCAGTGTGTCTGCATTAGCTGTTGCCTATCAAGTAGTGTTTTGTCTTCCATTATAAAGAACTTACATTTGTTCATAGCATTTTTCGATGTGCCTTTCTTACTTCTATAACAATTTCTGAAGCAATGGTTATAGCAAATGAGTCTGATTTAACTTTTACAGAAAACTCAATATTATATACACACTTAAATTGCTCAAGGTCATCCTCATTCAGGAGCCTGGAACTAGGTATGCTGTCTCTACGTTTATATAATACACTGATAATATCCCATATGACTGTATAATTAAAGGGACAGGTAGATGCAAATAGGCAAGAATGAATAAATGACATGCAAGACAACATGTTTACCTTGGTTCAAAAACCTGTTTTCTGTGCAAAAAGGGGCCAGGAAACGACATGACATTGAGAACAGCTAGAAGGCAACTTGTTACTTGTTTTTTGTTGTTGAATGCACTTCAACTTAAGTAAGCTTGCTAGAACTAGTTGTAAAATATTGCCCCATCAAAACTGAAACAGACTTTGTCCAGCCTACTTTTGGATATATTTACTTACCTTTAAAAAAAAAAAAATTGACGGTCTGGAGTTTCACAAGATATTTGAAAATGGAGATTTAAACTCCCTTTCATTTCCCTCTGTCTGGAAAATAGGTAAACTAAATGTGTCTCCTTGTTCACATTTCTAAATACTGTTAAATAGCATCACAGAATCTTAAAATTTTTGGAACCTTAAAGATCATCTGTATCATCTAGTTCCAACCCCCAAATTCTCACTTCTGATGTAGTAGTTATGTCTTATTTACATATTTTTGTTGAAATATTTTTGGCAATGTGTCTGCAGTCCATATGTGACACTTCATAATCCCAGCCTTGGGGATTGCTGCTGGTCAAAATGATGTTAATTTAGGATAAATGATATCCTGAATCTTGTTGTAGTGCTACTTAAAATATTGTAATTCCTGTTTGTAAATATCTTGTCACCATTTCTGTACTTGTTCATTGATCTCCACTGCTGTGTAGTGCTCATGTCAGGCGATGAGAAGCCTGAGACTACTCTTGTAAGCCTTTTCTGTTCAAGTCAGATTCAGAACTTGATACTGCAAACTCTTTTGGTGTAATGGCATTGCAGTAGCCAAGGCAGACACTTGAAATGCTTCTTATACTATTTCTTAATTGGAATTTAAGGTGATATTTCATTTCTTTCAGACTATGACTTATTTTAGACTAGAACAGGATTTTTCTAGGTGAGCTGGGAATTAAAGTTTAGAATCTTAACTGGCCCTACTGTTCTACTTGAAGTGGGATTATTACCTTTTTTTTTCATTTGAGCCACACTACCTGTACAGGCTACTTAGCTACATAATGTTTCTCACAGTTAAAATGTTGTCTTTTAAGAACAAAGTAAAATTTAGTTGTTGTGGTCTTTTTCTGTGAACTGTTCTCTTGCATTTTAGAAGAATCCTAGTAAAGATAACTAATCTAGAAATGTGAGAAATGAGTCTATAGGGGTGAGAAACAAGTTATCCTTGATTCTTTTGTAATAAAAATCAGTTTATTTCTAAGTTGTAAAAGAATTTTAGATTATTAGTGACATACTTGTCTTGATGCAGAAGGATTATTAGTGCATACTTGTCTTGATTCAGTGGGGTGATTTCGTCCACAGACTAGTCTTTCTCAAACTTTCATTTGTTCTCTGTCTTAGCCTGTACTTTTTCATAATTTATGTTGCTGTCCTTTCTGGTTTGGTAGAAACATTGATGTGAGATGCAAAAATTTTTTTAGGTGAATTTAGAGATTTTTGCACATGGTAAGTACTGGAACTTTTTAAAGAGAAATGCTTTGACTCAAGATGGTGAACTTAAGCTTTTGATTTTGATTTTTTTTTTTCTTTTGCTAGTCATGACAGAACAATGCAAGATATTGTTTACAAACTTGTGCCAGGCCTCCAAGAAGGTAAGTTGTGGTGTGACCTTTCTAAAAGTCAGTTTGCACACACTTCTTTGACATTAAAAAAAAAAATAAACTTTCAAGTGATGAAAAAGGGGATGGGGGGACAACTGAGGAAAAATACAATGGAAAACCAGATTCTTTCACTTGTGCAATTTTTAGCAATTAATTTAATTTCATGGCTGTACTAGCAGCAATTGAGTGTGGGGATGGTGGAAGGCAACATGGGATGTTTCTTCCAAAAGCAGTATTATGTAAAGCAGAATAGTCGTTCAGCTTTTGAATTCTGCCATACCATAACTCTAATTTGTTTTTGTTGAACCGTGTACCTGTTGTGCAAGCTTTCTAGAATTCTCAGAGGTAAAATGCAATGCAGAACCGCTTTTAGTTTCTGCTATTCTGAGAGTTCTTTCTTATCAGGGAACTTTCGATTTCTGTTTTCATAATCCTCTTTGACACTTGATCTGTTTCACTAAAGAAGTACATTATAAAAATTTCTCAGTGTTTTTTGTGTCTTAATGTATGTTAAAGCTTTCATTTAAATAGAGTATTTTAATCTATTTAAGCTGCTTTTTACCAGCACATTTTCAAATAACAATGCAATTAAATTGATAATTTAAAAATTATTTCTAGGACATTAAAAATCAGAACTATAAATAAAAACTCAAACCCAATGTTTTGACTGAAATATGGTCATATTCAAAATGGGGGATATTCAAAATTAGCTACAGTATTTTAAATACTATCTCATTCTAGCAGTAATGGTATAATAATAATTATTCAGATGACTTTATGCCTTTCTAAGTCTGAAAAATAAGATGAGGCATGACTTGATGCGATAGCAGAGATAGAAGACAGTAAATAATGACACCACCACCGCTTGTTGGCAATCCTTAAGTGGGAAGGGATTTGGAATAACTTCATAAATATTGCATTAGAACTTTATTACAGGGATTAATATTTGCAATTTTAAACAGCGGAAATGAAAAAGCAAAGGGAGTTTTATCACAAACTGGGCATGGAAGTTCCAGGGGACATCAAAGGGGAGACATGTTCTACAAAACAGCACCTAGATTCTCATCGAAATGGTAAATAGTCCTTTATTTATTCTGTCTTTGGTGGGTGACAGCTACTAAATTGATAAACAGATCTGTTGGAAATATGTGCCCAGTTGGTATATTAGAGTCACAGTTGTTTCCTAACAGTGAGGAGTAGAGTCAGCATAGGATTGTTGCCTTGTCACTTATTTGTGCACAGAATCTTTGTTTTTAGCTGTTAATAGCATGTTGCTTGTGGCAAAGTCAGTCTCCATAGTAGTGCCTACATGGGGACTGTGAAATTATCCAGCTTTCTGGGCTGCTAGCAGCTGAACACCGTAGGTGTTACCCTCTTTCTTGTCATGGGCTGTTGGCTGCAAGTGCTGCTTGAGCTGATAAGCACAATTTGGGAATAGCAAAGTTTATTCTATACTGTGAGCCTGAACTGTACTGTTTTAATTGTATTAGCATTATTATGAGCTGCTGTTGAGTATATCTGGGGTTTATATATAAAAATAATATATATATATTCCATATATCTGGCTTTTTTTATCTAAGGTGAAACTAAAGCAGATGAAAATATAAATAAAGAAACTTCAGAGGAAAAACAGGAAGAAGATAATGACTACCACCGAAGTGATGAACAGGTGGGCTCATAGAGCATGCTCTAGTTTTATCTTGTATTTTAGCTGTTGTGCTTTGGTAAGATAACTTTGATAATCTAACAGAGAAGAAAATAAGCTTCTTTCAAGCTACTTTTTCTGTTGTCTGATACAAACAAGATGCAGTTTGTGCAATGCTTTATTGTAAGTATGAGGTTTTACCTTTGGGTTTTGGCAGGAATAGAGAATACATTAAAGACATTTGCATTAAGATTTGATAGTTCTGACTGTATATGAGTTTCCAAAGTATTTACTTGCTTTCAACACAAATTCAGGTAATTTTCCCCCTTTTACAGGAGTGTACCCCAGCATTACCATGATACATTGAGGTGAATGTGTATTGATAATTACAAATTAAACCTTTGGCACTGTTAACACGGTCAGTGCGGGTAGCCTGGGATGCAGTTGCAATGAGAGCTGTAGGTTGAGCTCTGGATGGGACCCTGAGGCAAGAGGCTGTGAACTGCCAACCCTTGGCACAGGAAAGGGCACAGGGACCTGTGGCACCAGCCAGGGAACCGGACACTGAGACACAGCAGGAGCTGAAACCCCCAGACTTTGGTGCTGTGAGGGTATAAAAGCCCAGGGGTTCCTTTGTTCAGGGTCCCTCCTCAGAGGCACCAGCTCGAGCTGTTGTTATTTAGTTATTGCACCATGATTAAGCTATTTGAAGGACCTGGATGTCTGAGAATCTGCTATGGGAAACCTGGGGTCAAACTCGTAAGGAATTCTGGTCTGACTGTGAGTGTGGGGGGTGTAGCTGTGAGGGGGCTTCAGTCCCAGCTCAGGTGGTGCGAATGTGACTGCCAGAGTGGCTTCTGGATGGTCAGACAGGGAAGTTTCCTTAACACCACTCTTACTAACTTACTACATATTTTGTTTTC
Source organism: Edolisoma coerulescens (assembly GCA_013397115.1). NCBI lineage: Eukaryota > Metazoa > Chordata > Aves > Passeriformes > Campephagidae > Edolisoma > Edolisoma coerulescens. Next base: position 124,459 of record VWZW01003643.1, on the reverse strand, counting down.
AGCCTTTAATACTAAGTCGGTGTTAGCCCTGTATTGTAAAAATATCATAAAAGCAGGGAAGCCCACTGTTACATTTTAAACACAAAGCTTGTTTGAAGGTGAAAACTCCTTTTGGGATAAACAAGCCATGTCTTTTATGTTTTCCTGTTATGTGTGTCCACAGTAACTTTAACTTGGGTTAATTTTCTTTTCAGTTGCCAAGTAAGGGAACTTTCAAAGGGAGTGTACTTGTTACTAGATCGCCCTAGTGCAATACAAGCATGTCATCATAAAGACCTTAGACTGTAGTTGATAGCTGGATGGGAAAAGAAGTGAGAATTTGAAAAATTTTTCATGTTATTTGTATTCATTCTTTTTAAACATGTTAAAATTAAACTAGATTAGCAGTTTCATTAAAAGTAAGAAGTTATGTTAGAAGCAATCATTAAGAATTGGCAATGGTTTTCTTACTGTTTTCTTGCTCTAACTTTCAACATGTGGTCCTCTTAAGCTATTGACAGCCTTTGAATTTGGACTGAAGCAGCCCGGTTCCAACATCAAAGATTGCTTCTTGAACATTTTTGTCTATTACTTACCACTCAACTTATGAAATCTTAGAAAATGTTAGAAAATTTTTAACAGGCGTTTCAGTTTAAAGAATACTGTACTTCACTTTATTGGATTAGTAATAACTGCGTGTGGAATACATAATGGGTGACTGCAGAAAATTATTCCAGCCAACTCTTGATTCTTTGCCTTCTCCTGAAGGTAAGCATCTGCTTGGAGTGCAATAGCAGCAAATTGCGTGGATTGAAACGAAAATGGATTCGTTGCTCAGCACAAGCAACAGTCTTGCATCTAAAGAAGTTCATTGCCAAGAAACTCAACCTTTCTTCTTTTAATGAGGTAATTTTTCAATTTTTAAAAATAAGTTTACAGATATAAAAACTTCAAAGGGGTGGGTTTGTTCCTTTGCAAAAGAATGTCTTTTACTCTGATTTTATTTTCAGAAAACAGCATACACTGCTTCTTAAATTATGTGTTATATAGCCGTTTTCTTGTCCTTTCTTGGGTCTGTACAGGACTTTCCACTTAGTTTGCAGTGCATCTTTTCATGTGCATTTATAAATAGTTAAGCTAAAAGGCTTGGTTATGTGCTTTCACATGTGTTGAAATGGACTCTGGCAAGATGATTTGTTTGATAGATTGTAGTTCGAGTTTATCCCCACCCTTCCTGGAAGTTTGAACTCTGCAGGGTCCAGACAGTAACCAGCACTTGAACACTACTGAAGCCCAGCTGAAGAGAAAGCACCACAAATACTTTGTTCTTTTCTATGTTCTTAGTGAAACACAATCTGAAGTTGCTGCCTGCAACAACCAGAGTGTTACCAGATGCCTACTTTTCCCTACTTTACAGGGAATCATGGGAAGAATTTAAGTTGAAGGGTACAGAAGAAAAGGCAATACTTTGCACTTCTCCTAGATCAGATTCAAAAATTAACAGTGGCAAAATTATGAATGCAGCCTCAGTTTATCACTTGGCTGGGTCTTGGTCACAGTTTCTGGACATCGCAGTTGACTCTCAGCTTGACATCTCTCAATTCTGCATTATGACACTGATTCACTGAATTTCATTAAGACATTGCATTCAAATCAAATCATCTGCTTTCCAGTCCAGTGTGTCAACACCTTACTACTCAAACTTGTCAACAGCCAATTTGCATCTGTCACTTTTCCTTCATAGCTTCTGTACACTTCAAACTAACACTCTCTCTGTCTTACGGTTGAAGTATATCCCCAAACTCTGCCAGTCTTCCTGAAACAAAACCATGTATCCTGTCTTGTCCTCAGCTGGCTCACAAGTGGTTGACTCCTGGCTTTAGCCCAGCAAATGCACAGCTACAAGGATTGTCCAAAATGTTTTTTTTTTAATATATTGTTTTGGTATATGCGTGTGTAAGCCCTCCAATGAACTGTGCCAATCTGTGACTTAAAAACCTGGCTTCTACTGAAAGAAAAACTTTCAGGAGTATTGTTTATTCCTTTGTTATCTCTTTCTACCTTCTTAAAAAGTACATAAATGGTGCTGTAATCATTGTACCAGTACCAAGTAACATAGAAGGAGAACTTGAGCTTGTGGTCACTTGGTTGCTTTATATAGACTATTCCAGGTTTGAGTTCCTACCATGTAAGTGAACTGCATGCACATTCAGGCCTTTCTGGGCTGTGGGGTAAAGCGTTGTGATATAAGCCACCTTGGTGGAACTTACTGTTTTCATACATGTTCCCTGGTTTAATTCATGTTCAGATATTGTAGTTCAGCTGATTAGTAGTCATATGATCCTCATGCTTTTATGTTGGGATCCTCACTGTTTCTATTATCAAGATTTTTTAAGACTGAGATAGGAAATGAAAAATACTTGTTGAGTATCTGCAAAAACCCCATAAATATAGCATATGAGTATATGGCAGACAGGGTTTTTTAAAAAAAAAGTCTGTCCTTGTAACAATGCTGCCTGGCTGGTGTTGGGTAAAAAAAAAAATTCATAGCATGCTAAATAACAGCTCTCTTTGAGATTTCTATCTCCTTGCTCATTTATTCGACCTTTTTAAAAGCATGTAAAGGTTTCAGGAAAAGGCATTAGTACTGCTTGGGAAGATAAATCAAGCAGTTAAGTCCAGATCACACTGTATTTCCTAGGCAGGCACTGGCATGGTCTTTCAGTACTTTATGTTGAGAGCAGATATTATCTTTTCTTTCTTGGTATTATTTTTATCTGCAGAGCAACTGCAGGATTACCAGTTCCAGTATCTTCAGAGAAAAAAAGTCTTGTCAAGTGTGTAGTATTATGTGAAATATGTTGTTTGATGTATTAGGTCCCAGTGAATTAACTGTCACCTTTATTTTGTCAGCTGGACATATTATGCAATGAAGAGATTCTTGGCAAGGACCACACGCTCAAGTTTGTAGTTGTTACTAGATGGAGATTTAAGGTATGACACAATGGTTCAATGTAAATCATGAAGTGGCCAAATAAAATGTTTATAAAATAGTGATAATTTGGAACTATACTGCAGTAACTGAAAACTCAATAAAAAGGTACTTTTATTAATATCTACTACAGCATCCTTAGACACCAAGTATTTATTTGTTTCCAGTAAATGAAGAAAAGGAGAATTAAGTATTCATTGCAAGAGAAAAGAGAACACTGTATTAGCTGTCAAATTGTTATCAAGTCTGGCAAAGGAAGTGGAAGCTACAAAAACTATTATTTTTAACCCTTTCAGGTGGTAAGAATGAATAGCAAAATGGAACACTTAGGAGGGAAGTCAACACTGAACAGAGTCAGTATATATATAGGTGGAGTTTTTGGAACAAGAAGTTAGTATTTGTAATGGAAAAGCAACACATTCTGAGCATACAGTGTACACTGAGGTGAAATCACTTGATGGCTTTGGATAAGAGTCACAGGATAAAGTCAGTGGTCAGTGTTAAAAATGCAGAGACGTCTGCTGGAATCTGTTTCATATGGTGTTTCTGGAAATGCATTTGAGTAGTTCATTAACAGTGCAGTGACAGCATTGTCGTTATTTAGGTTAGTGACAGATTGATGGTAAAGTGTTGGATGAACTCTTTACAGTTCTGATTAACAAACATCTGAAGTTGAATGTAGGTGTAGATAAAAGGATACAATGGAAATGTTAGGGTTTTGTGGGGTAGCAGGGAGAGCCAAACAGGAGCATTGAATTGATGTGCATCCGTACAGCCTACTCTTCACGTTTATCAGGGAGATCTGTGTAATTGTGATTCATGTAGAAAACAGAACTGTAAACTGCCTTCCCAAGTGAAAGAAGTGGTGGATGTAAAATGAAACTGAGACATGGAAGGTCTGGACCAAAACAAGCAGAAGTAATTGTTTTCATGAGACACAGAACTCCATAGTGCAGGATGTTATGGTTGTAAGAAGTTTACCTATTCATAAAAAAAATCAATGGATACTTTCACAGAACAGGAATCAAGTGAGAGCTATTGTATGTGAAGTACCACATACTCTGATGCTGCTTTCTAGACATGTCCCTTACTTCAGGGATTTTTCCAAGATAAACAGATTTGCTCCTGAGATAAAGGGGAAAGGGTTCTTTATCTCTTGCCTGAGCCCCACAGATGAAGGTGCACCTTGTCTTTGTCTTGGTGAATTTTTGACAGATCATATAGCTGCTCTTATCTTTAATGGAAGCTTTAGTTTATGACACAGAAGTTCTTCCTACTTAAGAGATCAGTCCTGTGTTTGTTTCTTAACTTATGGGTATTTCTGTTTTGCAGAAAGCACCTCTACTGCTACATTATAGACCCAAAATGGACTTGCTGTAAGGGAACTTTATTGTCCTTCTGGACAGAGCTTTTTGCAGAGACTATCATCTGGCACCTTCTTAGTGCATCACTAATCACATGACACAAACCAGCTGAATAATTTTGGAAGACTGGAGGGCTTTCGTAGTGGACTGTCATGAATATTTCTTCTAGGGATGCAGTACCTAGACTTCTGGGCAGAAAATATTTATACTTTTTTTGTACGGAAGAAAGAAGTTTCAACTCAGCAAGACACTACCAGCATTAAGTTTACAGATACTGAAAACACTTCACAGTTCCATGTAGCTCAGCTTGATTTGTCTCTTACAGTTACACAGAAAAAAATTAGAGTGTTGTGGGGTGATATAAATATGTTGCTTTTGACACCAAGTTGCATTTAGTTACTTTTCGCATTCTAAATCTTTAAAAACTATATTTTTGCAAAGTGTTATTGTCTTATATAGTATGCCTGATTGCATTGGCTTTATTCAAGTTATTCTGCAGAGCATTGAACATACCTAATGATACAGTGACTGGTGATAATTTATTATACTGCATTGAAAACTTAAGAAAATCTGGGAAACCAATAAATTTGTCATTTTTGCCCAGTTATTGCTCTCCCTCACCTTGTGTTTTAATAAAGTTTTGATACTTCTGTATACATGTTAATTTGGTAAGACTAATAGAAATAATTTCAGTTGATTTTAATGTGCTGTGATATATATTTTGCTATGGTATAAATTGCACCACGTAATGACAAATACTCACAAGTGCTAGATTTGTGAATTTCTTAAAAAATAAACATTTCTTATGTAGTTGTGGCTTGCAGAAATCAGTTTTTAATTTAGAGAGAATTTGCTATCACTGGGTATTGAAACAGTGGCTCTTGGACAACTTTGGGAGTATTGAAGATTTTTCATTTCATTTATTATACTTCCTCAGATATTATGGGCAGCTTTATATTTCTTTAGCTGTTTTCTTATGAAACCATAGCATTTTCCTTACTGCAATTCCTAGCTCACTGGGGATGGGAGGAAGGGGGAATCAGACAAGATTATTTTAGCACCTTTTGGCCTTAACTAATAATTTTTCCTTGCATCACCCTAATGGATGCAAGGTAATACACATTCATGTATGTCTGGGTACATACATCTATATAAACATATAACCATGTATGTTATAGAAAGCACCCTCAATGGCACTTGGCAGGGCTCACTGCACTTTTTGTAAGGCTTTTTGAAATAATTGGCTTTTTAAAAACAGTAGTTGAAAGTGATTTCTGCAAGCTGTGTCCACTATGGCATATATAGTATGATTGTGAGAACATTTGTCTGGCACAGGTGTCAAGTCACGGAAAACAATCTATGCTCTATTATTGCCAGCTGGAAACAGTTAACCTAATATTTGGATGAGTTTTCCTGTCAGCTGAAAATGCTAGTTGCTGTTCCTATTATTAAACCCTGTTATTTTTTGATAAATTTGGATAAGAAGCCCTGCTTTCTCTTGCTGTGCTCCTTTGCTGCTTCTGCTGGAAAGTGTTACTTGATAACCGGAAGCTGATACTGCAAGAGATTTATCTAAGCATTTTAAGTCTTCTTCCTCTTGAGTTTTCAAAGTGCTACATTCCTCAGCACATGTCCCTTAATTTCCCTGTTTGGAGTCTTCAGTCCTCCTTTCCCAGCTCTGCTGCTGCTTGTGCTTACCTTTGGCAACAGGGCTTTTTAAAAATTTTTGATTACAGTCACAGATGTGAATAGGAAGGAAATTTTTAAAGAGTATGTGAGCTGAGAATGAAAGGGAGCCTCCTGAATTGTGAAGATGGAAAGGAGAGCCACACAAAGGCCAGAACATGCTGCTGTCCTTGCAGGTGAAAGTCTAAGATAGCTGCATTTGAATGTTTAGGTTACACAGAACTCCACATCTGGTTCTTGTGTGGCATTTGTGTGTGCATGTCTGTGATTCATGGAATCAAATGTGGCTCTGATTTTGTCTTACTGTTTGTGGACTCAGCTATGTGTATTTTTAGGTCTTTTTCTGTCTTTAGCATTACTTGATCTGGCAGAGAAGAACAAATGAGATCGTATGTCTACCATTTTTTAAACTTTACATGAAAACAGTGAATGCAGGTGGCATGGATGTGTACACAAGCTGACATACTGGGCCTTTCTGGAGCTGTGTTTTACATGGTTGTTACTGTTCTAGTGTAAATAAGAGGCTGGCTTTGCCACTGAGGCACTGAGAATATGGACAGGACTGTAAGGGTCCCTGCTCTGTGCACCCAGAGTACACACACAGTGGCTGTACCTAATGTAGACATAAAACTAAAGCTGCCAGATAGCATTCTGATTAACCACCCTAATCAGAATATATATATATGTATACACACACACAAAAACAAATATATATATACATATATACATATAAATGAGATCTGTCTACCTCAAGTGTGTGTACTGCAGAAAACTTTTGTATGACTAGATATTGACGCAGTGCTGTTAAAGTACATTGGGATTTCATTGCTTCCCTGTGTACTTGAGCAACTGAGAAATTAATTATGAACACGCAAATTCAGAAGCCTTTCAAATCTATCTCTTGCTGTAACAACTTACAATACAAAACTTACAAGTTTATAACCATCTTTAGAATCACTTGAATTTGTTATGGTGCTATCAGTATATAGAAAACTCTGTTTATAACTATATGGATACATAAATTCAAGCCAGTATTAATACCTATAGCTGGGGTTTTTGCTTGTATTTGTGTGTAACTGCTTTTGCAATGTGTTTAATCTGATAAAACCGCACCAGTAAAAAAACAAACAAACAAAAAACAACAACAACAACAAAACCAAACAAAAAACCCCCCAAACCAACAAAAAACCCCAAAGTTACTCAGTTGTTTTTCAAAATCACATGTGATAACATCTTCACTACAAAAATTTCCCTCGGGAGTGGTGTGACTGTGTTGGGGACCATATGTTAGTCTCACTAAAAGACTACAATGCAGAACGAGGTCTTCTTTGGGTCAGAGCCTTGTTTCGTTTCTGTGACACTTAAGAGACAATTTATATCAAGATTATATTGGGTAAAGTAACCCTGATACTTTTCAAAGTTGAACTAAAATTTGAACTTGGCCATAGATATTTCTTAGCCCTGGTGAGATCATGGTAGGTTTTTTTGGCTTTTGTGAAGATGCCATTACTGTGAAGTAGTTTTTACAATTTCTTATGCTGGTAAATAGTTGCAGTAAGGAAGTAACTTGTTGCATTATCCTCAGCAGCAATGAGACTGATGAATCACCCAGGCTCAGAGTCTCATTAAGTATACTTACATTAAAAATAAAGAATTGAGATAGAATATATAATACTGAATTTAAATAAGATTTGGGGGTTTAAATTTTAACTTTATAAAATTATTTATTCTATTTTAAGCCTTCTGTCTTATTTTACCATCCCAAGTATTTTTGGTTTCAGTGGTCCAGCTTTATTTACGGGCATATAAAATGAAATTGTATGATGTTTTTACAAGCTTCTTCCTTTTACATTGAGTTCGAGTAGCTTTCATCTGTATGTTTTTGTTTTGTATGGATAAAGAGCATTACTTATGCTTTTGTGCAATAGGTTTGAAACATGCATTTATTAGGCATATGTTTAAATTGTAAATGTAGCATTTACTTACCATTACATTTAAAAGGAATGTAGATGGCTTTTCTCACTCGTTCAAATGGAGTTTTGTTTGGGGCTGTCATTTGGGGCTGGGCGTGTGTGTTTTTGCTTTGTTCCATTTTTTATTTTATGAGTGAAATGGGGGATTTAAAAATTGTGTAAGTACAAGAACTATCTGTCAGCAATATTTTGAAATAAACGATCTTGCAAGAAACCTTAATGTGAATTGGGGAAGCAATCAACAAGACTTGCAGCCTATCTGAAAATGTTTTGTGCCATTGTTAGGTCTGGTATATTTGTGTACCATCAAACCTGGGAATATTTTTTTCTACTGGTTGTGCAATAGTATACACAACACTGTCACCTCAGGAGATATGGGACCGTAAAAAATATCAGACTACAACTATGATGGTGCTATTTTTTCCAATAGGCTATGAGCCTTTGAAAGCTCATCTGGCTCTTATTGTCTTTATAACAACACAGTCCTAGGGGATTTACAGATTTTTTTTTTTTCTACTAGATGATAAATATAACTTGCTATTTTACAGCATTCCGCATATTACATTGAGATAAATATAATAGGAAAAAGCCAACCAGTCTGTGGTTCATCAACCATTCATCAGTGAGATGAATCTTAGGTACACGGTTTGTACAGAAGGCTTTACTGAACAGAAAAATCAAGTTTCTGCTTTTCCTCAGGTAATCACTTCAGTCTGGATGTTTCACTGAAAACGTTAATGCAACTTCAGTTAGTCTGCCTAAAGTTGGTAACAGGGAAAGAAATTGTTCCACACACGAGTCTCCCTACGTAGGATATAATTAAATGTTACTTGGGTCTTGAGATCTGTTTTTGAAGAAAAAGCTGCAGAGAACAACATTAAAGAACGTGGAACAATGTTTCAGTCTCTGCTTTAATCAAAACTTGCAGTCAGGACAAAAGATACCTAGGAATTTGGGTCTTGTGGCAAGTCAACAGGTAATGTTTTACCTGTTTATACAAATTAAACATATGACTACTATTTGCTCCATATTTTATCCAACTTAGAGCTTTTTGGAAATCTTTTAAAGCCACAATGACCTGTCCATGTCCTGGTGGTAGGGTAGGAACTAAATGTCCAAATCAACGAACATTTACATTGGTAACTTTACTAATAACCTGGAGGATTCCACAGAAACTGGTGGGATCATTCAAGGAAACAGATAGGTATGGCTGAAGGAAGAACTCCTGAGTTTTGAATACTGATGTTCCACTGTTTTTGTTATTTCTGTTTGAAACTGAAAGTATTGGTTTGATGGAATCTTTAATTCAAGTGACTTATCTGGACAAAAGGAAAGTTTGTTCTTTCCTTCTGCAACAGGATTATTTTGCAGTTAAGGGACAATTAGCCAGTGCAACCACTAAGCCTTTTATCCTCATGTGTGGCATAATAAAGATTCTGGAACTGTCAAGAGTGTAAAACCATATTTTTGGCTTAGCTTCATTTAAAAGTTTACAATTTTTTATGCTTTGTGTTGCTGTGTAATTTCTGTACTACTGGTGGCTAGTTTTGTCTGAATAAGCCTTTTGGGGATTAATGCTTAATGTTTTGATTTTATGATAGTGAAGCTTGTATCCAGTGTTTTGCCAATGAATATTATATGCTTGTTAATAAAAGCAGAGAAACTAACTGAAATGCTGTGAGGCTGGAAGTTTTTGTCCCATTCTCTCCCAGGAACATAAGGAACTAGCAGTCGCCATAGCACTGAATAAATGCAGTGTGACTGAAACAGAGGTGGTGTGGCATTGCATTGTCATAAAATCAGCCTTTTACTCAAAACACAAAGATGGCCTAAAGTATTACTGCACTGGCAGTATGTCTGTGGCAAATGTGTGTCAAGTAGCTGCCAGATAGGAAATTAAATGGCTTCAGTCACCAAGAGGGAAAACAGCATTATCCTGGTGTCTTTATGTACCTGGATAAAAAAGTACTTACCTGTATGTGTTCCTTTCATCCTCTCCCTTAAGAATGCCTGGTTGAGACAATACAGTAACAATGCAAAACAGATGCTACAGTAGTTGAATTTCTTGCAGCATCTACATGCAGTAATGCAAATGTATAGCTTTTGAACTGCTCTATGTGCTGAAAGGGCAGCACCTTTATTTATGCTCTTGGCTTGTTAGGAACTGCCAGCAACTCTGGGCTGCTTTGAAGTCGGTTTTATTCATACATGTATTTCTTACTTGCACTGATAGTACCCATGCATAATCATCCAGAGGAAATCAGGCATTTGCCACTTACTAACTTCATTTAAATAGCAGTATGAGAGACTGACTGCAGAAAGGTCCCTTTGCCTGCATATAGTCACTTAAAAGTGAATGGGTTAGCACTAATTCAGCAAGTGCTACATTTTGTAAGTCTTCTATGCCTTTATTTTAAGTGGTTCTAATACTTACCTGAACTTCGTACTACTGGTTGCTTCCGTTTATCTGTGAAGTAACCAGTGATGGCCCTGGCTCCCTCCCTTTCCTGGTCATGCTGTTAATATAATAAATAAAAAGTAAAAACTTTTCCTGTTTGACTAAAATTCCCAAGCATCCCAAAAAGAAATTGTGCTAACAGTTGTGTTAGCTAGCTCTGAAAGCATAAACCTGCCCTGCAGCCAGTAGGAGCTAACTACATTTTTTTTCCCCAGAGGTAATACAATATGAGAAAGTTTTTACTGGTATTTCTTATTTTATATGTAACTGATATTTTCTTATTTTGCTGATTGAGTATTCTGCTATAAAAAATCATTACCTTGAGTGGAATACCTCTTTTTGTGCAATAACTTCTTCCTTGGGATTAGAGCAGTCAGAGAAAAAAATCCATATCACTTGAATATGTGCATTTAAGATAGATAAATCCAGCTGTTTAAACCCAGGTGTAGACATAATCACTCAGGATTAAATTGGTCTCAACTCATGTTAGGCTTCATGCAGTACCACATCTGAATAGAGGTATATTGCGGTGCAAATCCCTATATACCTCTGTAACAAGTTCCTGGATATCTTTAATTTCAACCATCATCCTCATTTAGCTTTTTATATTCTTGATTTTTTTAGGCTTCCTTTTGATTAGTTTTTCTTTAAGAAAGTCAAGCAATGATCTGGCCTTAGTGGAGAAAAGGGTTTACGAGAGTAGTCTGAGAGATTCGGCTACTAAAAGAAAATGTGGTCCACATCTGTATAAATATGTCTAGTCTTTCACGTGGCACGTGTCACTATGTGGAGGTGTTTTACTGAAGGGTTTGAATTGGACGTCTGTGCTTTGTGTGTTGTGTGTAATGATTGCATGTTGATGTGTCCATGGAAATAAGAACCGAACAAAAATGAAAGCCATTGGCTTCAGTAGGGAGACTGATTGGGTGGTTTCTATGAGGACATGTTGCTCTTAAAGCCTTCCCTGTTGTTTTCTGCCCCTGTTTGTAGCTTTCAATTGTTTCTTCACACACCTGAGGAAAGGGAAACTTCATTCCCATGAAATTCTTTAAGGCTATTTGTTTTTTATTTGTTTTCTCATTTGATGCAAAATTCACTGTCTCTTGCCTGAATCCTGACTCCTCGTTCAAGAGAACACAAAGCCTTTGATCCTGGATGCTCTAAGGCTGCACCATAGACAGTTTCCATTGCTGCTGGGAACAGTGCTGACTGCTGATGCAGCAAATAATGTCTCTACTTCTGGTCTCTTCTGCTGGTTCTCAGCAGGGTGCAGAGCAGAAGTTCTGTTTTGCTGTATTTTTTAATACAATGTATTGTCCAAATTCTTCTGTTTTCTCATTTAAGCAATGCCTTTGTAACCAGCTGCAATGGCATTACTGCATTGGCATTACTTGGATTATTGTTCTAAATGTACTTTGCTGTTTTACGGGAGTGCCTGGAAAGAGACTGATAGTATGCTAGTGAATCTGGATGTCAGGTAGAATGTATCCCTTGGGCCTGCTTTCTCAACTCTGGAAAAGATTCCTTTCTCTGCTTCATGTCGGTGTTATGGACTGCAGCTGCAACATCTGAGATTTGATTTCAGCTGAAATGCTCAGCTTTAAATCTAGAGAGTCTCTCTAGATTTTATTGCAGCCATTGCAGTGGGCATTGCTTAAAAATGGTCCATGCTGGTTTGAAACACAGAAAATGAGTTGTTGTTTCTGGATCCTCTGCTACTGGCACCCTCAACAGATCCTGTGTGTCATGACTCAAGAGAAAACAGCCTTCTTATTCTGATGACTGTCTCCTCTTTCTATAGAAAACAAGCAGTCCCAAGTCTGTGCATTCTGATCTGACAGGGTCTGCTTCACCATTTCTCTCTTCAAGACATTTTTGAGATTAGAGTATCCTTTACAGACAAGGTTGACAGCTCTCTTCAGGCTCTCAAGGTCTCACAGTAACTTTGCTGGTTTTAGTCAGAATGGCTGGAGGCTAAACAGGTGCAAAGAGTTGCTCACAAGGCTGTGATGGGTAACTGGGGTACCTCACATTGCCTTAAACTTCACAGGGCTGAGATACTAGATGGGCCCTACCGTCAGTATTTTCCATAGCTGCTGGGTATCTCGGTATTGTTTGTCTGATCTCTGAGGGTCCTTCTTAACAAAATGTGCTTTCAACTTGCCTTGGGCCTCATCCTCTTGCTTCGTTGTGAGTTGACTGCCTTTGTTGCTGTGGTGTGTGAGCTCTTCCTGCTGGATATGAGGAGGCTTCATCTCTCCATCTTTCCCTGTTCAGTGATTGTGATCTGTGGTCCATTTGCACATCGTGCTGTAAGTGGTGCAGGTGACAGTGCAGCTTCCTGCTTCACGCTAGGAGCAGGAGCCAGTTCTGTTGGTGCTGTTACCATCCACCCCCATCACGGAGGAGCAAAGAAAATTCCCTGTAAATAAGGCGGGGTGAGCTGAAAGGTTCGATTATTCCCAGAAACAAGATTAAAACCAAAATGAGGTTAAACATTGGTACCAAAAAAATTGATATATTTTATTTAACAGTGAAAGAGACGAAGAGAAAGAAAAAGTAGAGAAAAGTTAGAAAAAGCTACGGTTACTTTAAAAAGTATAGGCTAGCTCACCACCACACTGTTGCTACCTCTTTTTGCCGCTGAGACGGGGGCGGGGCGAAACAATTTGTGCCTTTTTTTTCTTGCCTTCTGCCTTTTGAAGCGTCTTATTTGCCTTCTCCGATCTCGGGAGCAGCTTAGCTGGAATGCAGCCGCCCGTCCTGCGAGATGCAGGCGCGGTGCCCGATGCCCGCGGTCGNCCGCGGTCGCGCCTCGGTCCGCTCGCGGTGCTCTCACCACGGAACGCAGGAGCAGAGACAGGGGGGTTTCGACAGCTCACTCGTGACTTCGGTCCAGGGATGCAGGATCGGGGGGCTCTCCCCAGGCGGGCGGCGCCGGCTCCCGGAGGCCCCGCAGCAGGCGATGGAGGGAGTGGGGAAAAGGCAGAGGTCAGAGAGTCTGCCCTTCTCTTTCTCCTCCACACTTTTGCACAGGTTTTGCCTTCCTTTTTACGGGCCTCAAGCCGAGCTGCTCACAATCCATCCTGCACGTAGTTTTCAGGTGTTCAAAAGAGATTTTGGTAAGCAGACGTAATGACGAAGCACTTTTTATAGCCTTTCTCGTATTATCAGGTTCTTACAAGTACAAACTGCAGACAGAGGTACTCAGGCTGTTAAAACTTACCTACTGTTTTCTGGTTTTGTACTGAAATTAGAGAGGAGGCTGGTTTTATTACTAATGAATCATTACCCATAATTCATGGAAGAGGTAGGAACTATGTGTAGACTAACACACTAAGTGCCTGGAACATCAAAATGTAATTATTCTGTTGTCAGGAAAATTAATCCACACGCACCAGAGGTTTATGTCCAAAAAGGAGACAGAGGAGACCTTTTACTTTATTCAAATAAAGGGAGAGGCCATAGGGCATTCCCTTGGGGTCTCTCAAATTTTTGGAGGACGCAGCCTCCTTTTTATCCTAATTTCCCGGCCGCATGTCCCTCTCTCTTTCCCCATTGGCTGAGGTACTTGAGAGGTAAAGACTTCCCGGAAGGCCTAATACCTAAGGTTCCCTTCTAATGTATAACACCCCCCCCGCCCCTCCCCC